>JAVIAB010000047.1:23128100-23225600 GCA_032433765.1 Megaustenia siamemsis
TTGGCTGTAGCGTCATCAATTACCCCACTTAACGTGTAAGCGCTGAAGAAGTGTTATGGGGAAAAATAAATGTAGTTGTCTGCGCTTTGGTTTCTCTTCTACTGTTATGTTTTCGAGTGTTATTTAACTCATTGGGTGTCCCCTTTCACTGTCTTGTTTTAAAGTGTTCTTTAACTCTTGGGTGTTTCCTTCTACTGTTATGTTTTCGAGTGTTATTTAACTCTTTGGGTGTCCCCTTTTACTGTCTTGTTTTAAAGTGTTCTTTAACTCTTTGGGTGTCCCCTTCTACTGTCATGTTTTCAAGTGTTATTTAACTCTGTGGGTGTCCCATCTACTTTTATGTTTCCGAGTGTTATTTAACTCCTTGGGTGTCCCCTTTTACTGTCTTGTTTTAAAGTGTTCTTTAACTCTTTGGGTGTCCCCTTCTAATGTCATGTTTTCAAGTGTTATTTAACTCTGTGGGTGTCCCATCTACTTTTATGTTTCCGAGTGTTATTTAACTCCTTGGGTGTCCCCTTTTACTGTCTTGTTTTAAAGTGTTCTTTAACTCTTTGGGTGTTTCCTTCTACTGTTATGTTTTCGAGTGTTATTTAACTCTTTGGGTGTTTCCTTCTACTGTTATGTTTTCGAGTGTTATTTAACTCTTTGGGTGTCTCCTTCTACTGTCATGTTTTCGAGTGTTCTTTTAAATTTTGGGTGTCCCCTTCTACTGTTATGTTGTCGAGTGTTCTTTAACTCTTTGGGTGGTCTCTTCTACTTTTATGTTTCCTGAGTTTTCTTTAACTCATTTACTTGCATCTTTTGCTGTTGTGTTTCCAAATATTTTTCAACATCTTCTGTGACCATTCTGCAGTTCTGTTACCTAGTTTTCCATAACTCTTTGATTTGTTTCTTCTACTGCTATGTTTCCAAGTGTTTATTGTATTCCATGTAACCATAATTTTTACAACGCCAGTCATTTTGTTGTTTTCAATTTGTTGTTTTCGTGGCGTTACTTTTTTTAAACGGCATATTTTGTTCAATAACAATTATTTTGTCGTCAAAAAAACTGTGTGGCAATGAGGTATCTTCTTGACTTTCCAACCATGGATGACAGAATCAAGATCTGGAGAGCACGAGCATACCTGAAGATTAGTACAGATACAGAGCATCCATTGCACCACGTGCTCAACACAGAGAAAGGTACCAGGCTAAAAAGAGGCAAATCATGGGTGGGCCGAGCAGAAGATGTCATCAAACAGGTCTGTGGGCTTACCAATATCAGCGTTGGTGAGGAGTGGATACCGGTGCCTACGTCATTCAAGGGGACTTTCTCATGTATTGTCACACTCGACAGGAAAAGTAGGGAACAGAACCCAGTCGTGGTTAATGCTGAGGTCAACGGTCTCATCTGCGATAACACCGATGAGAAAGATGCAGTCATCTATACAGACGGATCTGTAAGACGACACGAAAAAAGTGCATGGGCATTTACAGCACGTTCGGCAGGCAGAATAGCCAAGGAAGACAGTGGTGCATACGCCATGACCACGAGTAGCATGACAATGGAGGTGATGGCAGTGACCAAGGCATTCAAATGGTTAGAGTCACAAGAATACATCCACGCATGTATACTGAGTGATTCGATGAGCATGATAAAAAAAGTGGAGGCGGGCTTTGTACGCATGCAATGGGTAGAGTCGTTGCAGAAATCCAAAATACGTAAGGTCACCTTTGTCTATGTCCCTGGACATGCGGGAGTACGGGGAAATGAGAGAGCGGACAGGTTGGCTAGCTGCGCTGTCGTTGAGGACGGGCAACCGATGGATCGGGCGGACGTCATCAATGCACTCCGAGATGTGGGAAGAGCACAGGACTTCGACAAACACAGATCAACGTCGCTTCTTCGGATGATGGAAATGGGAGTTAAGATGGGCACAGCCAGAAATGAGAAACTTGGTGGCCGTGTAAGAAGACTTATCAACCAACATAGAACTGGAGTCGTCAGTCGCTGGACACTGAGGGAATTGCTGAGGAGGGGATCTGAGCACCTATGGACATGTTCGGAGTGCAATGATGATGACCCGCAAATAACTCAATAACTCAATAACTCAATATTTTGTCGTCACGTAATCAAACTATCTAATGTTTTGTTTCTTTATCTATTCTACGACTAGGGTAATCCATAAACCATCTCATAGTTTATCACTTCCAATTGTGTCTCAGATTCCAAATCACCTTTATACATATGTTGTAATGTTGAGCAAAATGTAGATTTTTTAAAATTATATTCTCAAAAGGATTGCTATTTCTATGTAAACAAGTAAGAATGCTGCTGCAGGTTCACATGGACCACATTTTTGCACATGAGCCGAAGAAAGAAAGGTTTTTTTTTACCTGCCGATGTTGATGACTATCCGTATTGTTACATTTCTCTTTATATTTATATCCCCCCCTTTTACTTCTTTTTCTCGCCTTCTCCGATTCTTCATTATTTTTCTACCGTCTTCTAAATCGTTATCACTTTATTCATTTTTATCTTTTACTTCTCTTTTCCATCATTATGTTGTCTTCCTCCTTTTCTCATTTTTCTGTTTCTTCTTCTTTGTATGTTTTCATAAAGATAATCATTATCATAAGTGGGGAGAGGAAAAAAAGGGGGGGGGGTGGTTTAGAAATAAAGTCGTTGGCTTCTGAATAAAAAGGACCAGTGTTCAAATCCCACTATATGAGATGCAGCTTGGAGTCCTTGGTTTCTTCGTGGCTTTACGTTCTTATTTTGACAGGGTAATGAGTGTTCACCTAGAGTACCTGATTTCTTCGTGGCTTTACGTTCTTATTTTGACAGGGTAATGAGTGTTCACCTAGAGTACCTGACTTCTTCGTGGCTTTGCCTTCTTATTTTGACAGGGTAATGAGTGTTCACCTAGAGTACCTGATTTCTTCGTGGCTTTACCTTCTCATTTTTACTGGGTAATGAATGTTCACTTGGAGTCCCTGATTTCTTTGTGGCTTGTTGACTGGGTAATGAGTGTTCACTTGGGGTATATTCGTGGCTTCACCTTTTCATGTTCACTGGGTAATGAGATCTAATGCCCAGACTCAACGGATAACGGCGAAAAAACACAAAGTCCTGTGAACATCCCATTTTTTTCTTCATCTTTCCGTCTCCTCTCCTTCTTCCGCTTCTTCTTTTGCCTCTTGTACCGTTTACACTTTTATTCCTGCCCCCATTCATTTTGTTCCTGGTTCTTTACCCATCTTCTCTTTTTCTTTTCTTTATATTTTTGTTTCTCAGAAGAATGTTGAAAGTTCCCTGGACAGCTAAAAAGACCAATAAGGAAGTTCTCAAAGAGGCCAACACAAAAAGGGAGCTCTTAAAAAACACCAGAAAGAAGCAATCAACATTTTTCGGGCACATCATGAGAAGAGGAAAGTTGGAATACTTGGTTACAACTGGCAAAATAAAAGGAAAGAGATATCGCGGGCGACAAAGAGAGAAAATACTGGATAGCTTGGTGTCATGGCATGGAAAACAGTCAACAACAGAACTGATACGATGCACTGTAGATAGAAGATTGTGGAGGGACATGATCACCTACGCCAACCGATATGGCACATGATGATATTTTTGTTTGTATTCATGCATGTTTCCTTCACCCCAGCATGCTACTTCAAATGGGAAATCCATCTTGGCGAAAGGCACAATGTAATACAGACCCGGGTAGGAAATACGAATTCTTTAGATAACGTTTCTTTTATGGGAGAGATAACTCAGACTAGAAATAACTCTGCTCTGTGGAAAGGACAAAAAATAAACATTTTTTGAGCAAATCCGTGCTGATGAGGATGCACTGGGACAAAAGATACAAAACACATTGTAATATAAATTATTAATAAGCTTACAAAGAGGAAGACCTACCACCACAAACTATAATTGCTATGTATAATCCCGGAAGCTATTTTCATAGATGTAAACAACACAGATGGAGAACACAAATAAACAAATATAATAATATGTGTTTAGCTGGTGTTCCCACGGTAGAGAGGATTGGGATTCACAGAAAGCCTGTCATAAAGAAATTCTGTGTACTTTCCATGAACTGAAAGGAAATCACAACAGAGCAGGAACTGAATAAAACATGATTAGAAATTGTTGCCTATATTTTATATGTTTTCAAAGGCAAAATAATAGATTGAATCAGATAAGTTTAACACACACAAAAACGATAAAATTAGATCAAATAAACATCAGATATAATAAACGAAAAGTGGTAATTCAATAACAAAAAAAGAAAAGAAGAAAGAAATGTAACAACAAAAGTTGTAGCCGATGAAATGAAGATTAAAAAAATCTGTCTAAATTTTCTTTGATCAAGTAATTTTATGTTGTAGAAAATTAGAAAAATGAGCATTTTCGGCATTTGGACTTCAAGGGAGAGGGCAGCTGTTAGAAGCATCAGATTTCTATCTCTATCTGGTTGTCGGTCCCGATAAGAAACAATGTATGAACCTTTCATTACACTGATGGAGCATTTTCGTTTTAGTGTTTCTCGCTTGTGGAGAGCTTCACACACGAAATGCTCATCACTTGGTAATCGCAGCCCAGTGGTTCTCACAATCTTTTGAAAGACACACATTCAAAACTAGAAAAAAAAATGGAAACACAACTTGTGGTGTTTCATCACCCCCAACCCCGCGATGTTTTCCAGTTTGTTTGTTTGTTGTTGTTGTTGTTGTTGTTATGATTAAGAATCATCAAGGCGATTTATTTCATTTAAAATTAAAAATATAAAACTGCTAATTAAATTTGACATTCGCGTATAATCGTTTCATAAATATAAAAGGAATTTGTTTGATGGAAATTACTGGGTTATCAAATACGCACTATTTTATTTGTATATTCACGCCTGCATATAGCTATATTGAAGTTAAAGAAAAGAAAGTACTAGACACCTGTATGTTTACAATTTATCTGCACGTCTGATGCGTATAAGTATATACGTATATATATATATATATGTGTGTGTGTGTGTGTGTGTGTGTGCGTGTGTGTCAGTATATATGTATATATGGTCTTTTAATTTACAGATGGTTGAAAGCTAATTAGAGGGTTACTGTCACGTGCCGTTTCATAGAACAGCTTGCTGTGGCATTTGAATTGTTAGCTGCCATGCGATTGAGTTATTAGCTGCCATGAGACTGAGTTGTTAGCTGCCATGAGATTGAGTTATTAGCTGGCATAAAATCGAGTTATTTGCTGTCATGAGATTGAGTTATCAGCTGTCATTAGATTGAGTTATTAGCTGGCATAAAATCGAGTTATTTGCTGTCATGAGATTGAGTTAATAATATACTGCCATGAGATTGAGTTATTCATCATCATCATCATCAATGCCGGGCCTATTGACGTAGGTGAACATGTCTCTCCACAACTTTCGATCTCGGCAGCTGTTTATCATTTTTGTTGTTGACCTTCTGCCAAGCCATTCTCTTAAGCTGTCTGTTATTTTTTCTATTTCTATTGTTGAGGCGATTTATGATTGTACAAATAAATTACGACGGTGGTTTTCTGTTACCTTCCGTCGGTTTGTTTACGGTTAGCTCCGTTAGCCTTTGACTAAAAAGTATTGACTTATTAGCTGCCATAAAATTAAGTTATTAGCTGCCATGAGTTTGAGTTATTAGCTGTTATGAGATTGAGTTATTAGCTGTCATGAGATTGAGTTATTAGCTGGCATAATATTGAGTTATTAGCTGCATGAGATTGAGTTATTAGCTGTTATGAGATTGAGTTATTAGCTGCCACGAGATTGAGTTATTAGCTGTCATGAGATTGAGTTCTTATTCTGCGCACCTACATAGGCACAAACACATGCACACGTAAGTACATACACACATGCATCTATATCTACGTAAATACATACATACATACATAAATACATACGGACATACGTACATATGTACACATATATCCATATATATATATTTATATATATATATATATATATATATATATACCTATACGTATACACATACATACACACGCGCGCACACACATATATAAATTACACACACACAATATATATGTATATATATATATATACAAATAGCAAACTTAGTTTAGATAAAACAACAAAAGATGCAATTATTTGATGAAAGGAGCCTGACACAAGAGAAAGAAACAATAAACCACCGAAAGTAACGTGGAGAATTTTACACTTTTACACTTATTTGTTTTACACATCGCACTCAACCCGTCAACATGTCGTAAAATTACCAAGATCCAATGATATGCCTTAGCCTTGATGTCTGTAATAAACTTACAACCTTCATTTCTTCTCCACAGTTTCGTATACGGTATATTACATGTGATTCCTTGCAGCCTGGCTGGACTATCTACTACAGATAAAGTCATTTAAGCTTCAACTTAAAATACCTTTGAGTAACTGTAAGTGTTAAGGGGCGCAGTGGGGCGCTGCTCCTCGTTTCTGGAGTTGTTAGTTGCACTTGCCTGTAGCGCTTTCGTGATGCTTGGTTGGAATAACTAAAGCAAATTAGGTTGCCTCTTGATCTAAGACAGACCGGAGAAAATGTGCCAAGTTGTCGCATCTGTTGCTGAACAAATGCATTTCCTGATGGAAGCGGAGAATAATATAACCGTTTTCTTTTTTGTTCTGTTGTTCAAGTGTCTTTTCTTGTCTTTATTTTACAATAATAACATCAGATGGAAGATGAACCACAGAAATAAAAAGCAGAATAGCTCAGGGCAAAATAACATTTCAGAAAATGGAAAAAAAATCTTCTGCTATAAGTATATGTCAATAGAAGTGAGAAAGAGAGTTCATCGGTGCTATATAGAAACACTTCTGACCTATACAAGCGAATCATGGACAGTAAACAAACAAATGAAAAGACGATTATAGGCCACAGAGATGGGATTTCTCAGACGGATGTTGAAAGTTCCATGGGAAGCTGAAAAGACCAATGAGGAAATTCTCAAAGAGGTCAACACAAAAAGGGAGCTCCTAGAAAACATCAGAAAAAAAAAATCAGCATTTTTTGGGTACATCATGAGAAGAGAAAAGTTAAAATATTTTATTACAACTGGCGAAATACAGGGAAAAAGAGATCGTGAACGACAGAAAGACAAAATACTAGATAAATTGGTGTCATGGCATGGAAAACAATCAACAACAGAACGTGCACTATACGATGCACTATGGATAGAAGATTGTGGAAGGACAGGATCGCCTACGCCAACCGGTAAGGCACATAATGATGATAAAAGTGTCTTTTACACAGCAGTTTGTTACTGATACTTTCGTTGATTTTCTCACTTCTATTTTACCAGGGAAAATAAATGCACGTGCTCCTTCTATTTTACATTTAAAGTGATTAAAAGAAGCTGGGTCTTCAAGTTTGTAAATTTGTGTGTTAAAAACTGAATTTTGCGTCCCCCCCACACCCCCCACCCCCGTAACTCTCAAATTTGCCAATCTTTGATCTTTTTGTTACGATCATAAACTACTAAAACAGTGTCCACACATAAATAGTTGTAGTAGTTAGTCGAAAGCCCCGGTATCACTGCAGACGAATTAAAATCCATAATTGCTCAATCACCCGTGCCAGTGGAATCATCTAAATTAACATCTTATCTCATTGAAAGATCCAAACAAAGAAAGGTAGCTGCAGTCCCCATCATAGCAGCAACAGCACACGCCAAGCGACATAAGGCGTAGCCGCAGCGAAAGTGAACGTGACTATCTGGCCTTCGTCATACAATACCATCCTTCATCGTTAGCAATCGAAATATCAAAACATGATCCGGGTGAAAAACACAGCTCACACGCACATGGCACTAAACGCAGTAGCTCTGGCAGCAAACCTTACCGTACATAAATGTTTACTTTTAGGTAAAATGCTGGAGCCGCGATAGCTCAGTGGTTAGTGAACTGGACTACAAAGGACAAGAGGTAGGGTTGATCCCAACTGGCGGCTTCCGGTTCACCCAGCTTTAATTGGTACCGGATTTTTTCTGGGAAAGTAAAGCGCCACGGGCGTAATACCGACCACATTACCACAAAAATGATGTGCTGAAGGTCTGTAAAATGTATGGTCACTAACACCATATTCCCTTTACGCCACTTGGCGTGACGGGGGCACTTTACTTTTTTACTTACTTGGTAAAATGTTGACGCTTTACGTCTGATGTCACAAAAGTGAAGCCACCTCCCTAAAATATCAATTTTAAGAATGAGTGGGATGTACCAGGCTCATATCTTCTTTCATAAACGCTGCAAATGTCCAAAGTTGTACCTAAAATGTCAATTTAATATGAAAACAAACAGCTATGTTTACAATATTATGGTTTTCTTTAACCAAATCATACCTCGTTCATCTTGAGGGTAAGGTATTAAAAAAAACAACATTATTCCAAGGTGACACAGCCTCTGTGAATGGCTCACTCCTTATTCCAAGGTGACACAGCCTCTGTGAATGGCTCACTCCTTATTCTAAGGTGACACAACCTCTGTGAAAGGCTCACTCCTTATTCCGAGGTGACACAGCCTCTGTGAATGGCTCACTCCTTATTCTTAGGTGACACAACCTCTGTGAATGGCTCACTCCTTATTCCAAGGTGACATAACCTCTGTGAAAGGCTCACTCCTTATTCTAAGGTGACACAACCTCTGTGAATGGCTCACTCCTTATTCTAAGGTGACACAGCCTCTGTGAATGGCTCACTCCTTATTCTAAGGTGACACAACCTCTGTGAAAGGCTCACTCCTTATTCCAAGGTGACATAGCCTCTGTGATTGGTCCACTTCTTATTCCAAGGTGACATAGCCTCTGTGATTGATCCACTTATCTGTCCACTTACCACTGCATCATTTACCCCCAGATTTATCCTTGTGAGAAATTGTGTACTATGTTGTTATGTATTTCATCATCATTGAGTACCGTCTTCGCAAGGACTTTGGCTGCCACGGAGCGCTGTTCCGCTCTGTCGCTTGCTTTGATAGGGCAGGTTGTCATAGGCTGGCGTGTCCATCTTTTGATGTTACTCGTCCATGTTAGCCTTGGTCTACCTCTGTCTCTTCCTTTGATAGTGCAGGTTGTCATAGGCTGGCGTGTCCATCTTTTGATACTACTCGTCCATGTTAGCCTTGGTCTACTTCTGTCTCTTCCTTTGATAGTACAGGTTGTCATAGGTTGGCGTGTCCATCTTTTGATACTACTCGTCCATGTTAGCCTTGATCTGCCTCTGTCTCTTTTACCTAGTATGTTTTTTCTTCCAAGATTACTTTTAGTAGCCTACTGCCTCTTTTATGTTTTGTATTTAAATAGTTCAAAATATTACTTTTCTTGTAAGATGTTTTATATTATGTTGTAATGTATTTAAATAACTCAGAATACTTTTTTTCCTTGTTCAAATTATGTTTAATTGTAGTTTCTCTAGATGTTATGTATTATGCTCTTATGTATTTAAACAGTTCAAAATGTCATTTTTCCTTGTTCAAATTATGTTTAATTGTAGTTTCTCTGGCGATGGTGGTCGGATTGATAACCTGTCGCGCTCGAAACCTGAAAAACGCCGGTTCAAACCACAGCAGGATCAAACGTTTTTTTTTCTATCGGCAGTGAAATAAAATCTAGACCCGAACGTCTCGTGGCAACTGCAAAGGAGATGCGACCTTTATTCTCTGGTCCTATAAGTCTCCCGGGTTGACCCATGGGATGGACATGTACACCGTATGAAAGTGGGCCGCATACCGAAAGATAACTGGCAGATGGTAAAAGAACTAGGGGGCGCCCAAAAGTTTGATTTGTAGGTGTGTGTAAACGGGACATGAAGACTCGGAACATAAACCTTGCAGCATGGGAAGACAAAGCTGCAGACCGCAATCTAAACACACTCTAAAGGTTCACCTCAAACAAGAAGCAGACAGATTCATAGAGAAAGAGAATACACGGCAAAAGAAAAGAAAAGACAAAATATCATTTCTAGATGCGCTGAAAAATGCATAGTTAAGTATGACTGACGGAGGCTACTAATAATACGTCCCCCGGGCCGACCCATAATTGGAATAATGCTGTAGCAGTTTTCTGGGGAGAAGAAGCGCCTGCGACCTTGTCGCAATAGCAGGGTCGGCGCACCATCAACTGACCAAGACCTAGCAGTTCTACCTCCTCGTGGTCTCCCCTGGTAACTGTCTGTGTCAAAACAGACTGGCTAACAGAAGCTAGGATCGCCGTGTTCCCTGTAGTGGTGGCTGTTACTGATATAGAGGACCCAGCATTGCAGTACCTCTGGGATGGACTAGTAATTTCCCAGCATAGCCTGGGATAGACGAACTCCAACCTCTCCAGTAAGAGCCGGGAATGTCAAGAAAGCCATTACGACCCGCCACATCAAATGAGTCAAAGAGTAACCTGCCCGCATCAACTCGTGGCAATCCGTCAACAACAACGGAGCAGGTTTTCTTCTGTTACAAACAGCTACTTTTAAATCTCATTGTTCGGTTTATACACGGCTTAGTCAACTGTTCACAAATCTCTATAAATCTATAGTTACATTTATGTGCCTTCATTCTTCTTTTTAGCAGTGATCTCTGCAATATGTGCCATTTTGGCACGCAAGGTTTCTGTTTTTGAGATTGTGGTTCTGCCCTATGTGCCGTCTTCGGCTCGAAAAGACAATAGATAGATAGATAGATAGATAGATAGATAGATAGATAGATAGATAGATAGATAGATAGATAGATAGATAGATAGATAGATAGATAGATAGATAGATAGATAGATAGATAGATAGATAGATAGATAGATAGATAGATAGATAGATAGATAGATAGATAGATAGATAGGTAGGTAAGTAGGTAGGTAGGTAGGTAGATAGATAGATAAATAGATAGATAGATAGATAGATAGATAGATAGATAGATAGATAGATAGATAGATAGATAGATAGATAGATAGATAGATAGATAGATAGATAGATAGATAGATAGATAGATAGATAGATAGATAGATAGATAGATAGATGGATGGATGGATGGATGGATGGATGGATGGATGGATGGATGGATGGATGGATGGATGGATGGATGGATGGATGGATGGATGGATGGATGAATGGATGAATGGATGAATGGATTCTTCTGTTTATGTTTAACGCTAATGTTTCTGCTCCAGATAAAGGTGGTCATTGACAATGATACGTAACTATTGTTACACCACTATGCACAGAGAATAAATGGAATGACACGATCGCTTACGCCAGCCGGTATGGTACATGATGATGGTTGCCAATTCATGAGTTCATTGTGTTTGTTTACATGTAAGCAGATCAGCTGGAGGGCCGCCAATGTAACTGGGGTCTTCTTTCCGGTTATGCCCTGTAGGGGCTGTGTATGCCCTTTCTTATATTCTCTGTCTCACTTTCTCTCCTTATTTTTTCCTCTTTCACTTTCCTTCTGTCTCTATTTCTGTCTCTCTATTTATTAACTTACTCTCTATACTACTCTCTTTCCCTTTTTCTCTGTCTTCGTCTCTCATTCTCCGTCTCTCTCTCATTCTCTCTTTATCCCTTCTCTCTCTCTCTTTTCTTTTTTCTTCGTATCATTCTCTCTCTCTTGCTCTCATTCTCTATATCTCTCTCCCTCTCTCTTGCTCTCATTCTCTATATATCTCTCTCTTGCTCTCATTCTCTCTCTATATATATGTATATATCTTGCTCTCATTCTCTATCTCTCTCTCTCTCTCTCTTGCTCTCATTCTGTATATATCTCTCTCTTGCTCTCATTCTCTTTCTCTCTCTCTCTCTCTATATATATATATATATATATATATCTTGCTCTCATTCTCTATCTCTCTCTCTCTCTCTTGCTCTCATTCTGTATATATATCTCTCTCTTGCTCTCATTCTCTCTCTCTCTCTATATATATATATATATATATATATATATCTTGCTCTCATTCTCTATCTCTCTCTCTCATTCTGTATATATATATATATCTCTTGCTCTCATTCTCTCTCTCTCTATATATATATATATATATATATATCTTGCTCTCAATTTCTCTCTCTATATATATCTATCTCTTGCTCTCATTCTCTATATTTCTCTCTCTTGCTCTCATTCTCTCTCTCTCTCTATATATATATATATATATATATATCTTGCTCTCATTCTCTCTCTCTCTATATATATATATCTTGCTCTCATTCTCTCTCTCTATATATATCTATCTCTTGCTCTTATTCTCTATTTCTCTTTCTATGTCCTTTTTTCCTCAGCTTACCTCTGTCTTTTACTTTCTATCATTTTTTTTCTGTCTCCCTTTATTTCTCTCTCAGAGAACGTTCAAACATAAACGAAATTACTCCTCTCATTACGAATACAAAAATACAGAAACGAAATCTAAGAACAAATAAAATTAACGTTATCTCCGGCATTCAACGTAGGTAAATGTTTACCTTGAAGATCAAACTAAACATAATCTAATAAAGGAAGATACTAAAGAAGAAAGACAATTGATTGCAAAGAGAATAAAAGATTGAAAGAAAATAATCTGTGTATGTTACATATAGAAAATATGGTTCTAAAGTGTTGGTTAAACACTAATGTAATCGATAATAATAGAACATGCTTACCATTTGAACTGGAAACGCATATGAGGACTATTCTATTCTATTCATGGAACTAGTTTCATGCAGTCATGAATTTCCCATATCCGCTCCACCACTTGTCACATCATTTCCCAAAATGCATTGATAAATTCCGTTGACAAGGTCGCTCCGTGCATATCCTACTCGAATGCACAGTCGACGATTCCACATCTCCTTAGTCGCCTCTTACGTCATCTGTTGCAGGTAACATTAACCCTATTCTTTTCTCCCCTCATTGACAGGCACACGGGCTGAGAGCTGTACTAAGATAAGAACAAAAGAAATTATTGTAAATGGATCTAAAGAGGACATTTTTGCTCGAACTGATCAGATAAGTATAAGATCCATGTATTTAACACAGATTAGTCACTTAGTTTGTGAAGTTTTATGTATTGTATTTGAACTGAGAGTATTACAGAACAGGCCCCTTTTTGGAATCCCCAAGGATAAAGACAAAGAGGAAGACCAAATTATTCTTGAAGAAGACAGGTAGAAGCAGATATGAATATGATGAGGAAGACATGGACTGATCTTAAAAGAATCATCATCATTGAGTGCCGTCTCCGCATAGAAGGTTCGCTACCATGAGCGCCATTCCACTCTGTCTCTTGCTTTGATGGTGCAGATTGCCATAGGCTGACTTGTCCGTCTTTTGATATTACTCGTCCATGTTAGTCTTGGTCTGCCTCTGCCTCTTTTACCTTGTATTTTCCCTTCTAATATATATATATATATATATATATATATATATATATATATATATATATATCTGCGATCAGGACTCAATCAGAGTAGGATCTCAGACTCCCACATGAAGTCAGCTGTCAGGTTAAGTGTGTTGATCGCCCCCACAGACAGAACATCACATTTAGAGTCTGCCAGATCCACTCTGATTGAACACCCGTTAATACGTTGCACTGTGTTCTGCGCCAGTGGCCCAGTGCATCCGATTTCAACCAGCATTGTATTCGGGTTTGCTTTCCTCAGCCTTTGATTGCCCCCAATCTTCCTGCAAGGCAGCAGATTGTATTTTATGTAGGGGGATTCTGCCCTTAGATGGTCTGCCCTCCCGGGTTTACGAGCACCATCTGCCCGAGTCACTAGAGGTGACTAACACAGACATGCACACACAAAGATATGAGATGTGAATAACACAGATATGTACACAGCGATACGAGACATGACTAACACCGACACACATCAAGATATATGACACATGAATAACATAGACATGCACATAAAGATATGACACATATCTAACATAGACATACACACAAAGATATAAGATATGACTAACATAGGTGTGCACATACAAAGATATGAGATGTGACTTACATAGCCATGCACACACAAGGATATGGGATATCCCTAACCCAGACATGCGCACACAAAGATATGACACATGACTAACACAGATACACACTAAGTTATGAGATATTACTAAACTCAGACGCACATAAAGATATGAGACATGATTAACACGGACACACCAAGATATGAGATATGACTAACATGACACACACCTAGATATCAGCCATGGCTAGCACGCACACTCACACAAGCTAAGATTTGAGCCATGGTTAGCACAGAAACACATCAAGAGATGAGCCATGACTAGCACAGAAACACATTAAGATACGAGTCATGGCTTCACGGAAAAACACCAAGAAATGAACCAAGTCACATAAACACATTGAGGTATCCATATGCTTGGGTTAGTCTGCAGACTCTTCTTAACGTGCGAATCATCGACATACGAGATGCAGGCCCTGAATAACTGTTCACAGGTTTCGTTCAAACAGTTGTCTGGAGATTTGAGAGCAGTCTGACCCATAGAACGTTCCCTTGCATGCACAGTTTCCGGTTAACTGTTCACAGTACGTTTCCTTGAACGTACTGTCAGCACTTTCCGGGCCACATATGATGTCACAGCCATCAGAACACGTCTGTTCGCACTGTAGCCCAAAATTACCATCGGGACAAGTGTTATTACAGGTATAGCCAGGATGTTTACATTGTAGACATTTTCCGGATTTTTCTCACATAAAGGACAGACACTGAGACAAGACCTGGAGCAGTCGTGTCCATAGATCCCATGAGAACATTTGCCGTAACACGTACCGATGATGACGTCGCAGCTTTCGCAACACCCGCTACACACTGAAAAAAACGACCAAGAATACCCGTTCAGACAATAGGTGTCTGTAAATGTTTGCACCTCACACACCGTCAGTGCAATGCCGGCCTGCGAAATGGTCGGTGAGTACTCAATCTGAATGCGTGCCATTGGCGTTTGTGTGGTGACTACAATAGTGTTCATAGAAATCTTTCTAATCCTTCTAATCTAAATCCTTCTAATATTACTTTTCTTAAAAGAATGGTAAGAAATAAAAGGGAATGGAAAGTGTTTGTTCAAGACCTATGGTCCACAGGGAACTGAAATGAAGGAGAAGAAGAAGAAGCATAAGAAGTCGTCACGTAATCGTGGAGGTGGATGTTTCAGCTCTCGTCTTCTTCTTCTTCTACCTTTCAGCTCCCTGAGGAGCATAAGTCTTCAACCAACACATTCCACGTCGTTCCGTCTCTTGCCATTCTTTTAATATCATTCCATGTCTCCCCTATCATCTTCATCACTGCTTCTGTCTGTCTTCTCCAAGAATTTCTTGGTCTTCCTGTTTGTCTTTTCCCCTGGGGGTTCCAAAAAAGGGCCTGTTGCGTAATACTCTCAGTTGACTTCCGCAGTGTGTGTCCTATCCAGCGCCATCCGTCCATGTTTGTGAAGTTTTTTTCCGCTTATTTTTTTTACAGTATGGGATAGCCAGTCCCATGCCCAACCCTCCTTTCTCGCCATTTACGAACATGCCTGGTAGGGTACAGCGCCATTATTCTTTACTCCCCTTTCGGGCCCCGGCAGCCCACGGGCATTGCAGCTCTCTTGACTTCACAATAGTTATCCAGCCTTCCACAAGCCTGTTTTTTTGAGTTATGACGAGTGATATTAATTGACTTCTTAATTTTTTTAAAAAATGTAATAATTTAGTAGAAGCAATCAACATTTTTCGGAAACATCATGAGAAGAGGAAAGTTGGAATACTTGGTTACAACTGACAAAATAAAAGGAAAGAGAGATCGCGGACGACAAAGAGAGAAAATACTGGATAGCTTGGTGTCATGGCATGGAAAACAGTCAACAACAGAACTGATACGATGCACTGTAGATAGAAGATTGTGGAGGGACATGATCACCTACGCCAACCGGTAAGGCACATGATGATGATGATGAATAATTTAGTAAAATGTCTTCGTTTAACTTATTTAGTTTTTCTACTTTTTGTCTAAGTTTCAGTGAATTGTCTTTGTAAAACTCAAAATAAAGCTCATAAAAACATCACAAAGAAACAATCGACATTTTTCGGACACATTATGAGAAACATTAAAGTGAAAAAAAAAATGATTACAGCTGGTAAAGTACAGGGTAAGAGAGGTCGCGGATGAAACAGAGAGAAGGTACTAGATATCTTGGTGTCGTCGCATGGAAAACAGTCAATTACAGAATTGATACGACACACTAGGGAAGAGAATTTTGGAAGGGCATGATCGCCTACGCCAACCGGTATGGCACATGATGATTGTATATATTGTCTGGGAATGAGATTTTTTCCCAGTAGGTAGGTACACAGTCAGCTCAAGAGACGGTATTTTAGTCTATTCATGGAATCAGTTTCGCTGAAGTAGGGACATTCCCATATCCGCTCCATCGTCCGTCCCAACAATTCTCGAGTTATGCAGACTGATTTTTTCTGTGAGTTATTGATTATAGTTACATCTGCTTCTTTTTATAGGCTTCCGGTTTCACGAAGGCGAAATAGAGTTTACTTTCTCTCGGCCCGTGCAGGATTTGCATTTGGAGACTGATTAATTCCAGCTCTCAAATGCAGATTTCTGCGTTAAAATCAACATGATGTTCCACTTAACGGATTTACTCCAGTGATACTGAGTCGTGCAGTTGGTAATGTTAATCTTTGGAAAGTCAAATTTTGTGAATGCGACCTTCTCCCCTCTTGGAATTGATATGCGGTTTACGTCAGCACATTGAGTGCTGTTCAATGGCCGTCGTTAGAATTGTTTGACGCCAAGTATTTACATGTTACAACTCATTAATATGGACTGCTCTGCCAAGTCAACCAAAGGTTTCACTTTAGGGTTTTTGCACCATCGTTATGGTGTTTCGTGCGTTGTTGGATGCATTCACTGGAGTGAACTGACGTTTTTTGGGCGCATCCATTGTTGTGTGTGCTACGTCATCATGATGGCCGATCATATACCCCTAAACCGGACGTACGCTTATAATGAAAGATGAAATGACGGAGTTTTATCATGATTTTGCAGCACCAGTGTGACTCCCGGAGTGTCATGCTGGCCATGAGGGATGTTGTCTAGATTCGAGAGGGCTACTGTGAGATCGAGGGTAGACTTGTGAACTTGCATAGCAGGGGAGATCTGCGCGCTTACAGACTGTTGTTCTATGTCCAATGTGGATAATCCAACGACTAACTGTGTTTCATATGTTCGGATTTGGAGACAAAAATGGTGTCCTAACATCTTCAAGCGTTATACATTAAAAAAATATGGCGATCAAAAATTTCAGAAGGACGTGAACTTCCGGTCAACATGGCGGATAGACGGCAGGAACTGTTAAAGGCTGTGTCTGAAAAGTGTTCCTTGTTGCAGTTTCCTCATATTCCAATTCCGGCTTGTGACGGAGCTACTGAGTTAAGTACTCTGTGCATACCGTGAGCTGTGCGTTTCATCCATTTTGATCGTGTTTCGATATTCCGATTGCTTATTAATGATAAGCATATAGTATGACGGGTATGATGGCTGTGTTCACTTTCTGTGCGGTTTCGCTTTATGTCTTTTGGCGTGTGCTGAGACTGCTATGATGGGGACTGCAGCTACCTTTCTTTGTTTCGGAGATGAGATATTCATTCAGATAATTCCACTGGCACGGGCGGTTGTGCAACTATAGGTATTATATATCCGATATGATGTCCTAAACCCTAACAGAAAAAAGGTATAATATTTCTCCATGATCAAACAACAGTCCCCAAGCCTTGGTTCCTGAAAGGGTGCGATATCAACGTTCGTAATTTCGATTTGGATAAATCCAAGCAATTTTCCCATATGGAAAGTATTTTTAAAAAGCGAGATTCATATTCATATCATATGATGTACGTGTTGCTGTATGTTTCATTTGCTTCCATCTGTGTCGGGTGGGGGTGGGGAGGAGGAATAGAAGATCTTTTTTTCCCGAAAGTCTGGTACTGTCTTGGGTTGTGTTCAACTTCGCAGTAAAACTGACCATATATCTAACAAAAATGATCCACTAATATCGGAAAACAGAGAATTGGAGTCTTTGAAATGTGGATATATAGAAAAATAGGTAGAATTGGATGGAAGGAAAAGAAAACAAACGATGAAGTCTTAAAACAACTAAAAATGAAAAAAGAGAACTACTAAACACAATTCAAACAAAACAAATGCGATTTTTGAGCCATGTTAAAATACACAACAGCCTACTAAAAGTAATTCTGGAGGGGAAAATACAATGTAAAAGAGGCAGAGGCAGACCAAGACTAATATGGACGAGTAACATCAAAAGATGGACAAACCAGCCTATGACAACTTGCACCATCAAAGCAAGAGACAGAGCAGAATGGCGCTCCATGGTAGCCAACCTTCGTTGCGGAGATGGCACTCGATGATGATGATGAATATCTGAAAATGACGATATCTTCGTTTTGTCTTCTCGACGCGATAAGGCAGAGAGAGAGAGAGAGAGAGAGAGAGAGAGAGATAGAGATAGAGAGAGAGAGAGAGAGAGAGAGTTTTTAAACTTTAATGAAAATGCGTCTCAATGGGTTCTTCTACTCCTCCACTGACTGGCTTCTCCAGGCTTTAATAGGGACCCAGTGAGGATAGAAAAGAGTGTGCCGAGTATGGCTGCTGCCCGGGTAAAAATAGTTGAGTGAAACAAAATGTACCCAATTACCTCCCCTTCCATATCCTAAGTCTTCACCCGGTGCTACGAAGTTCGTGCATCTGAGCTGAAGCCATCTCCGGTGCTTTCGCTTGCGTGTGGGGTCAGAAATGTACCATGGGTGAGGTGCTGGAGAGGGATTCCGAGCACAATTGAGCTGTCCGAAATGTGCTGAAGATGATCTGCCAACTAAACTAAATTAAACTATACTAAACGGGAACTGGACATTTTGACTGGGAAAGACGCTCTGGAGTAATGCTGACCATATTGTCAAAAACGAATTAATTTGTGGTATAAAATATACGAACAGTAATACCGTATGTACACCTCACGATGTGATGACGTGGTTCCTTCCTGTGTCATTCTAAGCCTGTTCAATGCTCATGATACGCAACATATGACAACCTGGACTAGAACCAACACAATTTGAGAACCTTTCATGCCCAAGATGTGAACTTCATTCCTGCAGAAGTTTCCACTAATCTTTCAGCATATCTTTGTCTTGATGTTGCTTGTGGCCTACTTTCCGATGATAGATGTCGGTGTTGAAATGATGGATTTCTTTTTCTTAAGTGATGGTTTCATGCCAAAAGTGTGATCGTTGGGGATTTTTTAATTTTTTTTATATTTTATTTTTTAGTTTCCGCACGGGGAAGAAATTATGAATGGAGAATACATTTACGGATCGAGACTGACAAGGGTGAAACTTTTGAGCGCAGAGATTCTACATTAAGTATGCTGAAGGATTGTTTCGCAAAAACATTAATCAGATTTTTACAACTATTCTTGTGGCCCATTCATTCTAATTAATTCGCAATATAGGAACACGTATGCACAGCTGTTTTTTAACTGATACTTTAGTTGCTCTTGTCAATTAAATACTTTTTTCTTCTTTACTTCCTCATTTGCCTTTCAGTGTCGAGGGGAGATATCATTTTCCGTTTTGTTGTTGTTTTTTTTTTTTTTTTTGCGTTCGCCAGCTTTTATGTCTGACGAAGTCCCTAGAGACTGGGAACTAAATTGTGGGTGTTAATCCGTTTTTCCATGGCAGCCGTGTACACAGGGGTCCCTCGCCGCACAGGCAGATAACTCCGACTTCGGAGGTACACATATTTTTTCCGTCGTTCAGTAAATGACGTTTCAAGCCG
Organism: Megaustenia siamemsis; assembly: GCA_032433765.1. Lineage (NCBI taxonomy): Eukaryota > Metazoa > Mollusca > Gastropoda > Stylommatophora > Ariophantidae > Megaustenia > Megaustenia siamemsis. The sequence goes on from JAVIAB010000047.1 coordinate 23,147,944, forward strand.
GGCCTCGCTCCGGGCCTCGCTGCTGAGACCACGGGTGGTTGCCGCAGAGAGAAATCATAAATAAAAATCCCAACTGATGCAACCGGGATTTGAACCCACAACCTCTCTGTCTCGAGGCCGGCGTCTTACCTCGAGACCAACCAGTCCCCCATTTGCGGTCTTCTGTTCGCCTCTTTTGCTGTTATGTTTCCTAGTGCTTATTATATTCCGTCATCCATCCTTTTCGTGGTCGAGCCGTGAGTCTGGTGTTCTCGCAACGTTTCTTGAGGGCTCGTTGTGTTTTGATCACTCTGCCTTGTCACGTGGCCAAACTATTTTATCTGTTGTTTCTTTATGTATTATATGGCGGAAGTTACAAATAGCTTGTTTTCTAAGTTTTTCATATCCGATCTTATCTTACAGGCTGTTTCTAGTCATTCGTCTAACAACATTTAATCTCGGTAGAGGTTATTTTTCTTACTGTTCTTGTATCTAGGGTCCAGGAAATACTTGTTCGTATTAAATACGCAAACTTTATAAATATAACCGGTAGAGTATATTATTCTTCAATTGTACAATAAAGTTTATTTCAGGAAGTTGAAATTTATATTTTAAAATTTATTAACTTTTCAGTCTTTCAAACACTGATGTCTGTGATTTCTTTGGTTGTTTATATATATATATATATATATATATATATATCATATTTGGCGCCTGAAAACCTGCAAGCAATCATGATGTGCCAGTAGTTAAGTCATTCCAGTGTCATTATTACATCACTAATCATAGCAGATATCAGTCAACTCTATGATGATGAAAGACCAGAGTTAAACAATTCATACAAAGACACAGAACCAACAATTATGAGTGAAGTGGAGACACAATTCAAACCATGAAAAGAGGTAAAGCTCCAGGTTCCGACAATGTAATAATCGAATAGATAAATGCATTAGGAGAGATTGGAGTACAAGTCATAACAAAACTACTCAATGACATATATAACACCGGACACATACCCGAAGATCTACTAAAATCTATCTTTGTAGCCATACCGAAGAAGTCAGGCGCCACTGATTGTGAAGACCATCGCACTATTAGTCTCATGAGCTATATGACGAAAATATTACTAAGAAACATCGTGACACGTGTAAGAAACAAAATAAAGCCAGAAATAAGTGAGGAACAATGTGGATTTGTGGAAGGAAAGGGCACCAATAATGCAATATACATCTTCATGACATTGATAGAAAGAACTATAGAGGTAAAGAAAGATCTATATATGTGCTTTATAGACTACACAAAGGCATTTAACAAAGTAAAGCATGTGGAAATAATCAATATGCTGGAGAAATTAAACATTGATGGCAAGGATCTGCGAATCATAAAAACACATGTACTGGCAACGAACAGCAGCTATACGAATTAAGAACCAAACAGGACAATTTTAAGTTATAAAACAATGAGTCATACAAGACTGTGTTCTGTTGCTGGATTTGTTTTCACTTTACAGCGAACATATTATGAGGTCAATACTAGACAAAAAAGGAATTGAAGTCAACGGTCACAACATAAATAATTTGCGATATCAGATGATACAGTCTTAATAGCAGAGACAGAGAATGGACTACAAGAAATGATAGACATATTAGTAAAAGAAAGCATCAAGAAAGGTCTCAGTCTTAATAGTAAGAAAACAAAAGTAATGGTCATATCGAAGAAACAATCATCACCAGCATGCAGCATAAAAATAAACAGGACAACATTTGAAACAAGTGCAACACGTAAAATACTTGGGCACAATAATAACATCGGATGGAAGATGCACCACGGAAATAAAAATCAGAATAGCTCAGGCCAAAATAGCATTTCAGAAAATGAAAAATATATTATGCAACAAATCTATGTCAATAGAAATGAGAAAGAGAGTTTATCGGTGCTATATAGAACCAATTCTGACCGATGGAAGCGAATCATGGACAGTAGACAAACAAATGAAAAGACGATTAGAGGCCACAAAGATGGGATTTCTCAGAAAAATGTTGAAAGTTCACTGAACAGCTAAAAAGACCAATGAGGAAGTTCTCAAAGAGGCCAACACAAAAAGGCAGCTCCTAAAAAACACCAGATTGAAACAATCAACATTTTTCGGGCACATCATGAGAAGGGGAAGGTTGGAATATTTGGTTACAACTGGCAAAATAAAAGGAAAGAGAAATCATGGACGACAAAGAGAGAAAATACTGGGTAGCTTGGTGTCATGGCATGGAAAGCAGTCAACAACAGAACTGATACAATGCACTGTGGATAGAAGATTGTGGAAGGACATGATCGCCTACGCCAACCGGTATGGTACATGATGATGAATCATTCCAGTGTCATTATTACATCACTAGTCAGTCTAGTGTCATTATTACATCACTTGTCAGTCTAGTGTCATTATTACATCACTAGTCAGTTCCGTCAGTCAGACGGAAGATGTACAAAAGAGGTGAGATGAAGAATGGCTCAGGGAAAAGCAGCTTTCCAAAAAATGAGAATTATACTATGCAATCCATTTTTGACAATAGAAGCAAGAAAAAGAGTTCTTAAATGTTATGTAGAGCCACTCTTAACATATGGATGCGAATCATGGACAATAGCACAACAGACAAGAAAATCACTGGAGTCTGTAGAGATGTGGTTTTACAGATGAATGTTGAGAGTACCATGGACAGCTAAGAAGAGTAATGAAAACGTTCTGAAAGAGATCAAAGCAAAAATAGAACTAATTTCCAATATTAGGAAGAGAGAATCATCATTTTTTGGCCATGTAATGAGAAGAGAACAACTGGAATATACTGTAACAACTGGAAAAATTGAGGGACAAAGAGATAGAGGGAAGCAAAGAGAAAAAAATAAAGACAGCTTAAGAGAATGGCTTGGCAGAAGGTCAACAACAGAAATGATAAATAGCTGTCGAGATCGAAAATTGTGGAGAGACATGAGATCACCTACGCCAGTGGGCACCGTACTTGATGATGATGATGATGATAAGTCAGTCTAGTGCCATTATTACATCACTATTCAGTCTAGTATCATTATTACATTACTATTCAGTCTAGTATCATCATTACATTACTAGTCAGTCTAGTGTCATTATTACATCACTAGTCAGTCTAGTATCATCATTACATCACTAGTCATTCTAGTGTCATTATTACATCACTAGTCAGTCTAGTATCATTATTACATCACTATCCAGTCTAGTGTCATTATTACATAACTAGTCATTCTAGTGTCATTATTACATCACTAGTCAGTCTAGTATCATTATTACATCACTAGCCTAGTGATTTAATGTGGCTTTAAACATTACAGTTGAACATTTTAATTTTAGTATTTAACCTAATTTCTTTGGACTTCCACATGTTTCCCAGCGCAACGAATGCTCCTCTTGCTTTTGATATCCTTATTTTCGTATTTTTCTCTGTTCCTCCCTCTTTCTTTCTATTCATTATCATCATCATTGAGTGCCGTCTTCGCATCGAAGGTTGGCTACCACGGATCGCCATTAATCTCGGTCTTTTTCTTTGATGGTGCAGTTTGCCATAGGCTGACTTGCTATCCGTGGCTTTCTTTGGAACAGTACGTGATGAAGCTCCAATCTCTTTCACGGTGGTCTGCCATATTTGTCTTTCGTGCCCTGAATATGCCACTTGTGTACTACACTGTTTGTTGTGAGCCGTTGCTCATTTATGATTCTTCTGCCTCATCTAACGTCACAGACGTTGCACATTCGTGATGGACATTCCTGCTAGGCGCCATTGTTTCATATGTTTGTCTATTGAACCGCGAATACACGTTGGCCTATCGATGATAGGTAAACATGCCGACACAAGAAGAATACATCGTAACCCACTGAAAAATCGATAAAGTTCACTGTCTATATTACTGTCCAGATATATTAATAAATGTGGGTCTAGTAGAGGTATTTCACTTATTGTTATTGCCAACTGAATTAATTCTCATAAATTAGGTCTTATCTCTATTTATTTGCAGTCCCAGTTGTTGTGATCTCGCATCAAGTATGCTCATTTTATCCTGCATCTGTTGATGGTTTGTGTGATAGGAGAGCTAAATCACCAGCAAAGTCTAAGTCATTAAGTTGCTTGGTTAGTGACCACTAGATTCCTTTTCTGTTCTGGTTTATTTTCGTAATCCAATCTATGGCAAGTAGAAAGAGAAATGGAGATAGAAGACACACATGCCTTACTCATGTTCTTATTTCAAATGCTTCTGTAAGTTGTCCTTCGTGCACAACACTACATTTCGTTCCTTCATACAATTTTCTTATCAGGTTAATAAACTTTATGGTGATTCTGTAATTACTCCGCAACTTCCACTAGATTCCTTTATCTACACTATCAAATGCCTTTTCGTAATCTATGAATCCGATATCAAGTGGGGACTGTAGTTCTAAACCTTGTTCAACTATTATAAGTAGGGTAGTTATTTGATCAGCACATGATCCGTTCTTCCTAAAACCTGCTGGTTCATCTCTCAAATGTTTCTCTATGGCCTCTTTTAGTCTCTCCAGAATGATTCTGTTTAATATTTTTCCTGGCACTGATATAGCATCATTCCCCTATAATTTGTGCACTCCTATAAACTTCCTTTCTTTGGTAGTTTGATCATATAACCTTCTTTCCATTCTTTGGGTATTTCTTCCCTTTCACATATTTTATCTAAACGATAATATAACATCTTGGTGGAGGTGTTAATATTCTTTTGATGACTTCTGAAGGAATTTCATTTGGTCCTGTGGCGTTACTATATTTTAATTGCTTGATGGCTTTCATTATTTCAACCTTGCATTATTTCTTTGGCATTTAACATGTAACTCTTCTTCTGCTGATAGTATATCTGGAGGGTTATTTGGGTCGGGACTACTGTTCAAGAGTTCTTCAAAGTGATCCTTCCATCTCTTCATTTGTTCCCTTACATTACTAAGCAGATTTCCTGTATTATCTTTAATAAAGGCATTGATCTGTTTGTATTTTCTACTTAATTTATTTTTGCTATTGCACAGTTCCTTCATATTTACTTTATTTGCTGCTTCCTCTGCCTCTTTAGCTAGTTCAGCTATATATATATTTCCTGTTATCCCATTTGATGCATCTTCTCACTTATTTGTTCACCTCTGTGTACGTTTCATGTGTCTTGGCTTTTATATTTCTCATTTTGCTTATATTTATGTCTGGTTTATTATTCTTTCTTTCTTTAATTTTATCCAGGGTCTCTGCTGCCATCCATGCCTTATTCTGGCGTTCTCTTTTCCTCAGGGTTTCTTCATATGTCTCCTTCCATATATCCTGTACTTGATCTTCTATATTTATCGTATTTTCTAGTTGTTAGAGGACTTGGTTTTTGTTTGATACTGTGACTTCAAATGTATCTTTAATTCCCTGTCCTTCAAGAAACCATACACTGAAATATTGTCAACCCTTATGTGTTGTATTATATCTTTCCAGTTTAGGTTTGGCTAGCAGAAGTTGATGATCTGAAGCCATAGCGGCTCCTCTATATACGTTTATACCATGTAAGGATGACTTGAATATTTTATTGATACATATGTGGTCAATTTTATTCTCCTTTCTATGATCAGGTGGCACCCATGCAACTTTATGTATTGTTTTATGTTGGAATATTGTTCTTCCTAGGCTCATTTGATTAAGAGCACAGAAGTTCACGAATATCTCTCCGTTCTTGTTCATTTCTCCAAATTCATGTTTTCCGATGATCTATTCGAAGCCCCTTCATTGTATGATCCTACTTTTGCGTTTAGATCTCCCTTCAAGATTATAATATCCTTGGCCTGTCTTCCATCTGTCAGACATTGCAATTGTTTACCGAATTAATCTTTAACTTATCATCATTGAGTGTCGTCTCCGCATAGAAGATTGACTACCATGGAGCGTCATTCTGCTTTGTCTCTTGCTTTGATAGTGCAGGTTGTCATAGGTTGACTTGTCCATCTTTTGATGTTACTCGTCCATGTTAGTCTTGTTCTGCCTCTTTTACCTTGTATTTTCCCTTCCAAGATTATGTTTAGTAGGCTGTTGTGTCTTTTAACATGCCGCCAAAAAACGCATTTGTCTTGTTTGAATTGTGCTTAGTAGTTCTCTTTTCATTTTTAATTGTTTTAAGACTTCATCGTTTGTTTTCTTTTCTTTACATCCATTTCTTCATATTCTTCTCTAAATCTACATTTCAAATGCTTCAATTTTCTGTTTTGTTTTCTTGTCTAATGTCCACTTTTCTGCGCCATACAGGAATGTTTAGAAGATATAACATTTTGCTATTCTTAGTTTTAATCCTGGTGTTATTAGTTTTGATGTTAGTATTTTTCATGGCATTAAAATTACTTTTTGCCACCCCTATTCTTTTGTTTATTTCAGTTGTATATTTTCCATCACTGGTTACAGTATGTCCAAGGTAGTTGTAGCTCTGAACTGTCTCCAGGTCTATTCCTTCAACTTTGATATCAACTTGTAGATTTTTAGTATTTTCTTAGTTTATGATCATAGTTTTAGTCTTTTTGATATTCATATCTAATCCATATTATTAGTTTTTCATGTTTATTTCATTAAGTAATTGTTGTTGACCTGTAAGATTTTCTGTCAGTAAGACAATATCATCAGCATATCTTATTATCTTTCCATTAATGTTTAATCTTTAACTAAAACTTCCTTACCATTGGTTGGTGCATAGCACTGGATAATGTGAATTTCTATTTTCTTTTTTGTTCTAAATGTTGCTCTTATTAGTCTTGGCCCTACTACTTCCCATTCTATCAGTGTCTTCTGTGCTTCCCTTGATAACATTATAGCAATCGTCCACTATGTTTTGCTCCAGGTTCCTGGTGTCCTGGTGATAGAATAATCTCTCCTGTGTTTAGTTTTATCCTTTCTGTTCCTAACCATCTTGTTTCGCACATTCTTATAATATCTTTTTCTTTAGTTTGCAATTTCTGCTGTTACCTGTGCAGCTTTTCCTTGTTCATTTAGAGTACGTACATCCCAGGTGCCAATTCTGGAGGATTTCCTGGTAGACAAAAGGTGAGTCGGCGACCCGGACTCCTTGCGGCTTTCTCCGGATTGCGTCATACATCTCTTAGACAGAGATCCTTTATCTTTCCTGGATGCCGGATTTACTTTTTTCCTTTATTTGATTTGTCCATGTTTGTTAAGCTTTTGCGGCTTATTTTTTTTTTTAGTCTACAGAATAACCAGTCTCTAGTCCAACCCTCTGAAGTCGCCTCGTACGAACATGTCTTGTAGGGAACAGCGCTACAATTCTTTATTCAGCTTTCGGACCGCGGCAACGCACGGACGATAAAAATATCAACAACATAAAAAAAAAAAACTAATAAGCTAAGAAAAAAAACGTCTATTATTATGTTGCGTTACAAATTAGAACAATTCCCTCCTTAAGGTATCGATGTCAATATTGAAGAGAATACAGCAGGTCCTGGACATCTACATAAACGTCACATAATTTCCATGATAGTAAAAAAAAAAAAGTAAAGAGCCCCCGTCACGCCAAGTGGCGTATAGGGAATATGGTGTTACTGGCCATAAATTCTACAGACCTTCAGCACATGATTGTTGGGGTAAAGTGGTCGGTATAACGCCCGTGCCGCTTTACTTTCCCAGAAAAAATCCGGTACTCATTTAAGGCTGGGTGAACCCGGAAGCCGTCGGTTGGGATCGAACCCTACCTCTTGTTATTTGTAGTCCAGTTCACTAACCACTGAGCTATCGCGGCTCCCAATGTCTATGATAACAATTATAATATTACTTCGATGTCTTTAGCCAGGAGGTCAAAATTATATTATATTTACGTTACGTTTTTAGAAGTTATGCGGCCAGTGCTTTCCTTCCTGGTATCATCTTTCATAATCGCGCGAGTAGGGCGGTAAGTTTGTCCCTACTTCTAAGAAAAATCTTTAGCACGTACTTTTCGGTTCTGGGTACCCAGAACCTTGTCTGTTTGAAAAATAAAGAAAAAAAAAAAAAAAAAAAAAAACTACATCTGGGAATTGAATTTGGCCCCTTCTGGCTAGAAAGCAAATGCACTACCCACTCAACCACAGAGGCTCAGAATGACTGCTGAACCAATTATAAGATTCATAATCGTCAGGTACCGTGCCAGTTGGAGTAGACCATCATCTCTCTCTCTCCACCTCTCTCTGTTCTTCATGCATTCCATAATGTCAGTGTATGATCTAACAATTACTGGCAACATCACAATGTCATACCACTAGTATGTTAATAATGTTAAGTATAACGATAACGAGGGAAGCACGATAGCTCAGTGGTTAGTGAACTGGACTACAAAGGACAAGAGGTAGGGTTCGATCCCAACCGACGGCTTCCGGTTCACACAGCCTTTAATGGGTACCGGATTTTTTTCTGGGAAAGTAAAGCGGCACAGACGTAATACCGACCACATTACCCCAAAAATCATGTGCCGAAGGTCTGTAAAATTGATGGTCACTAACACCATATTCCCTATACGCCACTTGGCGTGACGGGGCGGCATTACTTTACTTTACTAACACCATATTCCCTACACGCCACTTGGCGTGCCGGGGATACTTTACTTTTTTACTTATATTGGCTGTTACTATAGTTAAATTACTATTGGACTGTGGCCTACCTAGTGCGGTCGTTACTGAAATGAAAGGTCCTGGTTAAGTTCCTTGATTTGGCGATGTTTTTTTTTTCTTTTTTGCCCAACAAAGCTTCAGGGTTTATCAGAACCACAGATGGGTGCCATGATGTTTTTCCTTTAAGGTGAGGGCGGCCAGGCGTGATACGACCATATGACACACACAAGAATATTATTGGTCACTGGACAAATATAAAACCTGACACCATATTCGTCATACGCCCAAAATGGCATTTAGGGAATCTTTGTTGTTGTTGTAATGGATCCAGCGGCTTGTGATGTCCTTCGACCCAATGCCATGTAATATCAGATGGTATTTATGGGTTCATTTGTGGTTATATACAAGGTTGTTTTTTGTTGATTCTGGTGATTTATTAAGTCTTTAAGGACGTGAAGACGCTCTGTATGTCCATGAGCTTTGTGCAGTTAAACAGACGATGTCCGTGAGCTTTGTGCAGTCAAACAGACGATGTCCGTGAGCTTTGTGCAGTTAAACAGGCGATGTCCGTGAGATTTGTGCAGTCAAACAGGCGATGTCCGTGAGCTTTGTGCAGTCAAACAGGCGATGTCCGTGAGATTTGTGCAGTTAAACAGGCGATGTCCGTGAGCTTTGTGCAGTTAAACAGGCGATGTCCGTGAGCTTTGTGCAGTTAAACAGGCGATGTCCGTGAGATTTGTGCAGTCAAACAGGCGATGTCCGTGAGCTTTGTGCAGTTAAACAGGCGATGTCCGTGAGCTTTGTGCAGTCAAACAGGCGATGTCCGTGAGATTTGTGCAGTCAAACAGGCGATGTCCGTGAGCTTTGTGCAGTTAAACGGGCGATGTCCGTGAGCTTTGTGCAGTTAAACAGGCGATGTCCGTGAGCTTTGTGCAGTCAAACAGGCTATGTCCGTGAGCTTTGTGCAGTCAAACAGGCGATGTCCGTGAGCGTTGTGCAGTCAAACAGACGATATCCTTGAGATTTGTGCAGTCAAACAGGCGATGTCCGTGAGCGTTCTGCAGTCAAACACGCGATGTCCGTGAGCTTTGTGCAGTCAAACAGACGATATCCTTGAGCTTTGTGCAGTCAAACAGGCGATGTCCGTGAGCTTTGTGCAGTCAAACAGGCGATGTCCGTGGGCGTTCTGCAGTCAAGCAGACGATGTCCGTGAGCTTAGTGCAGTTAAACAGGCGATGTCCGTGAGTTTTGTACTGCCAAGCAGGTGATGTCCGTGAGCTTTGTGAAGTCAAACAGGTTATGTCCATGAGCTTATTGCAGTCAAACAGGCGATGTCGGCGGGCTTAGTGCAGTCAAACAGGTGATGTCAGCGGGCTTAGTGCAATCAAACAGGTGATGTCAGCAGGCTTAGTGCAGTCAAACAGGTGATGTCAGCAGGCTTAGTGCAGTCAAACAGGTGATGTCGGCGGGCTTAGTGCAATCAAACAGGTGATGTCAGCAGGCTTAGTGCAGTCAAACAGGTGATGTCAGCAGGCTTAGTGCAGTCAAACAGGTGATGTCAGCAGGCTTAGTGCATTCAAACAGGTGATGTCGGCGGGCTTAGTGCAGTCAAACAGGTGATGTCGGCGGGATTAGTGCAGTCAAACAGGTGATGTCAGCAGGCTTAGTGCAGTCAAACAGGTGATGTCAGCAGGCTTAGTGCAGTCAAACAGGTGATGTCAGCAGGCTTAGTGCAGTCAAACAGGTGATGTCGGCGGGCTTAGTGCAGTCAAACAGGTGATGTCGGCGGGATTAGTGCAGTCAAACAGGTGATGTCAGCAGGCTTAGTGCATTCAAACAGGTGATGTCGGCGGGCATATTGCAGTCAAACAAGTGTTATTCTACAGTTTTATGTGGGTACTCACAGTGGACATGCTGGAGTTTGGTTTCTTTGTATTCTATCGATGTAGTTGTTCAATGGTACATGACCTGTTCTCAGTTTGAAAATGGTGGTTTGGTCTCTTTAGGTTGTTAATGTTCTAATGGGGGATTGACCTTGTCATTAATTTAAAAAAGTTCTCTCCCTGTTTTTCCCTTGGCCCATCCATTCTGGCAATCTTCACTATCGTTGAAGTTTATGATTTATTTGGCTATGTTTAAAGAGATGTCGATGTTAAATTGTGTCTGTCCGAATCCTATCTTAGCTAATGTACCTTCATTGTCATTTATTGGTGTGCTGGAGTGTCCTGGGATACTTTCTATCACTAACCTTATGTTGTGTGTATTAATCGAGTTGGGGAACCTTCACTATACTTTACTTTACTTTACTTTACTTTACTTTACTTTACTTTACTTTACTTTACTTTACTTTACTTTACTTTACTTTACTTTACTTTACTTAATTTACTTTACTTTACTTTACTTAATTTACTTTACTTTACTTTACTTTACTTAATTTACTTTACTTTACTTTACTTTACTTTACTTTCTACTTACTGTTCAACTGTTACATCAGCATGTTGTCTGTCCTCTCCAGAACGTTGCTCTCATCACCGTCAGTCTGTAAGAATCTGTTTCTAGCAAAATTTCAAAGTTTACGGTTGCCATGTCTCTTTACACTAGTGTCTCTTACCAGGGGCCATATGGCCCACAGCAGGCCACAGGATTTTCCAGGGGGGGCAGGAGGTAAAAAATAGTGTAATTGAAGGGCCACAGCACGAGATCAAGGACCTACGACACGAGACTAGGTAGTCTAGCACAAGTATACAGATGATTGTAGAATACAACGATCAGATTCTACTTTCCCACTCCATCAAGTGTTTCATTAGCGACGCCTATAATAAAAGAGCACATCAGAAAGATTTGGTGGACTTCAATAGTGACCGTCCTCGATGGTTGGAGAGTCTTTGACGTTTGTGGCAAGATTAGTTTTCCTTTCCTACTTCTCTCATTCCACCCCTACCCAAACCACTGTCATTGCCTATCCTAGCCGTCCTCTTCTCGTTAATTTTATGCAAAGTGTTATTACCGAGCTTTGCCAAATAGAACGAAGCTTTTCTGTCCTTTCGCGGCTGCCATGCTTAATTTCTTAGCATCTGACAAAAACAATCTATCCAGATCTACATATACCTTGATTTATGAATATATACACAGATATATTTTGTAAAAGGAAAATGTATTTATAGCATTATTTAATTATATATATATATCATCATCAAGTACCGGGCCCACTGGCGTAGGTGATCATGTCTCTCCACAACTTTCGATCTCGGCATCTATTTATCATTTCTGTTATTGACCTTCTGCCAAGCAATTCTCTTAAGCTGTCTGTTATTTTTTTCTCTTTGCTTCCCTCTATCTCTTCGTCCCTTAATTTTTCCAGTTGTTACAATATATTCCAGTTGTTCTCTTCTCATTACATGGCCAAAAAATGATGATTGTTTCTTCCTAATATTGGAAATTAGCTTTCTTTTTGCTTTTGACCCCTCTCAGAACCTTTTCATTACTCTTCTTAGCTGTCCTTGGTACTCTCAACATTCTTCTATAAAACCACATTTCTACAGACTCCAGTGATTTTCTTGTCTGTTGTCCATGATTCGCATCTATATGTTAAGAGTGGCTCTACATAACATTTAAGATCTCTTTTTCTTGTGTCTATTGTAAAAAATGGATTGCGTAGAACCTTCCTCATTTTGTGTAAAGCTGCTTTTGCCTGAGCAATTCTACATCTCATCTCTTTTGTACATCTTCCGTCTGAAGTGAACAAAGTTCCCAAATATTTAAATTCATTTACCTGTTTTAATATTGTTCCACTTGTCTTTATTTTGCACTGAGGTGATGTCTTTTTCTTTGTTGTTACCATTACCTCTGTCTTTTTTGCTATTAAGGCTGAGTCCTTTATTTGTATATTATATGAATATATACACATATATAATTTGTAAAGAAAAAATGTATTTATAGCATTATTTACTTATATATATATATATAATTATACAGTTTTGCAATTGCATTAATTTGTATTGTCTTTGTTTGGGCAATTCTAATGTTGTTTATTTAAAAAAAAGTGTTGTAGGATTTTTTTGTTGTAAATTTTTAGCTGCAAACAAATGTACACTTTTTTTTTTGTTTCAGAATGATTGTTTCCATTTCTACTACAAAATTTACTGAGTTTATTACATCATGGCTACTTCGACAACAACAACAATATCGACAATACCCAGTCGAGCAGCATTTTGGCTACGGTTTTAAATTTAATGACAATTGTTTAATCGCTACATACACAATATCTAAATTGATAGCCGGAGAAGGAAAATGATGCACCGCTCTAGGGGAAGCCTAGATTTTGCCAGCTGAATCTATTGTTATTACAGAAGTCATATTTTCATGTACATTTAGATGTATTTTATATATGTATATATAAATATTTGGGAACTTTGTTGGCCTTAGACTGAAGATGTACAAAGGAGGTGAGATGCAGAATGGCTCAGGGAAAAGCAGCTTACCAGAAAATGAGGATACTATGCGGTCTATTTTTGACAATGGAAACAAGAGAAAGAGTTCTTAAATGTTGTGTAGAGCCAGTCCTAACATATGGACGTGGGTCATGGACAATGGGACAACTGACAGGGGTTCACTGAAGTCTGTGGAGATGTGGTTTTACGGAAGAGTGTTGAGAGTGCCATGGAAGGCTGGGAAGAGTGGTGAGGCTGTTCTTAAAGGGGGGGGGGGGGGGGTCGAGGCAGAGAAAGAGCTGGTTTCCAGTATTGGAAAGAGACGGTCATCATTTTTTGGCTATGTGGTGGAAGAGGGCGGCTGGGATATATTGTGGCAACTGGAGAAGTTGGGGGATGGGGAGGTGGAGGGAGGCGGAGAGAAAAGGTGCCAGACAGCTTAGGGGAATGGCTTGGCAGAGGGTCAGCAACAGAGGTGATAAATAACTGTCGAGATCGAAAGTTGTGGAGAGACATGATCACCTACGCCAGCAGGCCCGGCACTTGATGATGATGATATATATATATATATATATATATATATATATATATATATATATATATATATATATATATATATATATATATATATTGTTCCTTTATGTATTCAGTAGCGGAAGCTATTCCTATTTTTTTATATTCTCAGTTCTTCATTTCTGATATTACCTCTCAAGCTGTTTCCTGTTTTTACGTCTAACACATTAAAATTCGATAGTGGCTATTTGTCTTATTGTTCTTGAATCTACGAGTCCAAGTCTGGCATTGGTAGCACAACATTGTGATGAGGGAATTGTTTTAACAAACACAGAAAATAAAAAATCCAATAAGTCAAGCACACATGGTTCTAACTCGGCAGAGAACTAATAATTTGCCTTACCCTAATATTTCATCCGACCATTTCTGTCTCATCAATGGGGGAGAGCTTTAACATACCGTCAGAAGTTTATCTCACTTTGCTCCCTCAAGAGGCTGATGAAAGACGCAGGCAGTAAAACAACAATTAAACGTGAACAGCGAGGAAAGAGCAACGCGACGAGGCGAAGTGAGGGCGCGGAATACTCGGATTTTGTTAGGATTGTTGAAGAAGACCACGTGGGTATATGGAAGTTTTATTTCTAAATGTTCCGAGTACAGTCCTAGTCGACCTTAAAAGGGTTCTCACCTCTGTAGATAGGATCCATCCTTGTAAACGGAGACCGAGCAATGGGTTATGGGTTCAGGGAACGTTAAATGAGAACCGGAGAATTTGTGTTTCCTCGGAGAGAAAGCCATAACGTTGACCAAATTACTCCACAGAATGTGCCGAAGGTCGAAAAAACATGAGCATCAACACTATAGTCCTGAACTTTATGCTCGTGGCATCTTTAGAGGAAGAAGATTTATGGTCCGCCCAAAAACAGGTCTGCTTCATCAGTGGAATAAAACAAATTATGTCTGGTTTTTTGTTGTTGTTTGTTTCATTCGTCGACAGAGTGGATTAAAACCTATTGTTTGGCAATAGATTTCCATGAGAGTTCAAGTTTGTCTTCTTCCCCATATAGTGTCACTATTGGCAAAATTGTAGCTAGAAAAAGAGTTCTTAAACGTTATGTAGAGCCAGTCTTAACATATGAATGTGAACCATGGATAATAGGACAACGGACAAGAAATTTACCGGAGACTATATAAATGTGGTTTTACAGAAGAATGTTGAGAATACCACCGACAGCCAAGAAGAGTAATGAAAATGTTATGAAAGAGGAACGCAAGAAGAGAGCTAATTTCCAATATTAGGAAGAAACAATCATCATTTTTTGGCCATGTTATGAGAAGGGAACAGCTGGAATATATTGTAACAACTGGAAAAATTGAGGGACAAAGAGATAGATGGAAGCAAAGAGAAAAGTAACAAGACAGCTTACGAGAATGGCTTGGCAGAAGGTCAACAACAGAAATGTTAAATAACTGTCGTGATCGAAAGTTGTGAAGTGACATGATCACCTACGCCAGTAGGCTTGGTACGTGATGATGACCTAGTGTCACTAGTGTGGCTTGTGCGTTGTATGCCACAGTAGAGATTCTAGTCTAGTTGACGCGTCGTTTCCCTCTACAATAAACAATTTGATAATGGTCAAATCTCCTCTACACCTGGTCCCTCAGTATGAAGCACGCCCGCTACACGCAAGCGAAAGCACTAAAGATGGCTTCAACTCAAATTCGCGAATTCCGTAGCACCGACAATAACCCAGTTCTTAAACTGCATAGTCGGCTCTTGGCGATTCTACCTTGGAAATTGACAGTAGCTCTATCTTACTTCCATTTTCCGTGAACAGTGCCCTGGGAGGGAAACGTTTGTTGCTTTCTTTGACCAGGAAGCGGAGGAAAGGAGTACAAGCGGTTGCCACCTCAATTTGACAGCTCATCAAGAACTCACCTCACCTCCCAGCAGATCTTCATGGTAAAAAGTTTACGTCAAACCAGACTGGATAACGAGTGGAGGACCGTCGCAGTACCCCCGTAGTATTGAGGTATATTGTTTAAGTAGATTTAGTGTTAGAGCATCTACAACAAGTTGGATGGAACCAGCTTCTCCAGCAAAACTGGGAAAATCAAGAAAGTCATCGTGGCCCATCACATTAACAATCTTGGATTTAGACACCATGACATTACGTCATCATCGTCTTTCTTTTACTCTTTTTTCTACAATGTCACCTCCCAACCCCTTTTTTAAATGTTATTTAGGACACGAATGCCATGAAAAATATACTAACAACAAAACAAATATCAACAGGGCTGAAACTAAGAATGGCAAAATGTTACATCTTCTCAATATTCCTGTATGGTGCAGAAACATGGACATTAGACAAGAAAACAGAACAGAAAATTGAAGCCTTTGAAATGTGGATTTATAGAAGAATAGGTAGAATTGGATGGAAACAAAAGATAACAAACGATAACGTTTTAAAACAACTGAAAATAAAAAGAGAACTACTAAATACAATTAAAACAAGACAAATGAAATTTTTGCGGCATGTTAAAAGACACAACAGCCTACTAAAAGTAATATTGGACGGAAAATACAAGGTAAAAGAGGCAAAGGCAGACCAAGACTAACATGGACGAGTAACATCAAAAGATGGTCAAGTCAATCTATGACAGCCTGCACCATCAAAGCAAGCAACAGAGTAGAATGGCGATCCATGGTAGCCAACCTTCGTTGCGGAGAAGGCACACGATGATGATGATTATTTAGGACACCAATTTTTTTCTCTAAAAATAATGACAAGTCAAAAACCCAGTTTCACGTAAAAAAATTGTAAACATCAACATCCCTACCCTCTGGATTGTGGGGCGTAGGGGGAACAGCTGTTATGTCTCGTTGGGAGATTTCAATAAATTATAGAGATACTTTTGCTGACGCCAGTGCATCACGGGAAGGCGAAAGATAAATACTATAAATTCAACGCTTCCGTCGCCATTATCTTCTTTGCATTTTACCAACCCCTTTGAGAGTTAAGGATGATGCACAGCTTAAGTTACCATTCTTCTGGCAGTCTCAAACATTTTAATTTGGTTCTGTTGACGGCATCATTATCATCTTGTACCGACTCTGCATTTGAGGCGAATCAGTTCAGATAAAGATGTATGTTTACCGTACTCGGAAAAAATGACAAATAATTAAAAAAAAAAAAAAGAAACAAGGAACAATATATAGTAGCGCCAAGGCGCTGTGCCAAGGAGTACGGGTTCGATCCAGTTTCGGACCATATATTGTTCTTTGTTTTTTTCTGTTGTTGATTATTTATCATTTTTTTCAGAGTGCTGTAAACATACCTCTTCCTCTGAATTGATTCGCTAATTATCGCCTCGGAAGTTTCCCTCTATAATAATATTCATTTATTCTATATAATAATATTCATTTATTATTATTTGTCTGCATTGAAGGTTGGCTACTACTGTGGGTCACATCTTCCCTTCTCTTGCCTTGATATTGCACTATCTCATGTGTTCTAGTCGTCTCTTGACGTTATTAGCTCACCTTAACCTTCCATTCCGTATTTCTCTGCCTCGTTTACCATGCATTTCTATTTCCATGGTGACTTTCATTACGTTATCATATCCCTTTGTGTTTACAAACACTATTCTATTCTAGATGTCAGGTCGGGTAATTTTAATTGCTACTGTATGCAGTAAACAGTACAACCTGTGGCTGCCCTGCTGCCTTGCAGGTAAGCTCGGGAGAGTAAAAGGC
The DNA here is from genome assembly GCA_032433765.1 of Megaustenia siamemsis. Lineage (NCBI taxonomy): Eukaryota > Metazoa > Mollusca > Gastropoda > Stylommatophora > Ariophantidae > Megaustenia > Megaustenia siamemsis. The sequence continues at coordinate 23,165,273 of JAVIAB010000047.1, forward strand.
TAAGGGAGGGTACCCCGAAGTAAAACAACCCCACTGCCTTGTGGGTAAGACTTTTAGTCAAAGGCTAGCGGAGCCAACCGTAAACAAACCGACGGAAGGCAACAGAAAACCACCGTCGTAACTTCCTTGTACAATCAGGAATCACCACAACAATAACAACTGGAATATATTGTAACGACCGGAAAAATTGAGGGACGAAGAGATAGAGGGAAGCAAAGAGAAAAAATATCAGACAGCTTAATAGAATGGCTTGGCAGAAGGTCAACAACAGAAATGATAAATAACTGTCGAGATCGAAAGTTGTGAAGAGACATGTGGAGTACGCCAGCAGGCCCGGTACTTGATGATTCTATTCTATTCTATTCAAGCGACCAGTTTCATTGCAGATATGAATTCCCCATATCCGCACCATCACTCGTCACAGCATTTCCCAAAATGCATCGGTAAATTCCGTTGACAATGTCGCTCCGTACACGTCCTACTCGACTGCACAGGTGACGATTCCAAACCAGTGGGAATATTCTTCTCTGCCCTCACCGTGGGGACCCCGGTAGCCAAACGGGATGTGTTGACAAGCTAGCTAGTCAAGTACCAATCATCTGTTTGTCACTGGTACTTTATTTGATTTGCTCATTTGTCTTTTACTAAAATTATGAGATGCATATGGTTCGTCTTTTAAACATTCAAGTTAATTAGAAGAGGTTATGTCTACAATTTGGGACCCGCTCTAGCTCAACTGGTTAGTGAAATGGACTACAAAGGATAAGAGGGGTCGGGTTCGATCCTGATCGACAGCTTCCGGGTTCACCTAGCCTTAAAAAGGTACCGGATTTTTTTCTGGGAAAGTAAAGCGGCACGGGTGTAATACCGACCACATTGCCCCAAAAATCATGTGCCGAAGGTCTATAAAAAAGATGGTCACTAACACCATATTCCCTATACGCCACTTAGCGTGACGTGACGCAAAAAAAAATGTCTAAAATTGTAAAAATTGTTGTGTAAATACTTTGTCACATTCGAATTCTGTTTAATAGTTCTTTCATTATTTTCAACTGTTTCATGACTTCATTACTTGGCTTTTTTTTTTAATTAGTCTATCCAAATCTTTCTATTCGTCTTTAAATCCACGTTTTAAGATCTTCAGTTAATTTGTTATATATTCTATATTCTAATACGTGAATAAAATGACCATTATTTTAATACATTACAAGAATATTGTACTTCATAAATCTGAAACTTAATGTTAGTGGCGTATATGTTTTTGCATTTCTATTTGTAATACACTATAAGAATATGATTTTTGTATTTCTATTTGTAATACACTATAAGAATATGATTTTTGTATTTCTATTTGTAATACACTATAAGAATATGATTTTTGTATTTCTATTTGTAATACACTATAAGAATATGATTTTTGTATTTCTATTTGTAATACACTATAAGAATATGATTTTTGTATTTCTATTTGTAATACACTATAAGAATATGATTTTTGCATTTCTATTTGTAATACACTATAAGAATATGATTTTTGTATTTCTATTTGTAATACTCTACAAGAATATGAATTTTGTATTTCTATTTGTAATACACTATAAGAATATGATTTTTGTATTTCTATTTGTAATACACTATAAGAATATGATTTTTGTATTTCTATTTGTAATACACTATAAGAATATGATTTTTGTATTTCTATTTGTAATACACTATAAGAATATGATTTTTGTATTTCTATTTGTAATACACTATAAGAATATGATTTTGTATTTCTATTTGTAATACACTATAAGAATATGATTTTTGCATTTCTATTTGTAATACACTATAAGAATATGATTTTTGTATTTCTATTTGTAATACTCTACAAGAATATGAATTTTGTATTTCTATTTGTAATACTCTACAAGAATATGATTTTTGTATTTCTATTTGTAATACTCTACAAAAATATTGTACTTCATAAATCTGAAGCCTAATGTTAGTGGCGTATAGGTTTTTGTATTTCTTGATTTTGGTCTTCTTGATCTTTCCAGTGCCGCTAGATATCACATTGGGCTTGTAGTATTTTTCGCCATTTATTCTATTCTTGGCGAGATGCTCGATTTTATCTAGTCAGTCTATGCCTGTCAACTGTGATTCTCCTATAAGTGTTCATTTAAGTGTCTCTCTGTGTCTTCCTCTTTTCCTGTATCTTGGTGTTTCTCACGAAGAGCATTTAAAAAAAAAAAAAATCCGCTTATTGTCTTTTCTCATCATATGTTCAACATATACCCAACTTCTCTTTTTAAGTGTTGATGAGATCGTTGGTTGCGTGGCAATTTCTCATTATTATTACTTTTATTATTACTTTTATTATTAGTTTTATTATTAGTTTTCAAAAAGTAAACCTCCACCCCCCCCCCCCCCACACAACAAAAATTAAAAAAAAAAGTTTTTTTTTTACTTTTTGTGATTTAGTCAATGTCTGTTGCCTGCATACTTTTATATCCATGCTGTTGCATTATTTCCTTTCATCTCTCTTGTATAAGTTTGTAAGTTTTGCTAGTTCTAGCTATATAATACAAATATTATGACAGATGTCTATTATTGAAAGTCTGTCTTAGGCTCTAATTTATGCTTCTAATTGTCTAGTTGCAAATCATCATATTTCCAACTCTTTTTGTTCATACTTCTTTACCTGATCCTGAAGTAGAATTCACCATTGCTTGTTGGTATATTATGCTTTCTGTGACTGTGTTTCACATTAGTCTATTAGTGCATTTCTATTGTGTTCTATAATAATAACATGTTTGATATTAAACAGTGATTCTATTCCTCGCTCCCATACAGTCAGATCTTAGAATCCCCCTAATGGGCTTTCATTGTATTGAAACACAAGCTAAATCTAGATTTGTTTCCAGCCGCAATGTGAAATGCATTATTATGTTTTGCTTATGTTGTCTTATGCATGCCTATTAATTGTGTCACTTTATATGTGTCATAATTTGAAATCCTATTTGTGTTTCATTGTATAACTGTTTGGTTCACTAGTCAGTAAAAGTAAAGTACCCACGTCACGCCAAGTGGCATATAGGGAATATGGTGTTAGTGACCATAAATTTTACAGACCTTCGGCACATGATTTTTGGAGTAATGTAGTCGGTATTATGCCCGTGCCGCTTTACTTTCCCAGAAAAAAATCCGGTACCCATTAAAGGCTGGGTGAACCGGTAGCCGTCGGTTGAGATCGAACCCTACCTCTTGTCCTTTATATTCCAGTTCACTAACCACTGAGCTATCGCGGCTCCCTTGGTTCACTAGTTCTGTAGAAAAATTATAACATTTGTTCAAGGACAACCATTTTTCTCAAATGTTTTATTTTTTCAGTGACCTAATTATGTTGTTGTCCCACAACATTCTTTCTGATCAAATATATATGAGTGTGTGAATGTATTTATATGTGTATAAGATCTTATTTGAGCAAAACTCTACCACACTCATTTTTCATAAATACTCTAGGCTCTGAAAAAGAGAAATGAATAAATGTGGTATTTTAATCTCATTATTCACTGCTTGGAGAGGAATAATAGATGAAAGTCTTTTTTTTCTGGCTTTTACCCAATGGCTACCAAAAGAATAGATAGTCCTCTTCAATGTGTTCCCTTAAAAGGATGGTAAGTTATCATACAAATGAAAAGACGATTAGAGGCCACAGAGATGGGATTTCTCAGAAGAATGTTGAAAGTTCTCTGGACAGCTAAAAAGACCAATGAGGAAGTTCTCAAAGAGGCCAACACAAAAAGGGAGCTCTCTTTAAAAAAAAACATCAGAAATAAGCAATCAACATTTTTCGGGCACATCATGAGAAGAGGAAAGTTAGAATACTTGGTTACAACTGGCAAAATAAAAGGAAAGAGAGATCGCGGACGACAGAGAGAGAAAATACTGGATAGCTTGGTGTCATGGCATGGAAAACAGTCAACAACAGAACTGATACGATGCACTGTAGATAGAAGATTGTGGAGGGACATGATCACCTACGCCAACCGGTAAGACACATGATGATGATGATGAAGTTATCATACATATGTTATGTTGTGGTTTATTTGCACATTTGACCTACATTTGTTAGTACCGGGTTGCATTCCCTCTTCAAACCGTACTTGCTAAGCCATACTTGGTTTCCAAGATCATCTCTGGGAGGTGAAGCAAGACTTTGGTCTGCTCACCGGTCCTGTCACATGCAGTCAGCTGTGGATCACTGACCACACTCAGCAATTCTCAATTGCTAGATGTGATTAATTCTTATTCTTGTTTTTTCTTGTCAATAAACTAGGACTTTACTGTTTTTTTTTTTTTGTTTTTTTTTTTAATAGATGCCATCAATAAATTTATAATCTTTAACAAACATTTGGGAGCCGCGATAGCTCAGTGGTTAGTGAACTGGACTACCACGGACAATGGGTAGGGTTCGATCCCAACCGACGGCTTCCGGGTTCACCCAGCCTTAAATGGGTACCGGATTTTTTTCTGGGAAAGTAAAGCAGCACGGGCGTAATACTGACCACATTACCCCAAAAATCATGTGCTGAAGGTCTGTAAAATATAGGGTCACTAACACCATATTTCCCTATACGTCACTTGGCGTGACGGGGGTGCTTTACTTTTTTACTTTTTTAACAAACATTTACATGGACAGATATACAAGAACAATATATAATCTTTAACAAACATTTACATGGACAGATATACAAGAACAATATATAATCTTTAACAAACATTTACATGGACAGATATACAAGAACAATATATAATCTTTAACAAACATTTACATGGACAGATATACAAGAACAATATATAATCTTTAACACACATTTACATGGACAGATATACAAGAACAATATATAATCTTTAACACACATTTACATGGACAGATATACAAGAACAATATATAATCTTTAACACACATTTACATGGACAGATATACAAGAACAATATATAATCTTTAACACACATTTACATGGACAGATATACAAGAACAATATATAATCTTTAACACACATTTACATGGACAGATATACAAGAACAATATATAGACCTTTAAAATTGCCTTTTGGTGTCCTCTTTTTTGCATCTGGTTACAATGTGTTCTAATATATACGTTGTCAGAACGTGCCCAGTGATATTTTATGTCTTTCCTTTTATGTTTATAATGATTCATGTTTACATGTTATCCCATTTCACTTTAGCTGTTTGTTTTCATCTATGAAAATACCTTTTTATGGGCCATGCTTCTTTTCTCAATTTTATAAACAGATTGTACAATATTCACTATCAGTGGCTAGTGATATGTCTATTTCCAGAAACTCACATTGATTTCTATCTTGATACTTCCAGCACTGCTAGATGTCACATAGGGCTTGTAGTGTTTTTCGCCACTCGTCTCTGTTCTTGGCGAGATGTTCAATATTATCTAATGATAACTTTGCTTCTCCTATAAGTGTTCTTTTTAGGGTCTCTCTTGGTTTTCCTCTTTTCCTGTATCCTGATGTTTCTCATAGAAGAATCTGTTTTGAAATTCTTTTGTTGTCTCTTTTCAACGCATGTTTGACATTTCGACCTTCTCTTCCTAATTGTAGATGACTTCATTGGTCTCATGGCCATTTCTCTTATTTCTATATTCGTTTTCAATTCATTCCATTGCACACAGAATATTGTTCTTAGGCATTTGTCTTTAAAAGTGTTTAGTTTTCTCTCAATCTCTTTTGTTGCTTTCCAGTTTCATATACATAAGTAGGGGTTGATAATACTTTTGTGTTGAATATTCTAAATTGAGTATTATTGCTTTGTATCTTTGATTTTCATATTTTGTCTAGGTTTATAAAATGTGCTATCCTGCTCTGATCTCTTTCCTTGTTTCACCTTCTTGATCTATATTACTACCAAGATATACATCTATCTATCTATTGACCTTTCGAGCCGTAACCGGCCCATAGGGCGTAGACCAAGATACACCTTCTCCTTTATGAATTTTTTTTTGGTTTTTTGTTCTAGCAGTTTTCTTTTAAAGATATTTGATCAAATCTCGCCATCTGTCTCTGTTCTGTGCAAGCAGTTCTATCTCATTGAGGGAGCCGATTCCTGCTGCTCTTGCCTCTCTCATCAATGTTCTTCTCAGTGTCTCCCTGGGTCTTCCTCTTTTTCTTTTACCTGTTGTTTCCCATATGAGGGCTTGCTTTGCTATTCGGATATTATCTCTTCTCATCACATGTCCAACGTATGACCATCGTCTTTTCTTTATCACTGAAGATATTAGTGGTTGATTGGCGATTTCTCTAATTTCCTCGTTTGTTTTGAATTCGTTCCACGCTATACCAAGTATTTTCCTTAGACATTTATTTTCGAATGCGTTCAACTTTGTTTCTATATCTCTTGTTGTTTTCCAGCTTTCACATGCATACGTAAGGGTTGATAGTACATTTGATTTGAATAGCCTAAGTTTTATTCTCCAGTACTCTACTATAAAAAAATTAACTATTCTCCAGTACTCTACTATTGAAAAATTAACTATTTTCCAGTACTCTACTATAGAAAAATGAACTATTCTCCAGTACTCTATCTATCTATCTATTGACCTTTCGAGCCGTAACCGGCTCATAGGGCGTAGACCAAGATACACCTTCTCCTATATGAATTTTTGTTCTAGCAGTTTTCTTTTAAAGATATTTTATTAAATCTCGCCATCTGTCTCTGTTCTGTGCAAGCAGTTCTATCTCATTGAGGGAGCCGATTCCTGCTGCTCTTGCCTCTCTCATCAATGTTCTTCTCAGTGTCTCCCTGGGTCTTCCTCTTTTTCTTTTACCTGTTGTTTCCCATATGAGGGCTTGCTTTGCTATTCGATTATTATCTCTTCTCATCACATGTCCAACGTATGACCATCGTCTTTTCTTTATTACTGAAGATATTAGTGGTTGATTGGCGATTTCTCTAATTTTTTACCAAGATATACATAGTGGTCTACTATTTCAAACTTCTGATGATTTATTGCACTCTGGTGCATTATTATTTTTTATTTTATTTTATTTTATTATTGATTACTTTGGCTGTGATTTATTTTCTAAATGTATGTATAATCAGGGAGCCGCGATAGCTCAGTGGTTAGTGAACTGGACTACAAAGGACAAGGGGTAGGGTTCGATCCCAACCGACCGCTTCCGGGTTCACCCAGCCTTAAAATGGGTCATAGATTTTTTTTCTGGGAAAGTAAAGCAGCACGGGCGTAATACCGACCACATTACCCCAAAAATTATGTGCTGAAGATCTGTAAAATATAGGGTCACTAACACCATATTTCCCTATACGCCACTTGGCGTGACAGGTGTACTTTACTTTTTTTTATGTATAATCAATTTGTTTTTTCCTCATCGTGTTAAGATCTGACTTTCCACTGTTACTAAATTGTAGCTGACCATTAGATTTGAGCGCGGTACAATTAACAAAAATATGAAGTTAACCGATTGTTGCATGTTGCAACACCGTTAGAATAAAAAAATAAGCATTTATGACTACCCGAACAATTAGCAATTGCAACATGCAACTAATGTTGCATGGATACAAATGAAATGGTAGGTTAGACGACTAACTGTGTGTTTATATGTTCGGAATTGGAGTCAAAAACGATGGCCTAGCATATCACATGCTATACATTTAAAAAAAATATATGACGATCATCATTTTCAGGAGGACGTGAACTTCCGGTATATGGTAGATAGGCGGCAGGAACCATTGAAGGCTATATATGAAAGGTGTTCCTTGTTGCAGTTTCCTCAAATTCCAAGTCCAGCTTGTTGCAGGAGCTACTGAGCTATAAGTGCTCTGTGCACACCGTGAGCTGTGTGTCTCATCCGTTTTGATCATGTTTCGATATTCCATTTGTTTACGATGAATGATGATATCGTATGACAGGGAACAGTTGGCTGTGTTCACTTTCTGCGCGGTTTCACCTTATGTCTTTTGGCGTGTGCTGAGACTGCTACGATCGGGACTACAGTTACCTTTCTTTGTTTGGGAGATGATATATTAATTCGGATGATTACGCTGGCACGGGCGGTTGAGCAATTATGGATTTTAATTCGTTTGCAATGATACCGGGGCCTTCCATAACCAAAGAACCAAATAATTTTATCATTATTTCTATATTAGTCCTGAATTCATTCCATTGTACGCAAGAGTATTCTTAATCTAGGACATTTGTCTTAAAAAAAAAAAGTTTAGTTTTCTCTCAATCTCTTTTGTTATTTTTCAGCTTCACATGTGAATATTTTAATTTAAATTTTCTTGCTTGGTATTTTTTATTTCCATATTGTGTCCAGGTTTTACAGATTTGCTGCTTGCTTTTGCTAATCCTGAACATTGTTAACGTGCTTTTTCTTCTACTCTTATTATTGTATTTCTTTCTAGCATTTTCATTCGCTCTTCACTATCTTTTGTCCTTGATAATTAAACTGTATGGTATGAGATCACAAGACAATCATTTAATGTTGAGAATTAGTTTGCTTCTATCTAGACTCTAGATCAGAGGTTCTCATACTTTACATTATCGCGGACACCTCCCACCCATTAAATATGTTTTGTAGTCGCGGACCTCCATTAAATATGTTTTGTAGTCGCGGACCTCCATTAAATATGTTTTGTAGTCGCGGACCTCCATCAAATATGTTTTGCAGTCGCGGACCCCCTTTAAATACGTTTTGTAGTCGCGGACCTCCATTAAATATGTTTTGCAGTCGCGGACCCCCTTTAAATACGTTTTGTAGTCGCGGACCTCCATCAAATATGTTTTGCAGTCGCGGACCCCCTTTAAATACGTTTTGTAGTCGCGGACCCCCATTAATTATGTTTTGTAGTCGCGGAACTCCATTAAATATGTTTTGCAGTCGCGGACCTCCATTAAATACGTTTTGTAGTCGCGGGCCTACTTTAAATACGTTTTGTAGTCGCTGAACTCCATTAAATACGTTTTGTAGTCGCGGGCCTACTTTAAATACGTTTTGTAGTCGCGGAACTCCATTAAATACGTTTTGTAGTCGCGGGCCTACTTTAAATACGTTTTGTAGTCGCGGACCCCCATTAATTATGTTTTGTAGTCGCGGAACTCCATTAAATATGTTTTGCAGTCGCGGACCTCCATTAAATACGTTTTGTAGTCGCGGGCCTACTTTAAATACGTTTTGTAGTCGCGGAACTCCATTAAATACGTTTTGTAGTCGCGGGCCTACTTTAAATACGTTTTGTAGTCGCGGAACTCCATTAAATACGTTTTGTAGTCGCGGGCCTACTTTAAATACGTTTTGTAGTCGCGGAACTCCATTAAATACGTTTTGTAGTCGCGGGCCTACTTTAAATACGTTTTGTAGTCGCGGACCCCCATTAATTATGTTTTGTAGTCGCGGAACTCCATTAAATATGTTTTGCAGTCGCGGACCTCCATTAAATACGTTTTGTAGTCGCGGGCCTACTTTAAATACGTTTTGTAGTCGCGGAACTCCATTAAATACGTTTTGTAGTCGCGGGCCTACTTTAAATACGTTTTGTAGTCGCGGAACTCCATTAAATATGTTTTGCAGTCGCGGAACTCCATTAAATACGTTTTGTAGTCGCGGACCCCCCATTAAATACGTTTTGTAGTCGCGGACCCCCCATTAAATACGTTTTGTAGTCGCGGAACTCCATTAAATACGTTTTGTAGTAGCGGACCCCCCATTAAATACGTTTTGTAGTCGCGGAACTCCATTAAATATGTTTTGCAGTCGCGGACCTCCATTAAATACGTTTTCTAGTCGCGGACCCCCATTAAATACGTTTTATAGTAGCGGACCCCCATTAAATATGTTTTGTAGTAGCGAACCCCCATTAAATATGTTTTGTAGTCACGGACCCCCATTAAATATGTTTGTAGTCGCGGACCCCCATTAAATACGTTTTGTTGTAGCGGACCCCCATTAAATATGTTTTGTAGTAGCGGACCCCCATTAAATATGTGTTGTAATCGCGGATTCCCCCTCCCCCCATTAAATATGTTTTGTAATCCCGAACCCCCATGAATCAACCTCATCGTTCTATCTTTCCGTTTAGCAACAAAATATCTTATTATTAAAACCTTCAGTGATTTCTGGGGCGGAACCAAGGGGGCCGCCGGACCATAGTTTGAGAAACGCTGCTCTCCTGACACTGCATTTTCCGGGTTCCCCCGACGACTATCTCTCCTCTTCATTGTTCCTCCTTAAAGGAGAACGTTAAATGGTCGTAAACTTTCTGTGTTGCTGTTTACAGCAAACTGAATTATTTGCCCCTTCGACTTGAAACATCCGACTCGTATTTTTGGGCATCAGTTTATCTTTGATCGCTTCTCATGTGGCGTAGAACAGTCCAACTCCAGGCACACCACGGGAGGATGTGAGCGGAGGGGGAAAAGAGTAAGATCTTAATTAAATATGGTTCACTGATCTGATGTAAACAGTCAGCTATGAGTCGAAGGCAGACGTTTTGGACCAGCTGCTATTCATAGCGCTAACCCCCTAAGTTAAGTATTTCGAGGTTGGTTCTATACCGATTCCTCTGCAGCGGAACACTGGTGGTTTATTGGTTAATGTGCTCGTCTGTGATCAGAAGGGTTTGATCTCAATTCCCAGAAATGATGATTTTTTTTTACCCGGTTGGCGAGGCTTCCGAGGTCACCCAGCTACTAAAAATAGGTACCAGATATTTTTTTTTAGGAAGTAAGAGCGATTTGACGTGATATTTCGATTACCATACTCCGGACGTATTATGACTTGGAAATAACCTTTATTTTACTTACCGGATATTTTAGCATCTTTCTCAAAATAACTCATTTGTTTAGTGATAAGAATCCGCTTCTGACTTGTTAGCGACAATGTTTGGTATTGTCGGCATAGTTAGGATTGGAACTGTCTTCGTCACATACGATTATAATTTTACTTAGGCCTGAGAGATGAGAGGGGTTTCCCGAAAAGGTCAGGGAAATGAACTCCTTAAAATACATCACGAAGAAACAATCGATATTTTTCGGGCACACCATGAGAAGGGGGTTGTTGGAATACTTTGTTATACCTGGCAAAATACAGGGAAAGAGAGATCGCGGATGACAGAGAGAGAAGATACTGAAATGCTTGGTGTCATGTCACGGAAAACAGTCAATAACAGAATTGGTGCGATGCATTGTGGACAGTATACTGTGGAAGGACATGCTCGCCTACGACAACCGATAAGGTACATGATGATGATGAACCTGGAAGCCGTCGATCAGGATCGAACCCGACCCCTTGTCCTTAGTAATCCAGTTCACTAATCACTGAGCTGCAGCGGCTCCCTTATAACTATCTGCCTTTCTGCCTTTCAGCTCCCTGTGAAGCATAGGTCTTCAACAAACTCCTTTTAAAAGCCGTTGTTTCTCGCATTTCTTTTAAGATCATTCCATGTATTCTATATCATCTTCACCTCTTCTTCCAGCTGTCTCTTCTAAGAATATTTTGGTCTACCTCTTTGTAATTTTCCTTGGGCATTCCAAAAAAGGGCATGTTGTGTAATACTCTCAGTTGCCTTCCGCAATGTGTATCCTATCAAGCACCATCGTCTTCGTTGTATCTCTTTATCGACTCTTTTTTTACTGATACTTTTCTATAATTTTATGTTAGTGATTTTGTCCTGTCATTTCCATCCTTTTATTTTGCGCAAGCATCCATTAACCCTGAAGGTATGTATCTTCATGATTGTCATTTTTTGTTGTTCTCCATGTTTTACAGGCATATAATAAGAATGACTTAACATTGGAGTTGAACATTTTTATTTTTGTAATTAATCTCATTTCCCTGAATTTCCATGTTTCCTAGTGCAACGAATGCGCCTCTTGCTTTTGATATCCTTATTTTGGTATCATTTTCTGTTCTTCCCTCTTTGTCTATATTACTGCCCTGATATATGTGAGATTGTACGTCTAGTAGAGGTATTTCTCCTATTGTTATTTGTTATAATTACCTTAGTTACAACTAATTGTATTGAAAAAAAAACGTCTCCGAAAGAAACAAATTAAGCAGAATCGTTTGTGGTTTTTTCGAAGATGTTATTTGCATCATATCCCAGGCAGGTCATAGAAATAACCGACGAATTCCAACGACAAGCAGACGAACTGGCGTGCGCCTATATCTGATTTGAACCGACTCGTCGAGTCCGCTAGGTGTCCCGCACTCGGTGTTCGCCTCAGCGTTTTGTACGCGACGTACGATCGAATCCAAGCGAGACAGGAGGCGGACTTCTCGTGTACCTATCTATACCTTTAGATGTGGCAGTTCACAACTCTCGGAGCTGTATTTTCATAACACGAGGACACTGACTAGGGCTGAGTTTTATTCGAGTGTCGATTTTGTTGTTATTTTAAACAGCTGTTGAAAATAAACACGGGAGTCGTGTGATACATAACGTGCAGTCAGCAAAACTACCTGGATTGTAAAATTTGTACCGGGTCTTTGTTTCCATGACTGGATCTTGTGCGGATAATTCAGCTGTGCGTTAATGAACTTTTCATTTGGATTATGTTACCAAGTGAGGAATTTCCAAAAGATTAGTTTATAATTCAGAAATACTGTTGAAAGTGAGGCAGTGAAAGGCTACTGTGGTAGGTAATTCGTGGTTTATATAGCCATGAAATCCATGGCTAAACTGTAATTAACGCTCAGGAAAATTGTATTATTTAGTGTCAGGTTTTGACTACAGATAATGAGAAAAGGCGTAAGACAGGATTTATTTATTATGGTTTCGTATTCAGTTGTAAATGCTATATTATTCATGTTTTAAACATTTATTTTAATTTTATAATATGTAATAGATTCAATGACTTGAACACAATCACTTAACAATGGCCAGGAATTGTTTAAGAGCGTGGGAGGGATTGAAGAATAGACAATAAAAGTAATCAGGATTTAAGGTCGTGCTAAGAACTGGTGCTATTAAGAATTGTCTAATGGAAAAATGACATATTTGTTAATTTTATTTTTTACTTTGGGGAAAAAGCTCATTGTTTAGGAATGTCGTTTTGCTGTGAGCTTTTGGCGTTAATGTTGATGCATGAAGTAAATACGTTTAGATTGTTTCGGTTTGTATGTTTCTTATAAAAATAATATAAGACCTCTGCATAACCTGGGCTGAAAGCGGTCCACGACTCATAGCTGGCTGTTTGCGTCATAATTAGTTAAATACGACTGATAACAATTTCACTTCATCTTCCCATGGTGGCTCTGATAGCAGACGAATCAATCTGCAAGTAAGAGTCAGAGAACGCAGACAATCTGTTATCCAATGATTCCGTGATTAAGTCAGATGTGTTTAGCCAAAAGGTATATAAAATAAATATCTTGCACCAGAAAAAAGTCTTACTGCTTAGTTACAGATCTTATACTTTAAAACTCATAAATCGTGAGTTTTGATGCTTGAAGCGACACTATCCAGGAGTCTCAGAACACTTATGGGTAGGTGGCCGAGCACATATGGGTGGAAACTCGCGTGATAAGACGATTCAAGTCTCGTACTTTACTTTGACCTTTATTCACAGACACACAAACATATGTCTATAAACTGCTGTCACGCATATCAACTTCCGCACGTGACAATGTGATTATTTGTGACCATTGTTGTCATTGATCGTATCCTCCTTAAATAAATATTTGAATTAAGGACGCTAACGCAAGTGCACCGGCACCCAAAACATATCTATAAAATCGGTCTCTAGAGGGAGGGATTAGATATGAATATAAAAAATGACTAAAATTATTATCATAAACAAAGAAAATACTCAAAACCTACAAGTGGATAACAAATTGATGGAATAGACCTGGAGACAGTTCAGAGGTACAAGTACCTTGGATATACTGTAACCAGTGATGGAAAATGTAAAACTGAAATAAACAAAAGAATAGGAATGGAAAATTTTAATGCCATGAAAAATATACTAACATCAAAACAAATAACACCAGGGCTAAAACTAAGAATAGCAAAATGTTATATCTTCTCAACATTCCTGAATGGTGCAAAAACATGGACACTAGACAAGAAAACAGAACAGAAAATTGAAGCCTTTAAAATGTGGATATGTAGAAGAATATGTAGAATTGGATGGAATGAAAAGAAAACAAACGATGAAGTCTTAAAACAACCAAAAATGAAAAGAGAACTACTAATAACAATTCAAACAAGACAAATGAGATATTTGGGGCATGTTGAAAGACACAACTGCCTGCTAAAGTAATCTTGGAAGGGAAACATGGTAAAAGAGGGACAGGCAGACTAAGACCAACGTGGACGAGGAACATCAAAAGACGGATAAGTCAGCCTATGACAATCTGCACTATCAAAACAAGAGACAGAGCGGAATGGTGCTCCATGGTAACCAACCTAAGTTGCGGAGACGGCACTCAATGATAATGATAAGTGAGATGGGGTCAGCAAGAAATGCCACCTACTGTATATTTTCCCAGATGTCCTCACTGAAAAGAAAAAAAAACAGATAAAAGATATATCGACATACTAGAGAAGCTTTCTGACGTTTACGCATATACCTGATGAGTGCACATTTCATCATAACAATGACCTGAAGTACGCAGCTCGTATCTCCGAAACTCTTCTGCCAGAGAAGCGCGTGACGCAAGTGAAATGGCCAAACAAAAACAGTCTCGACCTTAACCACATCGAAGACATTTTTAGACACTATTATTTCTCTCAAAGAGGCCAACACAAAAAGGGAGCTCTTAAAAAAACCACCAGAAAGAAGCAATAAACATTTTTGGGCACATCATGAGAAGAGGAAAGTTGGAATACTTGGTTACAACTGGCAAAATAGAAGGAAAGAGAGATCGCGGACGACAAAAAGAGAAAATACTGGAGAGCTTGGTGACATGGCATGGAAAACAGTCAACAACAGAACTCATACGATGCACTGTGGATAGAAGATTGTGGAAGGACATGATCGCCAACGCCAACCGGTACGGTACATGATGATGATTATTTCTCTTCTTAGCTTTCACCATGTGTGAATGTGTCATGTCGCTAGTTGACGGCGGGGTCGCGATACCCGCGGCTTTCGGTCCGACACTTCGGCATGTATGGGAAGATTTGCTTCACAATCTGTAGCGGGACAGCAGCTATTTGTGACTTGTTCTTTTCGAATTTATATTCCTAAGGGTTTTAACGTGAGAGAGTGCACACGGGACGTCCTATTTTTCGACGTTTTCCGAGAGGACTAGACATCAGATCTCACTACCCAGAGAAGGCTGGACATCGGATCTCACTACCCAGAGAGGGCTGGACATCGGATCCGACTACCCAGATAGGGCTGGACATCAGATCTCACTACCCAGAGAGGGCTGGGTATCGGATCTCATTACCCAGAGAGGGCCGGACATCGGATCTCACTACCCAGAGAGGACTGGATATCGGATCCGACTACCCAGAGAGGGCTAGACATCGGACCTCACTACCCAGAGAGGGCTAGACGTCGAATCCCACTACCCAGAAAGGGCTAGACGTCGGATCTCACTACCCAGAGAGGGCAAGACTTCGGATCTCCCTACCCAGAGAAAGAGCTAGACGTCGGATCTCCCTACCCAGAGAGAAAGCTAGACGTCGGATCTTCCTACCCAGAGAGAAAGCTAGACGTCGGATCTCCCTACCCAGAGAGAAAGCTAGACGTCGGATCTTCCTACCCAGAGATAGAGCTAGACGTCGGATCTCCCTACCCAGAGAGAAAGCTAGACGTCGGATCTCCCTACCCAGAGAGAAAGCTAGACGTCGGATCTTCCTACCCAGAGATAGAGCTAGACGTCGGATCTCCCTACCCAGAGAGAAAGCTAGACGTCGGATCTCCCTACCCAGAGATAGAGCTAGACGTCGGATCTCCCTACCCAGAGAGAAAGCTAGACGTCGGATCTCACTAGCGAGAAAGGGTTAGACGTCGAATCTCACTACCCAGATACCAAGGGATGGTAAAGCCACGAAGGCACCACGGGCTCGATTTTTGACAAATACCACCGCCTGTATCGGGAACCGAACCTGTAATATTTCAATCCAGAGGCCAACGTCTTACCCCTAGACTACCCAGTACCCTGGACACTATTCAAGAATCAGCTACCATCCTATTTAGAACTGAATGTCTGTCTTATTTTGTTTCTGGATAGTCTTTTGAGTTTTGCTGCAGTACTTGTATTCTCGTTTCATGTAAATTAAGTTTGACTCTCATGAATAAAAGGATAACAATTAATTAATTAACGTTAAAAGTATCAATGAACAGTATCTATCTATCTATTGACCTTTCGAGCCGTAACCGGCCCATAGGGCGTAGACCAAGATACACCTTCTCCTATATGGATTTTTTTTTGGTTCTAGCAGTTTTCTTTTAAAGATATTTTATCAAATCTCGCCATCTGTCTCTGTTCTGTGCAAGCAGTTCTATCTCATTGAGGGAGCCGACTCCTGCTGCTCTTGCCTCTCTCATCAATGTTCTTCTCAGTGTCTCCCTGGGTCTTCCTCTTTTTCTTTTACCTGTTGTTTCCCATATGAGGGCTTGCTTTGCTATTCGGTTATTATCTCTTCTCATCACATGTCCAACGTATGACCATCGTCTTTTCTTTATTACTGAAGATATTAGTGGTTGATTGGCGATTTCTCTAATTTCCTCATTTGTTTTGAATTCGTTCCATGCTATACCAAGTATTTTCCTTAGACATTTATTTTCAAATGTGTTCAACTTTGTTTCTATATCTCTTGTTGTTTTCCAGCTTTCACACGCATACGTAAGGGTTGATAGTACATTTGATTTGAATAGCCTAAGTTTTGTGTTTCTGCTGATAAGTTTTGATTTCCACAACTTTTCAAGGCTGTCTCATAACAGCCTAATAAACTAATACTAATGAACAGTATATATATTTTTAATTTCTTAAGATTGTCTTTGAAAATAGAAGGGAACAACTAATTGCTCTTCGTCTCTGGGAAGAAAAAGTTATCATCATTGAGTATCCGCATTGAAGGTTGGCTACCATGGAGCACTATTCGGCTGTCTCTTATTTTGATGGTGCAGGTTGTTATAGGCTGACTTGTCCATCTTTTGATGTTACTCGTCCATGTTAGTCTTGGTCTGTCTCTGCCTCTTTTACCGTGTATTTTCCTTTCCAAGATTACTTTTAGTAGGCTGCTGTGTCTTTTAACATGCTCTAAAAATCGCATTTGTCTTGTTTGAATTGTGTTTAGTAGTTCTCTTTTTATTTTTAGTTGTTTTAAGACTTCATCGTTTGTTTTCTTCTCTTTCCATCCAATTCTACCTATTCTTCTATATATCCACATTTCAAAGGCTTCAGTTTTCTGTTCTGTTTTTTTTTCTAATGCCCATGTTGCTGCACCATACAGGAATGCTGAGAAGATATAACATTTTGCTATTCTTAGTTTTAGCCCTGGTGTTATTTGTTTTAATGTAAGTATTTAGTATGTAGGCATTAAAATTGTTTTTTTATGTTATTCCTATTCTTTTTTGAAAAATGTATTTCAGTTTTACATTTTCCGTCACTGGTTATAGTATGTCCGAGGTAATTATAGCTCTGAACTGTCTCCAGGTCTATTCCCTCAACTTTGATATCCACTTGTAGATTTTGAGTATATTTTGTTTATGATCATAGTGTTTTTGATATTCATGTATAATCCCTATTTATTGCTTGTCGTTTTTTCATTAAGTAATTCTGTAGATCTTTAGGATTTTCTGCTAGTAATTCAGTATCACAGCATATCTTAAGTTATTGATTCTCTTTCCATTAATGTTTATGCCTTGCCTCTCAGTGATGTTTTTAAAGATTTGCTCATTGACCAAGCTTGGTGATAGGATGCATCCTTGTCTTATTCCTCTTTTTATATCAATGGGTGTAGAGTTCTCTTTGTTGTATTTTATTATTTCTGTTTGCTCCCAGTATAATTTATATATTAGTCGTATGTCTGTTTCGTCTAGGTGTATAGAAAAAGTTATATCAAATACTTAAGATGTGTCTGGAAACAAAAAAGTTATACAAAATACTAAAGGCTGTCTCTGGGAACAAAAAGTTATAACAAATACTAAAGACTGTCTCTGGGAACAAAAAGTTATAACAAATACTTAAGGCTGTCTCTGGGAACAAAAAGTTATAACAAATACTTAAGACTGTCTCTGGTAACAAAAAGTTATAACAAATACTAAAGAGTGTCTCTGGGAACAAAACGTTATAACAAATACTAAAGAGTGTCTCTGGGAACAAATGTTATACCAAATACTAAACGCTGTCTCTGGGAACAAAAAGTTATAACTAATACTAAAGACTGTCTCTGGGAACAAAAAGTTATAACTAATACTTAAAGCTGTCTCTGGGAACACAAAGTTATAACTAATACTTAAGGCTGATTCTGAGAACAAAAAGTTATAACTAATACTAAAGACTGTCTCTGGGAACAAAAAGTTATAACTAATACTAAAGGCTGTCTCTGGGAACAAAATGTTATAACGAATACTTAAGACTGTTTCTGGGAACAAAAAGTTATAACGAATACTTAAGACTGTCTCTGGGAACAAAAAGTTATAACGAATACTTAAGACTGCCTCTGGGAACAAAAAGTTATATCTAATACTTAAGGCTGTCTCTGGGAACTAAAAGTTATAACGAATACTTAAGACTGTCTTTGGGAACAAAAAGTTATAACGAATACTTAAGGCTGTCTCCGGGAACAAAAAGTTATAACTAATACTTAAGGCTGTCTTTGGGAACAAAAAGTTATAACTAATACTTAAGACTGTCTCTGGGAACAAAAAGTTATAACGAATACTTAAGGCTGTCTCTGGGATAAGTTAAAAGAAAAATTACTTTTTTTGTCTCGGAGAATAATATAAATAAATATGTAATGATAGCCTCACAAAGTGGATTGAAACTTTCAACATTAGTCCAACATTTTAGTAGAAGATCTTCAACGGGACAAAACTAGCAATTTTCGCCTTTTCTTCGTACACTCCTGTGGGTGTTGATGCAGATGCAAAAAAAAGTTCACCTCTGCCTCTCTCTCTCTCTCTCTCTCTCTCTCTCTCTCTCTCTCTCTCTCTTCAATCATTGTCTTTTGATGCCGTTATAGAACGTTGCTTTGGTGACGACATTTCATATTACACTGAATTTTCTTCGAGCTCTTTAAAAAAAAGAGTACCCCCGTTACGCCAAGTGGCGTATAGGGAATATGGTGTTAGTGACCATAAATTTTACAGACCTTCAGCACATGATTTTTGGGGTAATGTGGTCGGTATTACGCCCGTGCCGCTTTACTTTCCCAGAAAAAAATCTGGTACCCATTAAAGGCTGGGCGAACCGGAAGCCGTCGGTAGGGATCGAACCCTACCTCTTGTCCTTTGTAGTCCAGTTCACTAACCACTTAGCTATCTTCGAGCTCTGTGTCTTTCCCCTTTTCGTCTATATCTTGCATGGTATAATGTTGTAAAACAGTATCTGCAGGTGAGAAACCATTTTAATTGTTGCCTCTATGCATACAGGGTGTCCACAAAAACATTCCGTGATTTCAGCTGATTATAAACTCAGAAACTATTTAAAGATTCTTATACATCGGCTGAGCCTCGCTGGCTGAGTGGTTACTGTGCTCGCTTCCTGATCAGAAAGTTCAGAGGTTCGTTCCCCAAAAATAACGAACTTTTTTCCGGACTATCAAGACTCCGGAGTTCACCCGACCTCTAAAAATGGGTACCGTAGATTTTTCTAGGAAGTAAAGGCAGCCTGGTGTGATACCGACCACATCGCCCAAAAAAAGTGACATGGTGATCGAAAAATAGTGTCACTAACACCATATTCCCTATACGCCTATCAAGGCAAGGAAGGGGTCGTTTACATATTTTTTTAAGACATCAGTGGCTGCAGTTGCATCATCTCATAAAGTTTCATCTGATTTTAGTTGGTGTATCACACGGATTTCCGGTGTCATGGCGTATTCGTGTAGTCGTTTTTTTATAATTCGGCAATTGCTGATATATTTAAATGATTTACGCGACAGTCTAGTTATGAAATTATGTGTTGCTATTCCCCGTTTAGTGTATGTTTTACTTCTGACGAGTGGATGAACTGTGATTACCGATATTTAAGAGGAATATGATTTATTCTTCTTTGTATCGTGTGTTCGCGGTTTGATAGGCAAGCACATGTTTCGACAAAAATGGCGCCGGCAACCGGGTGTTGAACAACCCATATGTGAAAAGTCTGTGACGGTGGATGGGGCGGATGAATCAGAAATGATCAACAGCCCAGAAAGCTAAAACAGCAAAGTGAAAAGTGTGTGGTACACATGAGGCATATTCAGAACACGAAAGACAAATATGACTGACCACCGTGAAAGAGATTGGAGCCTCATCACGTACTTCCAGAGGAAGCCATGGAGAGAAATTCGAACTTATGTCGGAGGAAAGATCTTAAAATAAGTACTTGGAATGTTAGGACTCTATATCAAGAAGGGAAATTTGAAAATCTGATTCAAGAAGCAGAACGAATAAATATAGATATTTTAGGCATAACAGAGACAATATGGAAAGAATGTGGACAGATAGAGGTCGAAAAATATACATTTATACACTCAGGAAACACAACAGAACATCAAAGAGGGGTAGGAATACTGATAAAAAGAGAGCTACAAAAATATATAAGTACCCACTGGACATACAGTGATAGGATTATACTACTCAAGTTGAAAGCAAAACCATTCGACATAGCGATAATACAGACATATGCACCTACTCAATACTACACAGAAGAACAAATAGAGACATACTATCTTCTTCTTATTCTTCTATCCTTCCTCCATTGCCGTTGGCGGCGAAGGGAGTTACAATCTGCGATTCTTTGCTCTTCTGTTGGCCTCTTCTGGTGTTATCCCTCCTAGTGACTCTAGTATTCCCTTTATCCATCTCTTTCTCGGTCTTCCTCTTAATCTGGCATTTTCGTAGCATTTGTTTATGGCGTTTGTTTTAGGCCCACTATGAAGACCTAAATAAAGTTAGAAGCAAGTGAAATCTTCAGACATCTTGATTGAAATGGGTGACATGAACGCTTAAGTAGGAAAAGGTAGATATACGACCATTATAGGAAATCATGGTTTAGGAAAACGAAATGACAGAGGAGTAAGATTAATACAATTCTGTGAAGAAAACAGGCTGATAATATGTAACACCTACTTTGAGCAAGAGAAAAGGAAACTATACACATGGAAAAGCCCTGGAGATAAGAAGAGGAATCAAATAGATTACATAATGATAAAAGAAAGGTTCCGTAACAGCGTAAAGAAAGCCACAACCTACCCAGGAGCAGATATTAATTCAGATCACAATCCTGTTATGATTAAAATGAAAATCAAGCTAAAGAGAAACAAGCAAAAGTCGAATTCATCAACAAATCCACTAGATATAACAGCTTTAAATCAAAAAGATATTAAAGATACCTGTATAATACAAGTAAAGAACACATACGAGAAGCTGCTAGAAGAAGGAATTGAGCAATACAAAAGAGAAAATCCTGATGAAAAAGTAACAAACAAATGGCAATGCATAGAAGAAACCTGCGACACCTTACCCAAAAGAGAAAAGAACAACAACAACAAAAAATGGATAGCTAACACCATCTTAGAAAAAATGGCAGAAAGGAGACAAGCAAAGAACACTGCCCAGTACAATAAAATAGATAATGAAATACGCAAAATGTGCAGAAAGGCAAAAGAACACTGGCTCAGCCAAAATGTATAGAAATAGAAACTATGGAAAGCAAACAAGACTGAAGAGGAAAGCACACAGAAATAAAGAGAATGGCTAATAAAAATTTTTAAAAAGCCAAAGAAGGTGGATGCATTGCAGACAAGAAAGGAAAAATGCTAACAGACAATAAAGATATTATAGATAGATGGTAGGAATATATAACAGAACTATTTCATGATCAAAGGGACAAGAAACCAGTTATAAAATGTACATCAGGCTCTAAAATCTTAAAATCTGAGGTGGAAGAAGCTATAAAAACAATGAAAAGGGGAAAAGCAGCAGGACCTGACAGCATACAGATAGAGATGATACAGGCACTAGAAGATTTTGGCATTAATGTGATTACAGACATATGCAACGATATATACCATAAAGGATACATACCAAATGAACTAAAAACATCAACTTTCATTGCATTGCCTAAAAAGAATGGTGCAGTTGAATGCAGTGATTTTAGAACAATAAGCCTAATGAGCCATGTTAAAAAAATCTTGCTAAAAGTTATACAAGGAAGGATTCAGAATAAAATCAATACTGAATTAGATGAGCAGCAATTTGGATTTAGGAAAAATAGCGGGACAAAAGAAGCCATATTCTGCATGAGAACATTAATCGAAAAGTACACAGAAGTAAACAAACCAAATATGCCTGCTTCATAGACTACACCAAAGCTTTTGATAGAGTACACCACAAACAACTTATAGAATGCCTAAAAGAGATACATCTAGATGACATGGACATACGACTAATGTGCAATCTATACTGGGAGCAAACATCAATAATAAAATATAACAAAGAGAACTCTACACCCATTGATATAAAAAGAGGAGTAAGACAGGGATGCATCCTATCACCATGCTTGTTCAATCTATACACTGAGCAAATCTTTAAAAACATCATAGAGATGCCAGGCCTACAAATTAATGGAAAGATAATCAATAACCTAAGATATGCTGACGATACCGTACTACTAGCAGAAAATCCTAAAGATCTACAATAATTACTTAATGAAATAAACATGACAAGCAAAAAATATGGACTAGATATGAATATCAAAAAGATTAAAACTATTATCATAAACAAAGAAAATACTCAAAACCCACAAATAGTAAAAAGTAAAGTACCCCCCGTCACGCCAAGTGGCGTATAGGGAAATATGGTGTTAGTGACCCTATATTTTACAGACCTTCAGCACATGACTTTTGGGGTAATGTGGTCGGTATTACGCCCGTGCTGCTTTTACTTTCCCAGAAAAAATCTGGTACAGGAATAGACCTGGAGACAGTTCAGAACTACAACTACCTTGGATATACCATAACCAGTGATGGAAAATGTACAACTGAAATAAACAAAAGAATAGGAATGGCAAAGAGTAATTTTAATGTCATGTAAAATATACTAACATCAAAACAAATAACACCAGGGCTAAAACTAAGAATAGCAAAATGTTACATCTTCTCAATATTCCTATATGGTGCAGAAACATGGACATTAGACAAGAAAACAGAACAGAGAATTGAAGCCTTTGAAATGTAGATATATAGAAGAATAGGTAGAATTGGATGGAAGGAAAAGAAAACAAACGATGAAGTCTTAAAACAATTAAAAATGTAAAGAGAACTACTAAGCACAATTCAAACAAGACAAATGCGATTTTTGGGCCATGTTAAAATACACAACAGCATAATAAAAGTAATATTGGAAGGGAAAATACAAGGTAAAAGAGGCAGAGGCAGACTAAGACTAAAATGGACGAGTAACATCAAAAGATGGACAAATCAGCCTATGACAACCTGCACCATCAGAGCAAGAGACAGAGCAGAATGGCGCTCCATGGTAGCCAACCTTCGTTGCGGAGTCGGCACTCGATGATGATGATGATCACACACACGCACTTGCGCGCACACACACACAAACATACACTCGACGTGCGCCTCAGCCGTTTTCGACAAACATGGCTACGATAATCTAGCTCGGACCA
Source organism: Megaustenia siamemsis (assembly GCA_032433765.1). NCBI lineage: Eukaryota > Metazoa > Mollusca > Gastropoda > Stylommatophora > Ariophantidae > Megaustenia > Megaustenia siamemsis. Next base: position 23,189,104 of record JAVIAB010000047.1, read on the forward strand.
GACTCTCTGTAGCACATCCCACGTGATCAAGTTTACAGAAACAATGACACGTTCCGGCCGATCATTCAAGTTTGCTGCGGGTGAAGGAGGTACATGCACCCTGTCCTTCACGTGCCCCAAAAGGGAAAACTCACAAACAGTTTGGTCCGTGATCTGTGGGTCCACTTGCAGAACATCTAGTCAATTAGTCCAGAACATCTAGTCAACTAGTCCAGAACATCTAGTCAATTAGTCCAGAACATCTAGTCAATTAGTCCAGAACATCTAGTCAATTAGTCCAGAACATCTAGTCAATTAGTCCAGAACATCTAGTCAATTAGTCCAGAACATCTAGTCAATTAGTCCAGAACATCTAGTCAATTAGTCCAGAACATCTAGTCAATTAGTCCAGAACATCTAGTCAATTAGTCCAGCTCGTTGTTACGTTCATGTGTGGTGAAGTGGGGAAAATGGGGTGGGGGAGCGGGGGTAGTGAGCGTCATCTTTGATTTCAGTGCCCTCTGGTGGTAGAAGAGGTACACACAGATTTTGTTGGACAGAAAAGACAATTTTCAGACAATGAACCTGAAGTCAGGAGACAAAAGAAGTATGTTTAGAGCAATCGGAAAAAATGACAAATAATCAACAATGTTAGCTGAGTAGCAGTGTTCCCTAGAGTTTGGCTTTTCGTAGCAAAGCGATGTGCCACTGAGTACGGTACGGGTTCGATCCTGCTTCGGTATATATATTGTTCTTTGTTTTTTTTTCTGTTGTTGATTATTTGTCATTTTTTTCCGAGTGCTGTAAACATACCTCTTCCTCTGAATTGGACCTGAAGTCACCATGTTTATAAAATCCGTCCTTAAAATGAATTTAAGTGGGCGTAAATGGAGGTGGCCAAATTTTGGAAACCCTAATCTGGGACGGATTACTTTGACTGAAATTTTCCATCAATAAAATGAAATTTCTTCCGTCTTTTTCAAGTGATTAATACATATTTTAAAACTAATTAAAACACCTAGTAATATAAGCTTACAAAACTTTATCAGGAGTTATTGAATTAAACATTATTGAATACCAGTTTTAGTATATAAGATTTAAAACTCGGAGCGCAATTTACTGTTATAGTCCGTTCAGATTCGTTTGCCTAGACATTAATTTATTTTTTTCAAAAACTTATTGTTCATTTGCATTGATCTTTTGAAGTTAGGTTTAGAATACTAATGTCGCTATAAAAATATTTTTTTATCAAAGAAATGTGATCCAGTTTCAAAGATGCCTTATTTAACCTATATTTAAAAAAAGTTAATCGATATTATAAACACCGGCGGGATTATGTAGATGCTTACATCTCACAGCTGATTCTTTAACATATAGGCATGACCTTCACGGCTGAATGCGCACCGTCCTAAAATAGTTATGTTTCCACTATAAATTTTTATAAAGAAATGTTACATATGAAATATCCCGTTTAGCACAAAATGACATTTTAGCCGAAACCGGAAATTATGTGACGTCAAAATCACGGCCGTAGACTCGAGTTCGAGTCATAATTCAGAGGCAAATCTCAATATTTACAGAAAGGAGGCGGCACTATCCATATTATCTTCTGCAAGTCTATGTGAGAATGAATATAAAGGCAAAATATTTTACTGAGCATAACATTGCTATAAAGATTTATCAATACTTCTGCAGAGAGCGTAAAAAGGGACATCTTTATTGTTCTTTATCAAACCCTGAGAAGAGAACAATGCATATTTTAGGTTTGTGTAAACGTTCATTTGATCGAATAGTTAAAGGAAGCGGATATTTATTGCCAACAAATGCAAGAAAGCAAGGGAGGAAAGAAACGTTAGACAGTTTTGATAAGGACCTAGTAAAAAGAGAAATCTGTCGAATGTTTGATATAAACGAAGAAGTGACACTTAGAAAGTTGAAGCTTTGGCTGAAAACTAACAACGACATTGAAATATCAAAAACTTCATTATGGAAAATATTAAGAAGTGCAGGCTTCACCTTTAGAAAGTATGCTGGTGGAAAAAACATTATTTGTGAGAAGCCACATCTAGTAGCTCTTAGAAGCAAGTATTTACGTGAAGTGAAGGAAATGCGCGAAAATGATTATGATATTGTTTATTTAGATGAAACTTGGATCAACGCTCATCATACAAATGAAAAGGAATGGCAGTTAGCAGATGGAAGTATTAAAAGATCAGTACCAAGCAGTAAAGGGCAACGTTTGATAGTTGCACATGCAGGTAGCAGACATAATGGGTTGTTGCAGAATGCTCATCTCGTTTTCATTTCAAAATCCATAGACAATAGAGACTACCACTCCGAAATGAATGGGCACATATTTAAAGACTGGATCGAGAAAAGTATCCTTCCAATATTAGATCGACCTTCTTGTCTGATAATGGACAATGCTTCATACCATAACGTAGTTAACGTAGAAGATAGAATCCCAACATCATCAAGTACAAAAGATGCAATCAAAACGTGGCTCATAAAAGAACACATACAAGTTAACGACAGCTACTTGAAACCCGAATTGCTTAGCCTTGTAAAACAGACACAACGTACAAAGATATTTAAAATAGACAAGTTAATTCAAGAACATGGCCATAGATGTTTGAGACTACCTCCATATCATGCACACTTAAATCCTATAGAACTAGTTTTGGCAAAAGTTAAAGGACACGTAGCATATACAAATAAAACTTTCAAATTATGCGATGTTGAGACACTTACAAATCAGGCTCTATCAAATATAAATAAAGACTACTGGGTAAAATGTGAGGATCATGTGTTACGACAAGAAGAGGAATATTGGAAAAAGGATGGTTTGTTGTTTGTTCAGCCGAAAGCAGTAATCGACCTATTTGACTCGTCTGATTCTGAATGATCATTACTCTGATTAAGTCTACAGATAAATAGTTTGATTTGCAAAATTTCCTAGTTGATTTGTTAAACAGTTTATTGTTCAAGACCACCCAAGCAATCAAAAATATGTTATAAGCAAACCAACAACCATTACTTTGAATGGAAGCCTGCTTGAGCCAGTACAGAAGTTCAGCTATCTTGGATCCACTATTACAGCCACACTTTCCTTAGATGAGGAACTAAATGTACGTATTTGAAAGGCAGCGACAACATTTGGGAAACTCACACCAAGAGCATGTAACTATATCAAATTGACTCTACGAACAAAAGTTCTATATATGATTTAAAATTTGTATACTTGCCACCAAGTAAAATTTTATGGACACGCCTATGGGTCATCGTTGCACTAGATTACTGTAAAACATTTTGATTAGGGTCAAAATAATAGTTAAATGGGCAAAGATCAAAGGAATTCGCCGCTTTAAGAAAACCGTTATAGCTAGACATCGAGTAACACATATGTTCTCGTGACATGGACATTTTAACACCGTATGCCAAAAATCATGTGAAATCATCAAGAACTTTTTGAATTATAAATCATAACATCTCGGCAAACGAATCTGAACGGACTATAGTTCGCCAAATGGACAGCCAGTTCTACTTTTTAAACATTTTCTACACAACAACGGAATAATGTATATTTTTAAGTCGATGAGACGTTTACCATATTGGCAAAATTGGTTAAATTGTGTCCCTAATGTATTTTTAAAAATAAGGGACAAAAGCTAAAGAATCGGGACAAATTCAGGACAGTAACAAATCCGGAACAAAAATTGAAAAAAGATTTTTTAAATCGGGACTGTCCCGGAAAAATCAGGACGTCTGGTCTTCTTCTTCTTCTTTTCTCTTTCACTGATACCTAAAAGGTGTCGTGGTTTATATCATTTGTCGTTCTTGTGCTGCTTGAATTGTCTGAATTAGTGATTTTCCTTTGTTGTTACATGTCTCTGTCACTGCATCTATCCATCTTCTTCTGGGTCTTCCTCTTGGTCTTTTCCCATGCATTCTCGAGAAGAACGCCCTTGATGGTGATTGGTGAGGATTCATTCTGACCAGGTGGCCAAACCATTTAAGTTGTTGTTGTTCTATATATTCTTGGCAGGGTTTTGTTCCTACCATTTTTCTTATGGTTTCATTTGGTATTCTATCTCTGACGTCTGGTCAACTTACGTAAATACGTTGTGCGCTGTGATTTACTCGCGCATTTCGGCTCAACACATCCGACTTTAACACATTTGTGTGTACAGGGTTGCCCTTTCCTTTTCGATCCCTGCTCTTTTGGCCCAGGCTGGATAGTCTGTTTCCAAGAGTACCGCTTGGAGGTGGATCTTGATCAGCCCTGTTGTTCACTGATCAAATGGTTAGTCTGAATGTGGAGGTGAAGGTCAGAATCACCTATTGTCTATTCGCCGATCAACGCACTCATTCACCTGTGAGTCACTGACCCCCAGGGAGCACAGGTAGGCGTATCCGTCCCCAATTAGATAATACTCCTGAAATAGGATTTTTAAAAAAAAATGAAATCATTATCTTGTCAGCCGAACCACATTGTTCTTGTTCTGCGCTTAATTTTAGAGCGGTATTTAGATAATTACCACCCTTGGAAAAAAATAGATCATTACCGCCCATCGACAAAAAGAAAACAGCCGGTCTCCCTCCTTTTCCTCCGCCCACGTCAACTAAATGTCCCAATGACTAATATTGACGCCACTCCGTCACTAGGTCCTATTTTGTTCTTAAGCTCATAGTAGAGCCCTCTCAATTATCAATTAATTATTCTTTTTAGGGTTCTTTTTTGTCTTCCTTGTTTTCTTTTACCACGCAACGTCAACATGAAGGCATTGCGCTGAAGTTTTCTTTCGCTCTCTTTGACTCTTTCACTCTCTTTTTCTTTCTCTAGTTTCTCGATTTTTCTCAATCTTTCTCTTATTTTCGAACTCTCGCTATCTTTATATCTTTCTCTCTCTTTCTATATCTGTCTCTCTATATCTTTCTCTATTTCACTATTTTTGCTGTCTCTGACGATCTTTCTCTCTCTTTCTTTTTCAATCTTTTTCTGTCTTTCTCTATTTCTCTCTTTTTCTTTCTTTCTTTATCTTAATCTTATTCGCTCTCGTTTAACCTTCAGTTTTCACAAATAAATCGCATTTACAAATTTACATCCAATTGCCCCTTCTTGTTACCGATATCTCCTTATATCTCTTATGTTGTACACTTGATTTCCTGTGCCAGAATTATTTTGTTACAAAAACTTGTGACACGTTTATTTAAGTAATGAACCTTTTCACTTGCGTTATGCCAAATTGATCTTCATATCTCCCTTCGCAGTTAACGTTTCTATTTCATTGTGTTGTTTGCGTTTCGTTTCTACCACCATGCTAACGCACTTAATATAATTCATTTTTTTTCGTGATTTCTTTGTTTTCATGACGTCGAATGAAAAGACAACACTGTGCCTTTTTTATGTTTTAAGTTAATAAGATGTGTTTGCTTTTCTCGTCACAGACTTGTTATTTGCCTTTAGCTGTTTGTATAATTTAAGGCAATTTAAATCTGGGCAGACGGTTGGGGAAAAAATGAGGTTGGAGTTAACTCTTTGTTTGCCTGTGCTGTTGTTCTTCTTCTTTCCTTCATCATTTACCTTTCAGCGTCAAGGGGAGATATAATTTGTGGTCTTTCTTCTGTATTTTCTGTTCATCTAAACTGCTGTTATGTTTCCTAGTGCTTCTAATATTACATCAATCCATCTTTTTCGTGGTCGACCCTTGAGTCTGTTGTTCTCGCAACGTTTATTGAGGACTCGTGTTATATTCACTCTGCAATGTCACGTGGAAAAACCATTTTATGTGTTTTTTCTTTATATATTCTATAAAAAACTATCTTTACGACACATAGTAGCATTGCTGGTGTATGTCGGGGGGCAACGATAGAACCATAGGGATAAAGGCCGCTAAGTCAAGCAGTCGTCACGACGTGTGAGACTCAGGATTTTTATTTCACCCCCGATAGAGAAAATCCTTTCTGTCTACCGCGGGTTTCGAACACCGTACGCCGGCTTTTCAACCATCAGTGGTTTTAGCAGCACGGCCATGACAGGGGCTTTTCCTACCTTTTTTTCTCAATTCCTCATTTCTAATCGTGTCTCTCAGACTGTTTCCTGTATTTCGGCTAACAGACTTCATGTGTGTTGTGTTTTTAATATTATATCCGCATTGCGCTTACTTCCACTGGTCCCGACTTTGAATAAGTTTCAAGGGGAGAGAAAAAGTCAATTCATTTAAACGAAATCTGAGTTACATTGGATGCCAGAAGATGTACATAACACATTTCCCCATGTGCTACCTTAGGGTTCATCCTTCCTGATTTTCTGCCAGTTTACTCGTTCACCATTTGGCTGGTGAGGACCTGGGACTACCACTAGATAGCTGTTTCTTTTCCTTATATTTTCTCTATTTGTTTTGCCACTTTTAACTACTTTCTAATATGTCTCGCTTTCCTTCTTCATTTTCTCTTGTATCAGTTCGTGCATCGAGGGAGAAACATTGATCTAGTTATCGTCCTTTTTGCAGATTCATTCCTTGTGAGTTGGCCGAGTGCTTTAGCGTTTGGTTTCTTGTGGCAAGGCGCTGTGCCGAGGAGTACGGATTCGATCCTGCTTCTGACCATGTATTGTTCTTTGTTTTTTCATGTTGTCGATTTTTTTTCTGAGTGCTGTAAACATACATCTTCATCTTAAACTATTCGCTGATCTATCGCATCGGAAGCCCGCCCCCCCCCCCTCCTTTTTTAATAATATTCATTTATTATTATTTGTCTTCATTCATGATCACTTGATGTTCTTGTAGTGCTTCCTTGATGTTGTCTGTCCATCTTTCTCTGGGTCTGCCTTCTCCTTTTAATATATGCTTTGTATGGTAAAGGAACCGCATGCCATTTTTCGATATGTAGTTTAGTATATTTCCGTTGCGTGTTCGTGCGTTCTTGCTGTCTCTGTTTTCTGAGAAAGACCTCATGTAGGCCGGAACATCATAATTTGGACTGTACGCTTAAAGCGGTCACCATACATTGCGTTCAACTCTTTCCCTGATTACCAGCTTGACTGCAGCACTGCAATTGTTTACCTGTTGCCTACAGCCAGGACGTTATCACCTTAGTCGCTCACAAGGTTAAATCTTTCTGTACGTTTCGCCGCACAGTGCGTCACTCTCAATTTGATCAGTGTGAACCATAGCACATCATATTCTTGTTACATGTCTTGTATCATTTTGATGTTGGTGAAGCCTAGTACCTTGTTCAATTATCTAAAAAATCATATGTAATATGTTATATGTTAGATACATATAAATATGTAGATTAATTCTTAGAACCATGACAAATGCTATCTCTGAAATCTCTTCCATTACATTGATAAAAAGGTTCCGTACGGAACGAGTTAAACATTCACATTCTACAACCATGTAGTAAAATACGGCAACAGGCGAACTGGTTCTTGAGGAACCAAAGTGAATTCTTTGCTGGTGTTACGGAATTCGTGCACTGTGTTTAGGTCGTCCAATGTGTTATGTGACGGATTGGAGTGGCCGTTGTTTGATTATAGTAGTGGTGGTTTAAACGGTATACTGAACAAGGGAGTTCTCAAAGAGGCCAACACAAAAAGAGGTTCTTAAGATTTAAAAAAAAAAAACAGAAAAAATATTTGTCGAGCACATCAAGACATGGCTTTCTTTGGAATGTTACAATACTAACATCAAAACAAATAACAACAGGGCTAAAACAAAGAATAACAAAATGTTACATCTTCTCAATATTCCTGTATGGTGCAGAAACATGAACATTAGACAAGAAAACAGAACAGAAAATTGAAGCCTGTGAAATGTGGATTTATAGAAGAATAGGTAGAATGGATGGAAAGAAAAGAAAACAAACGATGAGGTTTTAAAACAACTAAAAATGAAAAGAGAACTACTAAACACAATTAGAACAAGACAAATGACATTTTTGGGGCATGTTAAAAGACACAACAGCCTAATAAAAGTAGTATTGGAAGGGAAAATACAAGGTAAAAGAGGCAGAGGCAGACCAAGACTAACATGGACGAGTAACATCAAAAGATGGACAAATCAGCCTATGACAACCTGCACCCTCAAAGCAAGAGACAGATCAGAATGGCGCTCCATGGTAGCCAACCTTCGTTGTGGAGACGGCACTCGATGATGATGATGATGATGATGGTTCCTGGGCAACGCATCAGGTGCAGACCAAGAAGATGGTGTTTTCAAGTCATCAAGGAGACATTGAACGTGACAACAGATAAAATAGGAGATCTGGCCAAAGACAGAGATTCTTTCAGGCGGGCTATGGCGAATACAACTTTCTGGAAAGAAAATGCAAAGGACACGCGACCTGATGATGATGATGATGACAGGAAAACAATTAAAGTAAGAAGAGATATAGTGAAACAGAGAGAACTGATACCAGACAGTTTATGAGGATGGTTTGGTAGAAGGTTATCACAAGTTCTGATCATCAGTTGTTTAAACATACACCTTTGGAGACACATGGTCATCTGTGGAGGTAGACACTTAGACTTAGATGATAGATCATTCTCATTATTACACAACGGATACCTGTATACTGTTCAGATCCCCTCCCCAGTAGTTTCCTCTGTATTTTTGTTTTTCGTTCGCCAGCTTTTACCTCTGACGAAGTCCCTAGAGACTAGGGACTGAATTTTGCGTGTTAATTCATTTTTCCCTTGCAGCCGTGTGCACAGGGGTCCCTCGCCGCACAGGCACATTACTCCGACTTAGGAGGTACTCATATTTTTTCCCGTCGATGAGTAATTGACATTTCAAGCCGGGCACGCTGCTGAGACCAGGGCTGGTTGCCGCAGAAAGAAATCAGAAATAAAAATCCCAACTGTGCAGTCGGGATTTGAACCCACAACTTCTCTGCCTCGAGGCCGGCGTCTTGCCTTGAGACCAACCATTCCCCTGTTCCTCGGTATGAAGCAACCCCGTCAATCACTACCAAAAGCACTGACGGTTGGATTTAGCTCTGGTGCACAAACTCCGTAGCATCGGTGAAGACCTTGACACCCCCCCCCACTCCTCACCTCCTTAGTCACCTCCTCGGTGTGCATGCCAGGTAACACTGGTTTTATTCTTTCCTCTCCAGTGGCGATACAGGTGGTAGACTCAGCAGGCACAACATTTGTGATGGTGATGAGGATGATAACGACGACGATGAAGATGACAATGATTACAACGATGCCGACGATAGTGATGACGGCGACGATGATGATAACGATGATGACGAAGACGATGACGACAATGATGATGATTATAACGATGATGACGAAGATGACGATGATGATGATGATTATAACGATGATGACGAAGATGACGACGATGATGATGATGATTATAACGATGATGACGAAGATGATGATGATGATTATAACGATGCCGACGATAGTGGTGACGATGTTGATGATGATAACGATGATGATGATTATAACGATGCCGACGATAGTGGTGACGATGTTGATGATGATAACGATGATGATGACGACGACGGCGACGATGATGACGGTGTCGATGATGGTGATGATGATGATGATGATGATATTAATGATGATGGTAATGATGATAATGATGATGAAGGTCATGAGAAATTGTCTCTACACAGTAATTTTCGCTAACCCAAATACACTTCTTGTTTTAATCTCCATTCTATTTTTAGACACATCCATGAAATGGGAAACGAAACATTACTTTCAATCAACTACCTTTAACTGTTTATTTCAAGAAAGTTAATATAGCTTCAAGCACAGAATAAGACTGAAACAAAGATAATGTTTTAAATGCACAATATAAACTGCAGAAGAGGAATAAAATGTATATATTAAAAAAAAAAAACAATTTACCTCAATGTTGCTTGATTTACTAACACAGTATCGTTGTTTCAGTTGTCTGCTCCTGCTGTTCTGTTGCTTTTATCATTCCTTTATGTTATTGAAGATCTTATTCCTCTCAACTCATTTTATTTTTCGTGTTTTCTCTTCCGCATATTCTTTGTATACTTATCGTCGTTTCGTTCAATCGATTTTTGCTTCTTAAATGTGTGAGCCCAGTCTTCCCCACGTCCGTTTCCGTTCCACGGTTTGTTTTACTTTCACTTTCTACGCCAGTTAAGATTTTCTTTTCAGCAATAATTTTGTTTCTGTTTTTCTTTTTGTCGTTATTTCAATGTTCGCTTCTTTTCTTCATTACACTTCAACTGCATTGAAGTTCATTCTGTATTTTCAACTTTGACCTGTCATTTCTATAATGTTAGTTTTTTTTTTCTTCCTCGTAGAAAAGAAGGTAGTTTGCAACAGAATTACAATAGTTGCGCTTTCCAACACAATACGATTTGACTTCCGTGTGCTATTTTGCATCCTCGGTTTGCCTGATCTCTATAATCTCTACTCATTTTTCCAAACGCTAGTCTGTCTCCAGGAGCACCGCATGGAGGTGGAGTAGGGTCATGATCGACTCTGCTAATTGCCTACCATGACGGGTAAGTCAGTTGTAGGTAGCTGACAAGTCTAAGTGCAGTTGCTGGTTAACGTGCCCCCCCAACTCCACGCCTCCTGTACTTTCTAATTGTCAGAACATCACATCTACCTTAGCGTCACTGTGATCTCTGATGCTATGAAATTGTCTTCATTATTAAAACTACTCTTTTACTAATATCATTGTTGTTCTCTAATTACTTCATTATTTGTTGTTCTCCCATTACTTCATTATTTGGTTTTCTCCCTTTACTTCATTATTTGTTGTTCTCCCATTACTTCATTATTTGTTTTTCTCCCTTTATTTCATTATTTGTTGTTCTCCATTTACTTCTTTATTTGTTGTTCTCCCATTACTTCATTATTTGTTGTTCTCCCATTACTTCATTATTTGTTTTTCTCCCATTACTTCATTATTTGTTGTTCTCCATTTACTTCTTTATTTGTTTTTCTCCCATTACTTTATTATTTGTTGTTCTCCATTACTTCATTATTTGTTTTTCTCCCTTTACTTTATTATTTGTTCTCCCGTTACTTTATTATTTTTTGTTCTCCCTTTACTTCATTATTTGTTGTTCTCCCGTTACTTTATTATTTGTTTTTCTCCCATTACTTCATTGTTTGTTTTCTCCCTTTACTTCATTATTTGTTGTTCTCCCATTACTTCATTATTTGTTGTTCTCCCTTTACTTCATTATTTGTTGTTCTCCCATTACTTCATTGTTTGTTGTTTTCCTTTCACTACATTAGTTGCTGTTCTCCCTTTACTACATTATTTGTTGTTCTCCCTTTACTTCATTATTTGTTGTTCTCCCATTACTTCATTGTTTGTTGTTTTCCTTTCACTACATTAGTTGCTGTTCTCCCTTTACTACATTATTTGTTGTTCTCCCTTTACTACATTATTTGTTGTTCTCACTTTACTACATTATTTGTTGTTCTCCCTTTACTACATTATTTGTTATTCTCCCTTTACTACATTATTTGTTATTCTCCCTTTACCTCATTATTTGTTGTTCTCACTTTACTACATTATTTGTTGTTCTCACTTTACTACATTATTTGTTATTCTCCCTTTACTACATTATTTGTTATTCTCCCTTTACTACATTATTTGTCTATTTGAAGTGTTGTGTTGTAGTTAGCAGCGAGCTGCAGCTGTTTAACCTTTTTGCGCTGTTCACCGACTTCTTCAAGACCGGATCTTACCTCGCATCTTATATCCCTACTCAAGCTTTTTTTTTCCTGGACTACCACGTGGAACTTGTATAGGATCTTGATTAGCATTGGTTCACAGACTCGTATATCAGTGACAATCACTGTGTCTTGTAGCTATCAACACTTGGTATGTTTTCCAATGAGATACAACTGATAACAAGTAAATGTTGCCGGGCAGAAAAGCTAAAAAAAAAAATCTAGGGAGGCAGTCCCAAAAAAATAATAAGTACTTAAAACCATGCTCTGAACCGCAAGGTGCAAAGCACTATACATCATAATCGTTTATTTAGAAAACTAAAAGCAAGAAGAAGAACCAATTTTCTGCACATCTTTAGCTCCCATATGTTATGTAGTATGCTGCCTGCCCTTCATTAAGATCCATATGATGACTTTCACAGGGCTGAATGATTGCTGTCTCTTTCATCTATACCAATAGTTCTCAAGCTAGGGTACACGTACCCACAGGTGTGCAATCTACGACTCCTAAGTAAACGCAGAACATTTGTTTAGGGCTAAAGAAAGCCCAGAGATAAAGTGTAAAAAAATATTCAAATCGAATTGTGATAAAACACGAAGCACATTTAAATGCCATTATTAATGCAGTACGGTACATGGTAGGAGCCGCGATAGTTCAGTGCTTAGTGAACTGGACTACAAAGGACAAGAGGTAGGGTTCGATCCCAACCGACGGCTTCCGGGTTCACCCAGTCTTTAATGGGTACAGGGTTTTTTTCTGGGAAAGTTAAGCGGCACGGGCGTAATACCGACCACATTACTCCAAAAATCATGTGCCGAAGGTCTGTAAATGTTATGGTCACTAACATCATATTCCCTATACGCCACTTGGCGTGACGGGGGTACTTTACTTTTTTTTTTTTTTTAACTACGGTATAGGGTGTCTCACTTGCTACCGAACCCGACATTCTCTCAAGAATTCCAACACCAGAGAAGATAATGCAACGAAGTGTTAACTGCGGTGCGTACATTGTGCGTGCAATGAAAGGAAATGTGTCTGTAATGTGCGTGAGTGGCGCCTAATTGTAACACTCCTGCCTGGCGTGCCTCCCTGCTGATCTTTGTCATTTGTCAGAGGATCCTTACACAATACGATTGCTGTTTGTGAGAGTTAGTATAACATTAGCTTTGAGTGTTAGTATAATATTAGCTTTGAGAGTTAGTATAACATTAGCTTTGAGTGTTAGCATAGCATTTTTTGTGAGTGTTAGTATAACAAAACATGTGAGTGTTAGTATAACATTAGCTGTGAGTGTTAGTATAATAAAAATCTTTGAGTGTTAGCATAAAATTAATTGTGAGTGGTAGTATAACTTTAGCTGTGAGTGTCAGTATAACATGAGCTGTGAGTGTTAGTATAACATGAACTGTTAGTGTTAGTATAACATTAGCTGTTAGTGTTAGTATAACATTATCTATGAGTGATAGTATAACATTAGCTGTGAGTGTTAGTATAACATGAGCTGTGAGTGTTAGTATAACATTAGCTGTTAGTGTTAGTATAACATTATCTATGGGTGATAGTATAACATTAGCTGTGAGTGATAGTATAACATGAGCTGTGAGTGTTAGTATAACATTAGCTGTTAGTGTTAGTATAACATTATCTATGAGTGATAGTATAACATTAGCTGTGAGTGATAGTATAACATGAGCTGTGAGTGTTAGTATAACATTATCTATGAGTGATAGTATAACATTAGCTGTGAGTGATAGTATAACATTAGCTGTGAGTGATAGTATAACATGAGCTGTGAGTGTTAGTATAACATTAGCTGTGAGTGTTAGTATAACATTATCTATGAATGGTTGTATAACATTCGCTTTGATTTCACACAAACTGACCGGCAAACGTGTTGGTACACTCTGGACAAATGAGCATTTAGTTGTAAAACCATTAAAGAAATGTCGGATTCGGTACCGAGTGAAAGTCACACATTTTTTATTGACTATATATATTATACATTTACTTTGAACCGTGTTATTTTTTACCGTATATTGTACATATATTTTCGCTGTTAATGCACTATTATTTTATTTCTCCCAATTTTAAATCTCATTGCCGTGTGTGCTATTTACACTTATAGCGTGACACCCTTTCTCTCTCTCATCATCATCATCATCATCATCATTAAGTACCGAGCCTGCTGGCGTATATGATCATGTCTTTCCACATCTTTCGATCTCGACAGTTATTTATCATTTCTGTTGTTGACCTTCTGCCAAGCCATTCTCTTAAGCTGTCTGGTATCTTTTCTCTTTGCTTCCATTTAACTCTTCGTCCCTCAATTTTCCCAGTTGTTACAATATATTCCAGCTGTTCTCTTCTCATTACATGGCGAAAAAATGATGAATTGTTTCTTCCTAATATTGGAAATTAGCTCTCGTTCTTGGCCTATTTGGGAAATTAAAATGATTTGACAAGTATTCTATCGTCTGGCATGGCAATGAATCCTGCAAGGAAATTTGAAATGGGAGAGAAGGAGGGGTAGGCAGAAAGAGAGATGGGACGATAACATCAAGGAATGGGCAGGCCTAAAATGTGTCCTGTCAAAATGACTGAAAATATAAATAAATAGAGAAGGTTGATGAAGTCTGTCAGCAGCGCCACAATGATCACTGTGGTTATAGGAAGAAGAAGAAGAGGATGAAGAGGAGGGAGAAAAAGGAGAATATGAAGAAGAATATACAGAAGACCTATTTCATTACTCTGTTTAGTTTAATCTTGTGTTATGGTTAATTATTTTTCTACTCGAATGTAATACATGTCACGTGATATATTTTTATGTTGCGAGGAGGTTAAAGTATTAAACTTTGTTATACTAGGCCACAACATCTGGAGGTAAGGGGGCCAGTGTCTCTCTCTCTCTCTCTCTCTCTCTCTCTCTCTCTCGCTAATGTTACCTTTCCCAACTCAGCGAATCAATTCAGAGGAGTACTGGTTCGATCCTAAAAGTTAGCTGAGTGGCAGTGTTCCCTAGCGTTTGGCTTTTCGTGGCAAGGCGCTGTGCCACTGAGTACTGGTTCGATCCTGCTTTGGTCAATATTTTTTTCTGTTGTTGATTATTTGTCAATTTTTCCGAGTGCTGTAAACATACCTCTTCCTCTGAATTGATTCGCTGATTTTCGCCTCGGAAGTTTCCCTCTATAATAATATTCATTTATTATTATTGGTCTCCTTCCCCAACTCACTGTGCTAGATAACAGTTTCATGTCAACTGTGTCCACCGGAGAACTCAAGCAGTGATGAAACCGTCGTTCACTTTATCATGAAGCCAGTACCGCTTATCATTTAACGGGGGCCACCATATGTTCTATTTTCTTGTGATTGTGCTGGGTAGTCCCCGTCTACGAGGTGGGCCTCTTAGCAAGTAGGACCCATGTTCAAAGTCCATCACTGGTTGTGGTGATTTTTTTAGAAATCGGAAAAATGAATCTGTGGTTTCTTCGTGATGTTTTTTTTCTTCATTAAGTGCCGTCTCCGCATTGAAGGTTGGCTACCATGGAGCGCCATTCTGCTCTGTCTCTTGCTTTGATGGTGCAGATTGTCATAGGATGACTTGTCCAACTTTTGATGTTACTCGCCCATGTTATTCTTGGTCTACATCGTTTATACTCTATGTTCCCTTCCAAGATTACGTTTAGTAAGCTTCTGTGTCTTTTAATATACCACAAAAATCTCATTTGTCCTGTTCGGATTTTGTTTAGCAGTTCTCTTTTTATTGTTAGTTGTTTTACAACTTCATCATTTGTTTTCTTTTCTTTCCATCCAATTCCACCTATTCTTCTATAAATCCACATTTCAAAGGGTTCAATTTTCTGTTCTGTTTTCTGGTCTAATGACCATGCTTCTGCACCATACATGAATGTTGAGATAATATAACATTTTGCTATTCTTAGTTTTAGCCCTGGTGTTATTAGTTTTGATGTTAGTATATTTTTCATGGCATTAAAATTACATTTTGCAATTCCTATTCTTTAGTTTATTTCAGTTTTTTTTCCTCTTTTTTTTCTTTAGGTTACTTTTCCCTGATAACTTGGGTAGTGAGATCCGATATCTAGCCCTCTCGGAAAGTAGCATTAAACAGGAGATGATTATGATGATGGAGAAAAGAAGGAGAAGAAAAAGAAGACGGAGAAGAATGTGCACTCGCGCACGTTAAAAAACCCTGGGCAGTTAAAATCGAAAAGTTTGGTCCATACAATATAGACGGCAAAAGTGTCGGCAAAAATTAAATCAATACCGTGGATCCCAGGTCGCTATACAGGAGTTGGTGCATGCGGTCAGGATTCTCTTTGGATGTTCTCGAGATTCTCGAGAGGGATATCGTAGCATCTGTGGATTCGTCTGGTGTTCAATGGTGGTAATCCTTACAATAACATCAACAACTGTTTTCTTGCTCTTTAGATGAAGCCCTTTTTTTTAATGAAGCCCTTTTTTAATGAAGCCCTTTTATTAATTATATCGGAAACTGTTTGATGAATGTCTGTAATTCTTTTTCATGAAACCTTTTTTTTTTTCACCGACCTTCACATTTTATAATATTTAAGTACAAAGGTTGTCTGAATTTTGCACAAATCGTTTTTTGTTATATAATTTTAGGAAAATATCAAACCTTGTGCTCTAAACATTAGATTTTTATTGTAAATTATGCTAATTTTCTAATAACCTCTCAGTGGATTGCGTCTTACAAGTTACGGTTCAGTGAGCGCGAGATGGTGCTAGGAGTGTGTAGAGAGCACGTGAAATTTTCCTTTTTGAACAGTGAGTTGATTGCAACAAATGTGGGTATTGTAAAATCCTAAAAATTAGGACAACCAAGAAAATCATATTTTTATAATACCTCAAAGAAGCAAAAATCTTTCCTAAATGCATGACAGGAGCGAAAAAAGTCAGGCTTAAGGTCGATGAAAAAATAAGATTTCATGAAAAAGAATTATAAAAATTCATCAAACAGTTTCCGAGATAATTAATAAACTCTGTGGGCACGAATTTCTGAAAGAACTTTAACTAAAAGTAATTTCTCTGCATTGACTAAACATGCCAGGCAATAGTACACAATCTCGCCTAGAACTGATTTCCCAGGTGAAATATTCTTTATTTTATCACTGAGACTCCTATCACTACTGTACACTACCAGTCAATATTCGCTAATGTTCTTAAGCTGTTACTCTTAGTGTTGAATCTCTCAACCATTCTTATAATCTCTTGCTGTTTGGCTTTGTCAAATGGTTTAGTATAGTCAATGAGTACAAATACTTATCTGTTTTTAATTCACTGAATGTCTATGTTAATGTTTTTGTAATGGTTTTAGTATTGATTGTGACTTTACACTGTATAATTTCATGATGATTCGAATTTAGAAGTTGAACCAGTGAAAGTGGCTTTATTAGCTTGTGTACTTGGCAGCCGTGCTAATATGTGGCTTTATTAACATGTGAACTTAGCAGCCGTGCTAATATGTGGCTTCATTAACATGTGAACTTAGCTGCCGTGCTAATAAGTGGCTTTATTAACATGTGAACTTAGCTGCCGTGCTAATATGTGGCTTTTGAAGGTACAAAATGCAACTCCTATGTATCTTTGGACAATAAGTATGTTCAGTCAACAATGCGATTCTGAATATGCGTATATTTGTTAGACAGTTTCTTCCTTTTCTTTCTTTATTTCTTTCTTTCTCTCTGTTTTTCTTCTTTCCTACCTTCCCTCTTTCTTGCTTCGTCGGGTGTTTCCTGTCCATCATAACCCGCTCCTAAACTAAATAGACGTAGATAAGCTGCGTTGCAGTTTTCAGCAGTTTGTGAAATATCTGATGCCCAACAAATCAAAATTGAGCACGACATTTTTAAAGTTCGGAGTTGCCATCCCGCCTTGATCCCTGCTCATTTTACCAGATAGGCTGCTCTGTGTTCGGGCTGACTGCGGTAAGGTGGAGAAATGGGATATTGATCAGCTCTGGTTCGTTAATCCTAGTCTCCTTTGCATTTTGGGAAATATTGTGATAAGTGGTGGAGCGGATATGGGAAAGTCCAGACTGCAATGACAGCGGTTGCAATGATAGAATAGAATCGTAGACGAAGCAGTAAGCTTTGAGTGGCTAATAGCTTCAGTCCGTGTGATCCTGGGTTTTAAAAAAATAAAACAGGTAAAGAGCCCCGTCACGTCAAGTGGCGTATAGGGGATATGGTATGGAATAGGGAATGACCATAATTTTTATAGACTTTCGAAACATCATTTTTAAGGTAATGTGGTCGGTATTACGCCCGTGCCGCTTTACTTTCCCCAGAAAAAATTATGTACCCATTTAAGGCTGGGTGAACCCGGTAGCGGTCGATCAGGATCGAACTCGACCTCTTGTCCTTTGTAGTCCAGTTCACTAACCACTGAGCTATTGCGGCTCTCGTGATCCTGGGTATCATGTGCTTATTATGCAAAAAAATAGATTATCTTTACAGCGAAGACTAGATGTATATTTTATATAAAGGCGTAACACTTCAATAGTGAAAAAAAAACACAAAGATATGAATAACATCTAGGGCCGTGACAAAGTTGATATAGTATAATACTTAACAAACATAGGGTGACTCACTCGGAATACAAAAAATGTTTCAATAGTCTTACCACTGTCAGACATATCTGGCGATCCGCCAGGTCTTGTCGCAACAATTAGGTGTCACAAACAGACACACACTACAGATACATTTCTTGTCATTTCTTACACAACGAATGCGCAGTATACATTTTTAATGCAATATCTTTATTGGTATTATAATTATTGGACGCCTAGGTGGCTGGGTGGTTAGTGTGCTCGCTTTTTGACCAGAAGGGTCCTGGTTCGATCCTCAGCAGTGGCGGATTTTTTTCGGACTGACAAGGCTCCGGGGTTAACCCAGCCTCTAAAAATGTGTACCAGAAATCTTTCTGGGAAGCAAATGCGGTTTGGCGTGATACCGACCACATCACCCTAAAATGTGTTGTCGTCATCGAAAAATATGGTCACCAACACCATATTCCCCACACGCCTAGAAATGCGTGGAGAGAACCTTTCCTTTTTATAATTATTGCGGAAATGCCGGGTTTCGTAGCAAATGGGACACGCTCTATTTATTAATTACATTTCAGTCTAATAAATCAAGTCAAGGGTGACAATGTTGCCTTTGTATAATCTGCAACTTACATAAACAAAGTAATCATTATCAAGAATAAAGTTTGAATGTTATAATCCCCATTTTTGGGGGGGTGATTATATTTTGACCGTGTACTTTGTGAATATTGTGAGAACCACTGGATACATGTGCACAATGAAATTGCACGTCACAGCCGTTTTGTGGACAACAGTTTTGTTGTTATTCTTCAATTTACGTCACAGAACTGACGCGAGTATTGCTTCGTATGTCAAACAAATCTGTGAACGAGTTCCTATTCACACGACAGCTCCAAGGACGGCAGGAGATAACGGCTTTAGGATTATCATTGAAGGATTACCCACTCCGGATAACTATACACCAGGAGAAACGTACACAGGTAGGATTTATGGAACGTTTGTGGTCTGTAATCTCGATTTGTGGTGTTTGTTCTCGATTTGTAGTTTTTTAAAGTTAATTTGTGGTGTTTGTTCCCGATTTGCAGTTTGTAATCTATTTTGTTTTTGTTGTGTTTTTTCAATACGTATTTCTCATCATGTAAAAATCTTACGCCATTTTAAAATCAATCTATCGTTCTGCCTTCCTGACTTGTCTTTATCTATCCATCCATCCATCCATCCATCCATCCATCCATCCATCCATCCATCCATCCATCCATCCATCCATCCATCCATCCATCCATCCATCCACCTACCTACCCATCCATCCACTGTCCATTCGAACCAAAGACTGCACACAGAGCAGAGATTGTAGACATTTTGTGTCCAGCAGTCTTTATTATCAAACATCAAACTCTGCACAGGTTTCGCCACACGACTTTTAAAACAATTGTTGTGATTATAAATGATACATTGCCCCTGAGTCGTTACGAGAATGTTACATGATGTTATATTATGCTAGGATCATCATCGTTGTACTTCGGACACATTTATACATGTTCCCTCTTTCCTCACAGTAATGAGGTCCTTCCAATTCTGATCCACTTGTACGAACCTCATTGCACAGATTAGGATCCACTTTGATTAGATTTCGAACAGCCTTTGTCCAGGCATTTGCTCTTTGACCTATTCTTTTCGACCTTTCATTGTCTAGAGTTCTTAAATTTGTCAGAGTGCACTCGGAATTGCTCCTTTTTTTAAAATTGCGAATGCATGAGACAAGACATCGGATCTCACTACCCGGAGAGGGCTAGACATCGGATCTCACTACCCAGAGAGCGCTAGACATCGGATCTCACTACCCAGAGAGGACTAGACATCGGATCTCACTACCCAGAGAGGGCTAGACATCGGATCTCACTACCCAGAGAGGACTAGACATCGGATCTCACTACCCAGAGAGGACTAGACATCGAATCTCATTACCAAGAGAGGACTAGACATCGGATCTCACTAGCCAGAGAGGACTAGACACCGGATCTCACTACCTAGAGAAGGCTAGACATCGATCTCACTACCCAGAGAAGGCTCGACATCGGATATCACTACCCAAAGAAGGCTAGACATCGAATCTCACCACCCAGAGAGGGCTAACATCGGATATCACTACCCAGAGAGTGCTAAACATCGGATCTCACTACCCAGAGAGGGCTAGACATCGGATATCACTACCCAGAGAGTGCTAAACATCGGCTATCACTACCCAAAGAGGGCTAACATCGGATATCACTACCCAGAGAGTGCTAAACATCGGATATCACTACACAAAGAAGGCTAGACATCGGATCTCACTACACAGAGAAGGCTAACATCGGATCTCACTACCCAGAGAGTGCTAAACATCGGATCTCACTACCCAGAGAGGGCTAGACATCGAATCTCACAACCCAGAGAGGGCTAGACATCGTATCTCACTACCCGGAGAAGACTAGACATCGGATCACACTACCCAGAGAAGACTAGATACCGGATCTCACTACCTAGAGAAGACTAGACATCGAATATCAATACGCAGAGAGTGCTAGACATCGGATCTCACTACCCAGAGAGGGCTAGACATTGGATCTCACTACCCGGAGAAGACTAGACATCGGATCACACTACCCAGAGAAGACTAGATATCGGATCTCACTACCCAGAGAGAGGACTAGACATCGGATCTCAAAACCCAGAGAGGACTAGACACCGGATCTCACTACCTAGAGAAGGCTAGACATCAGATATCAATACCCAGGGAGTGCTAGACATCGGATCTCACTACCCAGAGAGGGCTAGACATTGGATCTCACTACCCAGAGAGGACTAGACATCGGATCACACTACCCAGAGAGTGCTAGACATCGGATCTCACCACCCAGAGAGGGCTAGACATCGGATCTGACTACCCAGAGAGTGCTAGACATCGGATCTCACTACCCAGAGAGGGCTATACATTGGATCTCACTACCCAGAGAGGGCTAGACATCGGATCACACTACCCAGAGAGTGCTAGACATCGGATCTCACCACCCAGAGAGGGCTAGACATCGGATCTGACTACCCAGAGAGTGCTAGACATCGGATCTCACTACCCAGAGAGGGCTATACATTGGATCTCACTACCCAGAGAGGGCTAGACATCGGATATCACTACCCAGAGAGTTCTAGTCATCGGATTTCACTACCCAAAGAGGGCTAGACATCGGATCTCACTACTCAGTGAGGGCTAGACATTGGATCTCACTACCCAGAGAGGATTAGACATCGAATCTCACTACCCAGAGAGTGTTAGACATCGGATCTCACTACCAAGAGAGTGTTAGACATCGAATCTCACTACCCAGAGAGGACTAGACATCGGATCTCACTACCCAGAGAGAGCTAGACATCGGATCTCACTACCCAGAGAGTGCTAGACATCGGATCTCACTACCCAGAGAGTGCTAGACATCGGATCTCACTACCCAGAGAGTGCTAGACATCGGATCTCACTACCCAGAAACTAGGGGAGTGTAAAAGTAAAAAAGTAAAGTACCCCCGTCACGCCAAGTGGCGTATAGGGAAATATGGTGTTAGTGACCCTATATTTTACAGACCTTCAGCACATGATTTTTGGGGTAATGTGGTCGGTATTACGCCCGTGCTGTTTTACTTTCCCAGAAAAAATCCGGTACCCATTTAAGGCTGGGTGAACCCGGAGCCGTCGGTTGGGATCGAACCCTACCCCTTGTCCGTAGTAGTCCAGTTCACTAACCACTGAGCTATCGCGGCTCCTACTAATTTTTAGGGAATTAGTAAAACCCAGGTGTCCTCGCCAGGGTACGAACCCCGGCTGTTGCCGTGGTAAGCCAACCGCCTATCGATTGCGCTAACCGGACACCCGGGGAGTGTAAAGCCACGTGGAAACCACGGATTCGAAATGAAAGGTTCTTACCGACCGTGGTCAGGATTTGAACTCGGGACTTACTTGTACAGAGACCGAAGTCTTATCTCCGGACCATTAACGCTGGTTAACATCTTTCATTTTTCTGCGCGCAACATATATCTTTGTGCGTTTGTCAAGTCGAGAAGTACTTGTTCCTCTATATTGCTTTTTTGTTTTCTCTCTGTATCTCTGTCTCTCTAGCGTAGTCTTTACATTCTAACATGGCGATATAAGTTGGCTTAAGGAGCAAGGGCTCAACAGCAAGTCTGACTCATGACGCCGACAGCAAACAGACTGAAAGAATCTTCCTCATTTTTTTGGAAAGCTACTTTTGCTTGAGCGATTCTGCATTTCACCTCTGTTGTACATTTACCATCTAAGGTTAACATTGTATCCATATATTTAAATTCATTTACCTTTTTTAATATTGTTCCACTTGTTTTTGTGACAGCCTGTGAGACCACTCACAAAACATGCATTAAGGTAAAGGTAAAGTACGAGACATGAACCGGCGTCTTAGCACGCGAGTATATACCCATATGTGCTCGGCCGCCTATCCAGAAATGTTCGGATATTTCTGTATAGTGTAGCCTCAAGCATCGAAACTCAGATGCGAAGCGACATTCCTCACCTTCCCAGGATAATACCCTGGTACCCATTTCTGCCAACGGCTGGGTCGACCGTGGGGGTAATTTTTTTTTTTTTTTTAAATTTCCAACCACGAGTACAATTCACACATTCAATTACACATTTCCGGTCTGTGATCGGGTCAGCGTGGACACTATGCAATAGAAGTGTGCCAAGCGTTCGGTCGTGTACTGAGTACGGGTTCGTCGGACCATACGTCTAGTCAATTTCCGGGCCTGGGTTACAATTCACACTGCTCCCAGCTCGAACACGGGTTGTCCGAACGTCGGTAGTCTAGTCGGGTGGTTTTCCCAACTAGGCTACCGAGGCCCCCAAACATGCATTGTTTAGCTGAAGTAAACGTATATGTGTGTATGATGTTTTAGTGAAATAATGCTCGAAACCCAAACATAAAAAATGGATAAATCTGAGAGTTCCAGTACGTGGATGCAATATAAATGTTTTTTTTTTTTTATCACAAAAGTTTTAAATTGCAAGGCCCAGCTTCTTCTAATGCTTCCTTGCTTCCTTGCTTCCTTGCGTTCGCCCTATGACTAAAGGAGGAGTGTGCCTCTTCATCATCCGCCCGTTAAGTGGGCGTGTCTGCGTTGTGTTGTTGTTTGCAGTAAAACTGTAATATTTGCGCCTTTCAGCCCAACACATCCGACTTCAGCATGACATTTTTAAGTACCAGGTTGTCTTCCCTCTTCGATCCCTACTCTCTTGGCCAGACTAGACAGGTTAGTCTGCTACTAGAGACACAACGGAGAGGTGGATCGGGGTCTAGATGGTTCTAGTTCACAGATCCCGTCACAAGCCATCAGCTGTGGGTCGCTGACATCTCTCAGCTCTGGTGCTGTAAGGCATTCCTTCGCCTCCAGCTTCTCCTAATGAACTTGAATCTATAATAGAAGATGTATGTGTATTTTATTTTCCTGTGAAGACAATTATACGACACAACTAAATTATCAATGATAAACAACTGTGTCTGACGTTGTTTCAAACCTGTAATCTATTGCTTTGTGAATGTAATTGTATTTTGTTTATGACTTATCACAGTCATTGATAATTGTAAACAAATCGTTTTTTTACACGCTGATAACACACATGATATCGTATCTACTGTAAAAACGTATTTTCGACAACTAATATAACGTTTATACAGCTTCTTTTGAGGCTTCTCTCCTACCTGTGCAATATATCGGTTGTTATCTAACACGCCTGCCTCTAATCTTGGTGTCCATTATGATGTTCAGCAGGGCAGTTATATATTGGACAAGATCATGAGTTCCCCTCTTTCTTCCTCTTCTTCTCCTCATCTCTTCTTTTCCCTCTTCTTCTTCTCATCCTCTTCCAGTGCTACTTGTTCGTTCTCCTTTACTTCTTTTTCTCGCTCTTGTTCTCCTTCTTGCTCCTTTCTTCTGCTTCCTCCTTTTCTTCTTCATAATTTTCGTTTCCTCTTTCATCTTCTTTTTTTTTCTTCCTCTTGCTCCTTTTCTTTTTCTTCTACTTTCTCTATTTCATCTTTCTTGTTTCTCATTTTCCTCTTCTTTATCTGCTTTCTCTTCCTAATTTTTTTTCTTCCTATTTCTCTTCCTCCTTTTCTTCTTCCTATTCTCCTTTTCTTCTGCTCCCTCCTCCTTTTCCTCTTCTTCTTCCTCTTCTTTTGTTTATCTTTTCATCGTACACTTTTACAAACACATTTTTAGTAAATTCGTTGGTCTCCAGTTGGTTTTATTTCAATAAAATTTGTCCAGGTATTTACTGAAATGGCCGCATGTGTCTGACAATAATTTCAATATGTGGATCAGTTGAAACACTGATAATAATTTCAATATGTGGATCAGTTGAAACACTGATAATAATTTCAATATGTGGATCAGTTGAAACACTGATAATAATTTCAATACGTGGATCAGTTGAAACACTGATAATAATTTCAATACGTGGATCAGTTGGAACACTGATAATAATTTCAATACGTGGATCAGTTGAAACATTGATAATAATTTCAATACGTGGATCAGTTGAAACATTTCTCTAGTTATTTTTCTAAATATGTCATTACAACTTTTAAAATTTGTCTTCCTTTTTTTTCATGAAATGCCACTTGCGTCTGTATGTTGTCATTTTTTTCATTTAAATTATTGTTAAATATAAAGCGTTTTAAATCGTATGATGAGTAAACGTAACATTAAAACGTATTTTTGAATTTGGTTTTGCTATTTGTTACATGCAGAATGGCTCAGGCAAAAGCAGCTTTCCAAAAAATGAGGAAGATACTATGCAATCCATTTTTGACAATAGAAACAAGAAAAAGAGTTCTTAAATCTTATATAGAGCCAGTCTTAACATATGGATGCGAATCATGGACAATAGGACAGCAGACAAGAAAATCACTGGAGTCTGTAGAAATGTGGTTTTACAGAAGAATGTTTAGAGTACCATGGACAGCTAAGAAGAGTAATGAAAAAGTTCTGAAAGAGGTCAAAGCTTAAAGAGACCTATTTTCAAATTTTAGGAAGAAACAGTCATCATTTTTTTGGCCATGTAATGAGAAAAGAACAGCTGGAATATATTGTAACAACTGGAAAAATTGAGGGACGAAGAGATAGAGGGAAGCAAAGAGAAAAAATAACAGACAGCTTAAGAGCATGGCTTGGCAGAAGGTCAACAACAGAAATGATAAATAGCTGCCGAGATCGAAAATTGTGGAGAGACATGATCACCTACGCCAGCAGGCACGGTACTTGATGTTGATTTGTTACAACGTTAGATCGTCATTGTGTTCCTGAGCGTACTCTTGTAGAGTCCCTTTTTCCATCTTGAATTATGTGTCAAATATATTAACTTCTGTATTCTAATAAATAAATTGGATGATTAGAAAACAAATGCCTGGGGGAAAGTACTTCGTATAACATGTAAGGAATTCAAGACTATTCCTTGTATAAAAGAAAATTATAAAATATCCAAAAATGTCAACAACAATGAAGGAAAAAAGATGGTCATATGTTGGTCATTGATAGGAAGAAAGAAAAAGAGAATCTCAAAGCACGCTCTCAAATGGGAACCAGAGGGTGAAAGGAAAAGAGATCGATCAAGATAAACTCTCAAAAGAACACTGAGGCGAGAGGCAATATTACCAGGCATCAACTTACTTGCAGAGTTTGAGCAACTCACCCAGAACAGATCCGTATTGCGAAAAACAATGCGGGTCCTGTACACGGTCTGACAGTCGATAACAAAGAACAACAGACATAAAGAGTCTAGAATGTGTGTTGTCTTCGGCTGGAAAGCTCAATAGACAGAAACATACTCTAACATTGAATTAACTGTTGTTTGTTGATGTTTCTTTGTGGACACAACACACAGAGGATGAGCAGAAGGAACGATTCAATGACTCTCTAAAATTGTCTCTCATAAGCTTCACTATCGGTGTCACTTTCTGAGAAGCCTTTGCGCAGGACAGCCCACTGTGGCGCAGCAACATTACTATATATACCTGCAACTCAGAGAAACATTGAATCGACTAGACGCGAAGAATGCGCATTGCCAGAAAACAAAATACATAAGTAGGAAAAGTCTTTGTTCCACTCTACAGCCACCCCCGAAAACACAAGGAAAATGCAGCCATTTATAGGACAACTACTACTATCAGTATTATTATCACTACAACTATTACTGCTACAACAACAACAGCAACTACTACTACTACTACTACTACTACTACTACCATTACCGCTACTACTACCACTACTGTTACCATACATATAGAAGCCCAATGGTAGGAGATTGGTAAAGAAAAGTCCACCTTTCTCGTTAAAATAACCCATCTGCCGTTCGCTCAACCTATCATGCCCACCAATCTACATCGCTAATAATTAGTCCACAAACTAGTTAATAATCAGAGGTCCACCATATATTATGAAAACCATTGATCTAAAAGAAAATTCCAGGAAAAACGGTAAATCTTCTTAAAATATCCTCCCTTTATATTTGACCTGTCGCTATCACAAACCCTTCATTAACTTGGAATTGTAAATAACACATGATTACTGTATTAGCGGACATTTTACAATTTACAGCATGTTCTCTATCCAATAAAATTCAATTATGCAAAATATTCTAGACACTTCTTATCGTCTAGATTTACACAAGACCAAAAGCTGAGGAAGTGTTATCGCTGCTATTATTATTTAAGTGTCAGCTTTTCCGTCTCGGTAGTTCATGTCTGAGCTGTGGCACGCTGCAAAAACTGATTTTCTTTTTTTTATCGTGTTTTCGAGCAATGCCCCTGTTCGTAGACACCTCGTAAAAAAATTTGTTGTTTGTTGTTATTTTTAATAAAAATAACGTTTGTTGATTTGTTGTGTTTTTTTTATGTCCACACAGATAGGGAGTTTGTTGTTGTGTCTTTTGTTTTTACTCATAGTGAAGGAGTTTTCTTATTGTTTATTTATTTTGTCATAGAGGGGGATTTGGTGTTGTTTTTTTTAATTATTCATAAAGAGGGATATTGTTAAATTGTGGTCGTTTCTTTGTTTCCTAATAAAGAGGGATATTGTTAAACTGTTGTCGTTTCTTTGTTTCCTCATAGAGAGAGATATTGTTAAACTGTTGTCGTTTCTTTATTTCCTCGTAGAAAGGGATATTGTCGATCTTCCATGGACAATAGTCGATCTTTCGTTTCCTTATTTCCATTTAGAGATGGATTTGTTGGTTTGTTATTGCTTTTTTTATTTCCTCATTGAGAGAACATTTGTCGGTTGTTTGCTGTTTTCTTTTTTTTTCTTATAGAGAGATCGTCAGTTAATTGATTATTTCTTTACTTTGTCTTTGAAAGAACGTGTGTTGATTAGCTGTTGCTTTTATTACTCGTTTTCTCCTACTTCTTTCGACCCGGGGGCGGGTGTTCAAGTACCTTTCTCTTATTTCTCTTCCGTTATCTCAGTAACCTCACTCTCAGATGTTTACTTCTAATATTCTATATTCTAATTCATAGAATTGTAGAGTGTCTCACTCGGCACCCAACCCTGCATTTCCTTAATGATTTTACACTAAAACCTCTCTCCTCTATACTTAACCAACATATGTTCCACCCATCCTATATAAACTCGCAGGTACTATATACTAGTAGTCACGAACAATAACCGTATTGTATAGGCAAACTCAATCAAATGACAAAGATCAGCAGAAAAGAGCGTAGGGAGACCTATCAAAACAATTATGCACCATACACAAGCACAAATTACATACACAGTTCTTTCATGTATCAGATAACGAACGATAATCAAACTACTTTTCAAATTTCGTTGCAATATTTTCATTAATGTTAGAATTATTGAAGAAATGTCGAGTTCTATACTTTTTTTTTTAACCTGCATTTACACTGTGACCTTCTCTTTCTCTAAATGTTTTCCTATATTTACTCTATGACCTTCTAATTTCTCTAAATGTTTTCCTATATTTACACTATGACCTTCTAATTTCTCTAAATGTTTTCCTATATTTACACTATGACCTCAAAATTTCTCTAAATGTTTTCCTATATTTACACTTTGACCTTCTAATTTCTCTAGATGTTTCCCTATATTTACACTATGACCTTCTAATTTCTCTAAATGTTTTCCTATATTTACACTATGACCTTCTAATTTCTCTAAATGTTTTCCTATATTTACACTATGACCGTCTAATTTCTCTAAATGTTTTCCTATATTTACACTATGACCTTCTAATTTCTCTAAATGTTTTCCTATATTTACACTATGACCTCTTTCTCTAAATGTTTTCCTATATTTACACTATGATCTTCTAATTTCTCTAAATGTTTTCCTATATTTACACTATGACCTTCTAATTTCTCTAAATGTTTTCCTATATTTACACTATGACCTTCTCTTTCTCTACATGTTTTCCTATATTTACACTTTGACCTTCTAATTTCTCTAAATGTTTTCCTATATTTACACTATGACCTCTTTCTCTAAATGTTTTCCTATATTTTCCCCACATTTACTTCAAGACTTTCTCCTTTTCTCAATGTTTTCCTATATTTACACTATGACCTTCTCTTTTTCTAGATGTTTTCGTATATTTTCTCCACATTTACTTCAAGACTTTCTCCTTTTCTCAATGTTTTCCTATATTTACACTATGATCTTCTCTTTCTCAGTGTTTTCCTATATTTACACCATGACCTTCTCTTTTTCTAGATGTTTTCGTATATTTTCTCCACATTTACTTTAAGACTTTCTCCTTTTCTCAATGTTTTCCTATATTTACACAATGGTCTTCTCTTTCTCAATGTTTTCCTATATTTTCCACACATCTACCTTAAGACCTTCTCCCTCTCGCAATGTTTTCCTACATTTACATTTTGACCTTCACCTTCTCTCAACGTTTTCCTAAATTTACATTATGATTTTCTCTTTCTCTCAGTGTTTTCCTATATTTTTCAAACGTTTACACTAAGACCTTCTCTTTCTCCCAGTTTTCTCCTATTTATTTACACTATACCTCACGTGCTTCCTCTTATACATATATTATTATCTTATAAGCCCTTACACAATAGCTCTCCAACATTACAAGTCCCGTTCTGTCGATCTTCTCCATGTCTTGTGTTTTACCTTTATAACCGTTCTTTCCAACCCCACCATATGTTGTTGATAGAAGTCGTAGTAGACTCCGTCAGTATAGATTTTTAGCGCCCATAGAAATGTTATTTTTTTCTTTTCTTTTCTTTCCTCGTGTATTCTCTTTCTCTGACTTCCGGTATATGGTGGATAGGCGGCGGGAACAATTGAAAGCTATGTATGAAAAGTGTTCCTTGTTGCAGTTTCCTCATATTCCAAGTCCGGCCTGTTGCAGGAGCTACTGAGTTAAGTGCTATGTGCACACCGAGAACTGTGTGTCTCATCCGTTTTGATCATGTTTCGATATTACAATTGTTTACGATGAGTGATGATATCGTATGACAGGGAACAGTTGGCTGTGTTCACTTTCTGCGCGGCTTCGCCTTATGTCTTTTGGCGTGTGCTGAGACTGCTACGATGGGGACTACAGTTACCTTTCTTTGTTTAGGAGATGAGATATTAATTCGGATGATTACGCTGGCACTGGCGGTTGAGCAATTATGGATTATAATTCGTTTGCAGTGATGCCGGGGCCTTCCATAACCATAACCATAACCATAACCATAACCATCTCTTTCTCTATGAATCTGTCTGCTTCTTGTTTGAGGTGAACCTTTAGAGTGTGTTTCCAGAGATTGCGGTCTGCAGCTTTGTCTTCCCATGCTGCAGGGTTTATGTTCAGAGTCTTCATGTCGCGTTTACACACGTCTACAAATCGAAGTTTTGGTCGCCCCCTAGTTCTTTTACCATCTGCCAGTTGTCCGTAGAGTATATCTTTCGGTATTCGGCCATCTTTCATACAGTGTACATTTCCAAACCAGTATAACTTACGTTGTTTGAGCAGCGTGTAGATATTCGGGAAGCATGTGCAAGTTGTTGTTAATATCAAGATTACGTTATTAATAATGGAAATAAAGATTACGTATTAACACATACAGTTTCTTGTTAAATTATTTCTCTAGCATTACTTCTGCCCGACCTTTAAAGATTCAAAATTGGAATATGCTAAAAATATCAGATCGGTTTACAGTTTTCTTGACTTTGGGGGCTCTGTATTATCTTTAAGCAAGGACATACTTAATCATCAAGTATCTCGACGTTTGTCGTTGTTTTAATCTGATACCCTCTTCCATCACTCTGTTTTCTCTCATTTCTTTTATTTCGTTTAATCTATTTTCGTTTCCTTATCTTTTCCTTATATTCATTGTCTACTTGTTTTATTTACGTTATATCTTTTTAAATGTTTTCACCTTCCCCCACCGCCAACCGTAGGTGACCTTCACTCACATTTCATTTTTATACCTTTCGACTCCAATATCTTTGTTTCACTCATTCTGTCTTTTTTCATCATCATCATCATGTCCCATGATGGCGTAGGCGATCATGTCCTTCCACAATCTTCTATATACATACAGTGCATCGTATCAGTTCTGTTGTTGACTGCTTTCCATGCCATGACACCAAGCCATCCAATATTTTCTGTCTTTGCCATCCGCGATCTCTCTTTCCCTGTATTTTGCTAGTTGTAACCAAATATTCCAACTTTCTTCTTCTCATGATGTGCCCGAAAAATGTTGATTGTTTCTTTCGGATGTTTTTTGGGAGCTCCCTTTTCGTGTTGGCCTCTTTGAGAACTTCCTCATTGGTCTTTTTAGCCTGTCTTTCTTACTTATCCCATTTCTGCTTTCTTTACTGCTTTCCTGTTCCTCTTTTTATATTCTCTTACTTTTACAAATCTTTCCTCTCTTTTATCCACACTTTTATTTCTCTTCTCTTTCTTCACTCTTGTCCTACTTTATCTCTTCTCCTTTTTTGTTGGATTTTTCTTTTTATTTCTCATTCTTGTTCGAAATTATTATTATGTTTTTAATAATTATTTTTTTGAAATTTTAAATACATAAATGTGCTTGGGTGTTGTATGTTTGTTCCTGCTGATGGTCTATTGAGTCGAAACGTTGTTCTAATTTGTGTCGTCCACTTATTACGTGAATCTTTTCTTTTCTTTCTTTTTCTTTCTTTTTTCTTTTTCTCATTGGTACCGAAAAGGTGTCGTCGTTATATCATTTGTCGTTCTTGAGCTGCTCGAACTGTCTGAATTGGTGATTTCCCTCTGTTGTTACATGTCTCTGTCACTGCATCTATCCATCTTCCTCTGGGTCTTCCTCTTGGTCTTTCTCCATGCATTCTCGAGAAGAATGCCCTTGATGGCGATTGATAAGGATTCATTCAGACCAGGTGGCCAAACCATTGAAGTTGTTGTTCTATATATTCTTGGCAAAGCTTTAACCATACATATTTTTTTTCTATTTATTTTTTTCATTTCTCCTTATCAGCTTTACCGCAGCTTCTCATCTGTATGCATTTGTTTGCTTTGACCTTACATTCTATCAAAACCTGGTCTTGTCATATTATTTTTGTTATCACCTCTTCGGCATCTGTCATTCATTAATTTTCTATATCACATTTCATTTTGCGATTGCACTCAATGGCATTATCATGCAGACTTGCAATATTACATTGAGATAGATAATCTTAATATTATATTACACATTACAGTGAAGTATTTTTCGTTCTTTACCGTTTACGTTTGCATAATGATTACTTTTTTTGTCATACGCCCTTAAAGAGACTTTATATCTGTGTGGTGTCGTTGTTTTACAACAAGCTGCAATACTCCACATTTTAATTCAACGCGAATCAATTCAGAGGAAGAGGTATGTTTACAGCACTCGGAAAAAATGACAAATAATCAACAATAGACAAGATTAATTAATAGTTTCCAGAGCTATCACAAAGAAGTGGACTAGGCTCTTGGTCAGTTTGGGTTTACTGATCCTGATGCCAACTGTCAGCTATGATTCTCTAGCCGTTTCAGTCCGTGCACTGCTCGGGGACTTAAGGTCCAGTTTACATTTGTTGCTAACATTAGAGTTTGTTTGGTTCCGTTTGCACACTTTTGTTAATTATATTGTTTTAGCTAAGCTTAGTTTAATTTATTTAATAGACAGACCACACCTATTGCACATTGAACAACTCCATAATGCCCCGATCTCCTCCCAAGCACCTACCCCATAATAATCGATAGTTCCTAGCGAAAGCACTGAAGATGGCTTCAGCTCAGATATAATAACTCTCCAGCACTGCAAAGACCTCAAAAATAGAGAGTAGCTGGATAGATTTTTATCTTTTAACAATTTACTTTGTCCTGACATCGGCCATATTTGATCTACTCTTCATCTTTTTTAACTGCTAAGGGTTATTCCACGTGCGTAGAGTGTATCTTCATCTGAGATGGTTCGACATCGGATCTCACTACCCAGAGATGACTCGACATCGGATCTCACTACCCAGAGATGACTCGACATCGGATCTCACTACCCAGAGATGACTCGACATCGGATCTCACTGTTCAGAAATGACTCGACATCGGATCTCACTGTCCAGAAATGACTCGACATCGGATCTCACTGTCCAGAAATGACTCGACATCGGATCTCACTGTCCAGAAATGACTCGACATCGGATCTCACTGTCCAGAAGTGACTCGACATCGGATCTCACTGTCCAGAAATGACTCGACATCGGATCTCACTGTCCAGAAATGACTTGACATCGGATCTCACTGTCCAGAAATGACTCGACATCGGATCTCACTGTCCAGAAATGACTCGACATCGGATCTCACTACCCAGAGATGACTCGACATCGGATCTCACCACCCAGAGATGACTCGACATCGGATCTCACTACCCAGAGAGGGCTCGACATCGGATCTCACTACCCAGAGATGACTCGACATCGGATCTCACTACCCAGAGATGGCTCGACATCGGATCTCACTACCCAGAGATGGTTCGACATCGGATCTCACTACCCAGAGACCAGAGGGAATGTGGATTTATGTGTAGCCAAGAAAAGTCCTCGAATTTTAACAAAAAAATCATCGCTGTCTTTTAAAGGCGGTTTTTGAACACCGGAATTTCCTGTCCAAAAACCGAAGTCTTAGCTCTAGACCAGCAAGCAGTCAATTACATGTGTAATCCCGGAGAGCTCTTCGTCGCAGAAAAGGTAAAATCCGTTGAGTGAAACGAAGTTTAGACACGCCCCTGCCCCCCTTCCTATAACTCCTGAAAAGAGATAGAAATAACAATAAATGAGATGAGATTTGGAGGCAGGGGGGAGCTTAATATAGTCTTCTTCTTAATCCTCTGAACTCCGGTCGGAGCATAGGGTACTCAAAATAGATCTCCACCCCATCCGGCGTGAAGCAAGTACGGACAACTCTCACGAGGACTTGCCAGCCTCTATTATTTCATCATGTGTTTCTACGTTTGCCATGTGGTGTCTATGTTAATTCTAGGTGCGGATGCCTCAATACAGTATCTCTCGGATGAAATTCAACAACAGAACTGACAAAAATAAAAGGAAATTAGGGATTGTAGAGACAGCCTCGCTGAAAACAATTTCTTATGACAGGATCAGCAAACCAGAGCTGATCAAAGCTATTTTATATTTCTTTATAGTGGTTCCGGAAACTGTCATTTTATCCTGGTTAAAAGGGATTTTTTAGAAATAAAGAGGGGAAAACGTGCTTTTAAATTATGCGAAATCGGACAAAGAGGCAAGATTTCGAAGCTTCATTATAAACTGATATATAGATTTTAAAAAGACGGTTAGAGGCCACAAAGATGGGATTTCTCAGAAGAATGTTGAAAATTCCCTGGACAGCTGAAAAAAACCAATGAGGAAATTCTCAAAGAGGCCAACACAAAATAGGGAACTCACAAAAAATATCAGAAAGAAACAATCAACATTTTTCGGGCACATCATGAAAAGAGGAAAGTTGGAATACTTGGTTACAACTGGCAAAATAAAAGGAAAGAGAGATCGCGGACGAGAAAGAGAGAAAATACTGGATAGCTTGGTGTCATGGCATGGAAAACAGTCAACAACAGAACTGATACGATGCACTGTGGATAGAAGATTGTGGAGGGACATGATCGCCTACGCCAACCGGTATGGCACATGATGATGATACAGCATAACCTGTTTAAGACGCGATGAAGAGGAGAAGATTAGGAGTGGATACTGTGGGTTATTGCTTGTTTCCACTGGTCGTTTATAGGTCTGAAATATATAAGTCCCTTACAGTGTTGTTTGCCTGATAAAGACGAACTACCGTACGACAACTAATCACAGACTAAACGTCCTTGCCCTAGATGTCATGTTTACGTTAATTACTGTAAACCATAATCAAACAGACACCCATGGTATATATGTAATAATCCCGTAACGCATCGAGTGTGGCTTATAGGCCCTATGGGCTGACCTATAGGGAAAATGGTTCATATTTTTCTATCATCTTCATAACGTTTCGGATAGTGTAACAGTGTAGCCGCACTAGGTAGGTGCCGTCTTTCTTTCCTATGAAAATAAAACATACGTCATCCATATGAGAATAATAACTATAGAAACATATGGCAGCTTTACGAAATGAGGTCATCATAAAAGAGTGCGCCAAACAATGTTGTTTACATTCTATCCATTTAAGAATATACTATCTATTGCCACAAAGAAATATCATATGCAGAGTATATTCATTTTTGCCTTGTGCTACCAATGCCAAACATGGTCACGAACGACTACTAAGCATAAAAGAAAGCTTGTCACCACAGATAGAGAGAGATTATGAGAAAATCGCTGGGAGTGACCAGAAAAAAAAATACATAAAATAAAAGAGAAAGAGGAGGCTTTGAGTGAAGTCTAGGCTGCGTACAGAAACAAGAAATAAACTGGTTGGCTCATCTGGTGATCTGTGTCATCTATACTAATAGATTAAATCTGTGGATTAAAAGAGGACCAGGGAGAGAAGGAAGATGCAGACGTAGATTAAGATGAGGAAGGAAGGAAGGAAGGAAGGAAGGAAGGAAGGAAGGAAGGAAGGAAGGAAGGAAGGAAGGAAGGGAGGGAGGGAGGAAGGAAGGAAGGAAGGGAGGGAGGGAGGGAGGGAGGGAGGGAGGGAGGGAGGGGGAAGGAAGGAAGGAAGGAAGGGAGGAAGGAAGGGAGGGAGGGAGGGAGGGAGGGAGGGAGGGAGGGAGGGAGGGAGGGAGGAAGGAAGGAAGGAAGGAAGGAAGGAATGGAGGGGGGAAGGAAGGGAGGGAGGGAGCGAGGGAGGGAGAGACGGTGGGAGAGGGGATTTCTCATCGTTAGAAAGCATACAATGACAACATCCACATAAGATTAATACGTTTGTGTGCATAAGCGAGTTTTTTTTTTCCTTGTAATAATACAAAATTTCCTGTGTGTTACCGGGGCCTCATTATGAGGGAAGTAAAGAATAGTGACACTGTGACCTTCCAGGCATGTCGTAAGAGGCGACTAAGGAGGTTGATCCTTGACAAGCTGTCTTTGTGAAAAGTATTGTTATGGAAACAGCGCCATATATTTTAGAGCAGTGATCTCTGCAATATGTGGCACTTTGGCACGCAAGGTTTCTGTTTTTGAGATTGTGGTTCTGCCCTATATGCCGTCTTCGGCTCGAAAGGACAATAGAATAGAATACAAAATATTACTATATACTAAAAGGTTTACTAAAGGTAATCTTGGAGGGAACAATATAAGGTAAAAGAGGTAGATGAAGACCAAGACTAACATGGACGAATATCATCAAAAGATGGACAAGTCAGCCTATGACAATCTGCACCATCAAAGCATGAGACAGAGCAGAATGGCGCTCCATGGTAGCCAACCT
Organism: Megaustenia siamemsis; assembly: GCA_032433765.1. Lineage (NCBI taxonomy): Eukaryota > Metazoa > Mollusca > Gastropoda > Stylommatophora > Ariophantidae > Megaustenia > Megaustenia siamemsis. Next base: position 23,225,318 of record JAVIAB010000047.1, read on the forward strand.
TCGTTGCGGAGATGGCACTCGATGATGATGATGAATAAAAAAAAACATTGGTCGTTATTTTATAAAATGAGGTATGTTTTTTTTATGACAGACATTTTGTGTTCTCTGTGTAGGTGACATGATTAATTGTGGGCTCGTAAAGAATTGTGACAATATCATATGTAAACATACTGTGTGTTCTTGTTTTTAAAAATTTATTTTTGCTAAATAAAATCAATCTCTTTTATCACTATCGTTATTTCATCGCTGCGGTGTTTCGCGTGTTTTCGCGACATTCTTTGGA
>JAVIAB010000047.1:25138612-25356112 GCA_032433765.1 Megaustenia siamemsis
AGCCATTTTCTTAAGCTGTCTAGTATTTTCTCTCTTTGCTTCCCTCTATCACTTCGTCCCTAAATTTGTCTAGTTGTTACAATATATTCCAGCTGTTTCCTTCTCATTACATGACAAAAATGATGATTGTTTCTTCCTAATATTGGAAATTAGCTCACTTTTTGCTTTGGCTTCTTTCAGAACATTTTCATTACTCTTCTTTGCTGTCCATGGTTTTCTCACATCTTCTGTAAAACTACATTTCTACAGACTCCAGTGATTTCTTGTCTGTTGTCCTGTTGTCCATGGTTCACATCCATATGTAAGACTGACTCCACATAAATCTTTTTCTTGTTTCTATTGTCAAAAATTGATTGCATAGTATCTTCCTCATTTTCTGGAAAGCTGCTTTTGCCTGAACCATTCTGCATCTCCCTCTTTTGTATATTTTCTGTCTGACGTGCAGTCGTGATTACGTGACCTTGTCAGCTTGTTATCTCCGAATGTTTCACAGCCGTCCAGCGATCATCCATCAAAGGCGTACCGACAGTCTAAACCCGCCTAATCTCAAACACCTGTTCGTACGGAGTCGCACGCTATTCTCCGTTGACTTGTGGGCTACTATACGCTCGTAATTCTTACGTCTCCTTTGTTATTCTAACCCCAATTTATTCTTACTCTCACGTTCATTATATTCTTCTTCTATTCTTCCTCTGATTGTCATTTTATCCTTCCTGGATCAGTTACACTGTAACAATACCAGCCCTGATAGATAAAAGTGAATCATGGACATTTGAATAAAAGACAATGCAACATTTCCAGAGCATGTAAATGTGGCTTGACAGAAGAATGTTGGGGATACCATGGGGATACGATTCACCAGGACGTTCTAAAAGAAGCCAGGACGAAGAGAAAAGCTTAATACTTTCTTCTTCTGCTTCAGCGTTCAAGTCTTGTGATCATGCGAACTTGACCTTTGTCCTGTTTCATGATTGAGGGGTAAGGACTTCATCATGACACACGACGTTGCATGGTCAGTACTCTCGTATATGCCTTTGATTCCTGATTATTTTCCCCTAAACCTACAACTTGACTGGCACACTCCGTCTTCGACAGGCTGAATCTTGGTTTGAAGTAGGAGTTACCGTCTCGTAGGGTTCGTGCCGGCCAGGCTGATGGGCCCACCTGCAAGACCATAATACCAACACCATGAAGGAACATTATTGACTATATAATGACAAGTGAACAACAGCTATATTTTGTACTAAATGGTGGACACATAATTCACAAACAGCAGAAATAGATTCAAAATGCAACAAAACTTGTCAAATCATTGGACAGCTATCACCACTGTTAAAAGTTGTCAAAAAAATGCCAAAATATAGGAAAAACGGGAACCCTACAATACAATCTTCATCCCTAAGGTGAGCTACCAATGCCAGACCTGGACTATAGATGCAAGAACAATAAGAAAAATAACCATCACCGACGAATGACAGGAAACAGCCTGGGAGATAAGATCAGAAATGAAGACTGAGAAAAAAGCTAGGAATAACCCTTGTCATATAATATTTAAAGAAACAACAAATAAAATGGTTTGTCCACATGATAAGGAAAGATTAAATACAACACAGCGAGCCTTCAATAAACGTTGTGAGAACACCATGCCCAAGGGCCGACCACAAAAAAGATGAATTGACGAAATATTAGAAACACTAGGAAACATAACAGCAGCAGAGGCAAGCAGAAGAGCAAAAGACCACATATTATATTTCCCCTCGACGCTGAAAGGCAAAAGAGGAGAGAAAGAAGAGAAGAAGAGAAAAGGTGGACAATGATGGAAGAAGAAGTGGGAAACAGGAAAGGTATCGGATAGCTATGAAGGATAGTGTTGAAGGAAGTAAACAGCTTGGATAACTTGGAAGGATAGTGTTGAAGGAAGTAAACAGCTTGGATAACTTGGAAGGATAGTGTTGAAGGATGTCAACAGTTTGGATAGCTTGGAATGATAGTGTTGAAGGATGTCAACAGCTTGGATAACTTGGAAGGATAGTGTTGAAGGATGTCAACAGCTTGGATAGCTTGGAAGGATAGTGTTGAAGGATGTCAATAGCTTGGATAGCTTGGAAAAATAGTGTTGAAGGATGTCAACAGTTTGGATAACTTGGAAGATAGTGTTGAAGGAAGTCAATAGCTTGGATAGCTTGGAAAAATAGTGTTGAAGGATGTCAACAGTTTTGGATAACTTGGAAGGATAGTGTTGAAGGAAGTCAATAGCTTGGATAGCTTGGAAGGATAGTGTTGAAGGATGTCAACAGTTTGGATAGCTTGGAAGGATAGTGTTGAAGGATGTCAACAGCTTCAATAAGTTGGAAGGATAGTGTTGAAGGATGTCAACAGCTCGGATAGCTTGGAAGGATAGTGTTGAAGGATGTCAATAGCTTGGAAAGCTTGGAAAAATAGTGTTGAAGGATGTCAACAGTTTGGATAACTTGGAAGGATAGTGTTGAAGGAAGTCAATAGCTTGGATAGCTTGGAAGGATAGTGTTGAAGGATGTCAATAGCTTGGATAGCTTGGAAAAATAGTGTTGAAGGATGTCAACAGTTTGGATAACTTGGAAGGATAGTGTTGAAGGAAGTCAATAGCTTGGATAGCTTGCAAAAATAGTGTTGAAGGATGTCAACAGTTTGGATAACTTGGAAGGATAGTGTTGAAGGAAGTCAATAGCTTGGATAGCTTGGAAAAATAGTGTTGAAGGATGTCAACAGTTTGGATAACTTGGAAGGATAGTGTTGAAGGAAGTCAATAGCTTGGATAGCTTGGAAAAATAGTGTTGAAGGATGTCAACAGCTTGGATAGCTTGGAAGGATAGTGTTGAAGGATGTCAATAGCTTGGATAGCTTGGAAGGATAGTGTTGAAGGATGTCAATAGCTTGGATAGCTTGGAAGGATAGTGTTGAAGGATGTCAATAGCTTGGATAGCTTAGAAAAATAGTGTTGAAGGATGTCAACAGTTTGGATAACTTGGAAGGATAGTGTTGAAGGAAGTCAATAGCTTGGATAGCTTGGAAGGAATAGTGTTGAAGGATGTCAACAGCTTGGATAGCTTGGAAGGATAGTGTTGAAGGATGTCAACAGTTTGGATAGCTTGGAAGGATAGTGTTGAAGGAAGTGAACAGCTTGGATACCTTGGAAGGATAGTGTTGAAGGATGTCAACAGCTTGGATTGCTTGGAAGGATAGTGTTGAAGGAAGTCAACAGCTTGGATAGCTTGGAAGGATAGTGTTGAAGGAAGTCAACAGCTTAGATAACTTGGAAGGATAGTGTAGAAGGAAGTCAACAGTTTGGATAGCTTGGTAAAATAGTGTAGAAGGAAGTGAACAGTTTGGATAGCTTGGAAGGATAGTGTAGAAGGAAGTCAACAGTTTGGATAGCTTGGAAGGATAGTGTAGCAGGAAGTCAACAGTTTAGATAGCTTCGAAGGATAGTTTAGAAGGAAGTCAACAGTTTGGATAACTTGGAAGGATAGTGTTGAAGGAAGTCAATAGCTTGGATAGCTTGGAAGGATAGTGTTGAAGGAAGTCAATAGCTTGCATAACTTGGAAGGATAGTGTTGAAGGAAGTCAACAGTTTTAGACAACTTGGAAGGATAGTGTAGAAGGAAGTCAACAGTTTAGATAGCTTCGAAGGATAGTTTAGAAAGAAGTCAACAGTTTGGATAACTTGGAAGGATAGTGTTGAAGGAAGTCAATAGCTTGGATAGCTTGGAAGGATAGTGTTGAAGGAAGTCAATAGCTTGGATAACTTGGAAGGATAGTGTTGAAGGAAGTCAATAGCTTAGATAGCTTGGAAGGATAGTGTTGAAGGAAGTCAACAGCTTGGATAACTTGGAAGGATAGTGTTGAAGGAAGTCAATAGCTTGGATAGCTTGGAAGGATAATGTAGAAGGAAGTAAACAGCTTGGATAGCTTGGAAGGATAGTGTTGAAGGAAGTCAATAGCTTGGATATCTTGGAAGGATAGTGTTGAAGGAAGTCAATAGCTTTGATAGTTTGGAAGGATAGTGTTGAAGAAAGTCAATAGCTTTGATAGCTTGGAAGGATAGTGTTGAAGGAAGTCAATAGCTTGGATAGCTTAGAAGGATAGTGTTGAAGGAAGTCAACAGCTTAGATAACTTGGAAGGATAGTGTTGAAGGAAGTCAACAGCTTGGATAGCTTGGAAGGATAGTGTTGAAGGATGTCAACAGCTTGGATAGCTTGGAAGGATAGTGTTGAAGGAAGTCAACAGTTTTGGATAGCTTGGAAGGATAGTGTAGAAGGAAGTCAGCAGCTTGGATAGCTTGGAAGGATAGTGTTGAAGGAAGTCAACAGCATGGATAGCTTGGAAGGATAGTGTTGAAGGATGTGAACAGCTTGGATAGCTTGGAAGGATAGTGTTGAAGGATGTCAACAGCTTGGATAGCTTGGAAGGATAGTGTTGAAGGATGTCAATAGCTTGGATAGCTTGGAAGATTGTGTTGAAGGAAGTCAACAGCTTGGATAGCTTGGAAGGATAGTGTTGAAGGATGTCAACAGCTCGGATAGCTTGGAAGGATAGTGTTGAAGGAAGTCAATAGCTAGGATAGCTTGAAGGATAGTGTTGAAGGATGTCAACAGCTTGGATAGCTTGGAAGGATAGTGTTGAAGGATGTCAACAGCTCGGATAGCTTGGAAGGATAGTGTTGAAGGATATCAACAGCTCGGATTGCTTGAAGGATAGCGTTGAAGGAAGTCAACAGCTAAAATAAAAATAAATGCAAAGATAGAGAAGCTGTTGGGAGGCATGGTTATTTTTGTTAACTGTCATTGTATTTGATAATGATTTGATTTAAATTGTTAATTGTCGTTGTATTTGATAATAGTAGGAGATGTAATATTTTATACTAGAAGATCTAGTAGGAGATGTGAGATTTTATACTAGAAGATGTAGTAGGAGATGTAAGATTTTATACTAGAAGATGTAGCAGGAGATGTAAGATTTTATACTAGAAGATGTAGTAGGAGATGTAAGATTGTATACTAGAAGATGTAGTAGGAGATGTAAGATTTTATACTAGAAGATGTAGTAGGAGATGTGAGATTTTATACTAGAAGATGTAGTAGATGTAAGATTTTATACTAGAAGATGTAGTAGGAGATGTGAGATTTTATACTAGAAGATGTAGTAGGAAATGTAAGCTTTTGTAATAGAAGATATAGCAGGAGATGTAAGACATTATAATAGAAGATATAGTAGGAGATGTAAGTCATTATAATAGAAGATATAGCAGGAGATGTAAGCTTTTATAATAGAAGATATAGTAGGAGATGTAAGCTTTTGTAATTGAAGATATAGCAGGAGATGTAAGACATTATAATAGAAGATATAGTAGAAGATGTAAGCTTTTATAATAGAAGATATAGTAGGAGATGTAAGCTTTTATAACATAAGATATAGCAGGAGATGTAAGCTTTTATAATAGAAGATATAGCACGAGATGTAAGCCATTATAATAGAAGATATAGCACGAGATGTAGCTTTTATAATAGAAGATATAGCTGGAGATGTAAGCTTTTATAACTGAAGATCGAGTTAAGCTTAATAAGATACAGGAGCCGCGACAGCTCACAGAATAGGTTTACATAAAACGTCGAGTTCGACTCTGATCGACGACTTTCGGGTTCACCCAGCCTTAAAATGGGTACTGGATTTTTCTGTGGGAAAAGAAAGAAAACACTTGTGTGTACTGACCAACCTATAAATAAAATATGGGAATAAACATGATATACTCTATATGACACCTGGCGTGACGATACACTTTCTTTCTTTAAGATTATTACTACAGTCGAGTGATGCATGTAGAACAATGGCAACCACGATCTAAATATTAATTCATCAGTTTAATGAACATTTCAACTTTTGATTTCCTACACGCGAAACATTGTTTTCTTCAGATCGTCCTACCCTGCAATATGACAAATAATTAATTGTTATCGTGCAATAGAATATTGTAAAATTATTCAATGGAAATTACATTCTTAGTTGTTGTGTACAGCCAGTCTTAACACATGAATGTGAATCGTGGACAATAGGACAACAGACAAGAAATCACAGTAGAAATGTTGTTTTACAGAAGAATATTGAGAATGCCATGGACAGCTAAGAAGAGTAATGAAGATGTTCTGAGAGAGGTAAAAGCAAAAAGAGAGCTAATTTCCAATATTAGGAAGATACAATCATCATTTTTTGGCTATGTAATGAGAAGGGAACAGCTAGAATTTATCGAAACAACTGGAAAAATTGAGGGACGAAGAGATAGAGGGAAGCAAAGAGAAAAGATACCAGACAGCTTAAGAGAATGGCCTGGCAGAAGGTCAACAACAGAAATGATAAAAAGCTTTTGAGATTGAAAGTTGTGGGGAGACATGATCACCTACGCCAGCAGGCACGGTACCTGATGATGAAATGAAAATATGTTTCTGTTGGAACTGTACAGGATTGGATTACCAGCCACCTTCCTTCCCCAAATTAATCACTATGATTATACATTCGACCTCGCTTACCACAAGATCAAGGAATATTGGGGACGTAGCCGATTGTCTCTCAGAGGATTTGAAACGGGTACTTTTGATCCTGAGGAAAAACAAAACGTCTCATACCCTACCACCAACAACGGAACCTACAGTAAAAATAATGACAATTGTCACGTGACTTATTATAACCAGCATTGTGATTGGTCGAAAAATAGACCAAGGACATCGTCACGTGCGACCTGACCTAGCTTCGCTAGGGAAGCCACAATAAGTTGTTTTCCTGAAGGGCCGGGGAATGGAAAATTGTATGGAAAAATACTGTCAAGTATAGAACTGGTGGTACAATGATAGGGGAAATGGGTTGGTTTAGATCAAGTGTTGATTCGTGCGTCATCGACATTCACGTGACGATATTAATCACGTGGTCGCCAAGGGACGAGTCTATAAGTGTAACAACTCAACGTTTGTGACTTCATTCAGAGAAGTCTTTATTAATATTTTTTTTTTTTTAACTTTTACGGTTGTCATGTGGAGTAACGCAGTAAACAAGTTTTTTTTAGAAACACTGACGATGATATCACTGTCAAGAGGTCGTTGGCTCCTAACCGTTGAGCTGTGAGTAGTTGATTGGGTTACATTTGGAGCATTTTTTTTTTTTTTGGTACTTAGCCGCGGCAACAATTGGCAGAACGGAAGTACCCACATTTTGTGACGTTTTCAGCTTTCCGAGCAGGGAGGTTGTGTGTAGAGTGACGTCAGCTGTAAGTAGCTCACATAGCTAAAGAAGTCAAGAGTGTGGGAGTTTTCAGGGGCTTTCCCCACACTGCCCGCTGGCCTCTATACTATATATGGCTATGCCCTAGCACACACACACACACTCGATATTAGTTCAACGAATACGATTAATTAGAGCAGGGAATTCCAAGCTCAAATTCGGGGCACTCTTGGATACCGTGACCATGTGAGATTGTTCAAACGGACTACAATGTTCTATATTGAGGGCTGATAACCCCACATATAAGTGGAGGCTGAATTAAGTATCCGATAAAGTGTCAACATAGCACAATTTATTGTTGTATAGACACAAATGTTGGAGTTGTAGCAGCCAGTCTGTGCAATCTCTTATTTTGCAACATTTTCTTATGAAGAGGAAGCAAACGATCATCATCATCATCAAGTGCCGTGCCTGCTGGCGTAGGTGATCATGTCTCTACACAACTTTCGATCTTGACAGTTATTTATCATTTCCGCTGTTGACCTTCTGCCAAGCCATCTCCTAAGCTGTCTGGTAACTTTTCTCTTTGCTTCCCTCTGTTCGTCGTCCTTGATTTTTCCAGTTGTCACATATATTCCAGCTGTTCCCTTCTCATTGCATGACCAACAAATGATGATTGTTTCTTTCTAATATTGTACATTAGCTGTCTTTTTGCTTTGGCCTCTTTCAGAACTTTTTCATTACTCTTCTTAGCTGTCCATCATATTCTCAACATTCTTCTGTAAAACCACATTTCTACAGATTCCAGTGATGTTCTTGCCTGTTTGTCTTATTGTCCATGATTCACATCCATATTTTGAAAAAATTAACATAGATTTGTATTAATTAAACGGTTGAACTGAAAAGAAGACAGAACAAAATATAATGTTTCCACTGCAGAGCTTTGTTAGAAACAAGACAACAAATAACAAACGAGCACGGTTATATAGAGTTCTACATAGCTTATGTCATGGCCTTGGCTTCTGGCCAATGCGTTATATTTTATTCTGTCTTCCCTTTAGTTTCTTTTTCATGTCGAACTTTACTAGTGACCCCGAACGATATGACAAATCTGTGTCTATAAGAGAGAGAGGTCGAATTGTTTTCTTGTAACGCATAGTGCCCCCGCTTTATCAAGTTGGTAGAATTCTTGACAAGTTTTGGTTAATTCATCTTTGTCTCCACCTCCTCATACGTCTCCTCCTTCTTCGTCTTCTTCTTCTGCTTCCTCGTCTACCTCTTCTTCTTATTTTCCTCCTTTTCTTCTTCTCCTCCTCCTTCTTCCTCTTCGTCTTCTTCTCCTCCTTCTTATTCGTCATTCTCCTCCTTCTCCTTTTTCTTTATTTTTATCTTCTTCTCCCGCTCCTCCTCCTTCTTCTCCATCTTGTTCTTATTCGTCTTCTCCTCCTTCTCCTTTTTCTTCTTTTTCATCTTCTTCTTCTTCTCCTCCTCCTCCTTCTTCATCTTCTTCTCCATCTTGTTCTATTCGTCATTCTCCTGCTTCTCCTTTTTCTTCTTTTTCCTCTTCTTCTCCTCCTCCTCCTTCTTCTTCTTCTCCACCTTATTTGTCATTCTCCTCCTCCTTCTTCTTCTTCTCCATCTTGTTCTTATTCGTCATTCTGCTCCTCCTTCTTCTTCTTCTCCATCTTGTTCTTATTCGTCATTCTCCTCCACCTCCTCCTCCTCCTCCTCCTTCTTCTTCTTCTTCTCCATCTTGTTCTTATTCGTCATTCTCCTCCTTCTCCTTTTTCCTCTTCTTCTCCTCCTCCTCCTTCTTCTTCTTCTCCACCTTATTCGTCATTCTCCTCCTTCTCCTTTTTCTTCTTTTTCCTCTCCTTCTCCTTCTTCCTCTTCCCCATCTTGTTCTTATTCGTCATTCTCCTCCTTTTCTTCTTCGTCTTCTCCTCCTTCTTCTTCATCATCTTGTCCTCCTCCTCTTCCCTCTTCTCCTCCTTTCATCATCTTCTCCTCCTTCTTTTCTCTCCTCTTCCTTCTTCTTCATCTTCTCCTCTTCCTTTTTCTCCGTCTTCTCCTCCCTCTTCTTCATCTTCTCCTTCTTCATCTTCTTCATCTTCTCCTCCTTCTCCTCTTCCTTCTTCGTCTTCTCCTCCTCCTTCTTATTTTGCATTGTCCTCCTCCTTTTTTCTTCTTTTCGTCTTCTTCTCCTCCTTCTTTTTATTCATCCTTCTCCTCCTGTAGCCGTGAGTAGGGGGAGACCACGAGAAATGAGGGTGAGTGGGGAAAGCGTGAATTGCGGGACAGGTGATAAGGCAGCCGGAAGGGGGAATTCCACGAGAAATCATGAAATATATGAAGGGTGAATCTCGAATAAGTGAGAGGGTTTAGTAGACGAGTAAATAGACACGGTGATTGAGTTGATTGGAGGAAAGCGGAGGGAGTAGTATTTGATTGGATGATACGAGAAGTATTTGAAGACGGGACACAAAGAACGAGGAGGAAGTTGACTCTGACGACAGAGATGTCACACACCGTGGGCTGAAACTAGCCCAAATTAGTAAGTAGGGCTTAAGCGTTTGGAAGTGAATGTTATAGAGATTTGACGAGAGAGATGTCACCCCTTATGACTAAATAGGGGGCTGACGATGGCTCAAGGTAGCGAGTAGTGTTCATGAGAATTGGAGTCGAACGACACAAGTCGTTAGCATAGAGTAGAGATAGATTGGGGAATTGTTCAGTGGGGAACAGCTCCCAAAATAATAATTCGTATAGTTAAGTGTGCAAGAGCCTAGGGCCCAGTGGCGAGTAATATTGCTACTGGGCAGTGTGATCGACCATACAGACAGTTGGTCATGTAAATTATTTGTACATATGTTGGAATACGTCGCCCTGGTGTTGGGTCAGTTGAATAAAGAATTGTTCGCTTCAAATTGGTCTGGTGTTGTGTATTCTAACAGTCAGCTGATAACGCCAGGCGGAGTTAAACTTGGGAAAAGAAAAAAGTTGCGGGAACAACTCAACGAAGTACTATACTTAAACAACAGGACACGGTTGTAGACGGGTCAATTCCCAAGCAAGCGGTCTCGTGCATGTCCGAGTATCCGAGGATCAGGGCTACTGGCGACGTGTGAGAGTGAGTCGTCATTCAGCAAATTGTACTACCAGAGACTGGAGAAGTAAACAACATATCCAGCGGTCCCATTCAGAAATAGTGCTACCACGTTAACAGAAGGGGCGGGCTGCCGGTCGCAATTGGTGACGGGTCATCAGCTGATGACTGTGTTACCAGGGTAGTCAACCATCAGGACAAAACAGCACAAATAGTATTTTTAGTGGTTTAGACTGGAGACAAATAATAATAAATGAATATTATTATAGAGGGAAACTTCCGAGGCGATAATCAGCGAATAAATTCAGAGGAAAAGGTATGTTTACAGCACTCGGAAAAAATGACAAATAATCAACAACAGAAAAAAAATATGGACCAAAGCAGGATCGAACCCGTACTCAGTGGCACAGCGCCTTGCCACGAAATGCCAATTGCTAGGGAACTCCCATTCAGCTAACTATATTTTTTTTCTGTTGTGTAATACTCTCAGTTGGATTCCTCAGTGTGTGTCCTATCCAGCGCCATCGTCTTCGCTGTATCTCATTATCCTCTGGTATTTGACTGGTAAATTAAATCCTAAATAGTATAAGTAAATAATTAAAGCGCTTCTTTACGTCACGGGGAGTATAGGGACAAATGTGTTAGTGCCCATAACTCTTATAGACCGTCGAAATTATTACTGTTGAGGTAATGTGGTCGATGCCTGTGCAGCTTTACTTTCCCACAAAAATAATCCGGTACCCATTTAAGGCTTGGTGAACCTGGAAGCCGTAGAACAGGATCGGACCCGACCTCTTGTGCTCAGTTTACTAACCACTGAGCTATCTTGCGGCCCCCCCCCCCCAAACTACGTTTTATTACTGTCATTAATGTAACTGACTCTGTCATGAAGCAACTTATGTCTTTAGCCCACTGTTCATTATTGAGAAAGCATCAGTTCTTAGATTGCTACTTGCAATAAGAAAATAATTGTCACAAATCTTCAGTGACTCGTGTGTTTCTATGTTTAGGTTACTTAACTTGAACTTGAACCTGAACCTTACTTTACTTTACTTTATTTTTACTTTACTTTATTTTTACTTTAATTTATTTGTACTTTAATTTATTTTTACTTTACTTTATTTTTACTTTAATTTATTTTTACTTACTTTACTTTACTTTACTTTACTTTACCTTACTTAATTTTTACTTGACTTTATTTTTACTTTACTTTACTTTACTTTACTTTACTTTACTTTACTTTACTTTACTTTACTTTACTTTACTAACTTTTAACTTAACTAACTTAAACGTAAATGTAAATTCATCATTTTTATAACATCTTTTCTTTTATAACAAGGTCCGTAACAAGGCGTGCGGGCAACTTTCGTGCCATAATTCCTCAATTTTTGAATTTTTGAACAATCCGCGATGTACTGAGGTCGCGATAAATGAACCGCGAAGTAGCGAGGGATGACTGTATTTCAAAAGTATGTGTCCAAATATTATCTCCCTTTAACCTACATTAGTATACCTCAATAGTATTTAGGTAAAATTAATTTAAATATTTGGGAACTTTGTTAACCTCAGACGGAAGATGTACAAAAGAAGTGAGATGCAGAATGGTTCAGGCAAAAGCAGCTTTCCAAAAATGAGTAAGATACTATGCAATCCATTTTTGACAATAGAAACAAGAAAAAGAGTTCTTAAATGTTATGTAGAGCCAGTCTTAACATATGGATGCGAATCATGGTAAATAGGACAACAGACAAGAAAATCACTGGAGTCTGTAGAATGTGGTTTTACAGAAGAATGTTGAGAGTACCATGGACAGCTAAGAAGAGTAATGAAGATGTTCTGTGAGAGGTCAAAGCAAAAGAGAGCTAATTTCCAATATTAGGAAGAAACAATCATCATTTTTTGGCCATGTAATAGGCCAGGTACTTGATGATGATGAACAGTACTTTACGTTCTGTAGCATTCTCTTTGAACTTTTTCGTATATTTCTCTAATTCACTCTTAGACGATAGATGAATATAAAAAGGCAACAACTCTCGAGTTCAAGTCTGTTAACATCTTATAAGTTTTCGTGTAAAAAAAAAAAAAAAAGCGGACTGGTGTGCTGCTACCACGTCACTTCCTTCGTTATTGGACGTTGTATAAGTCTTGAACAGATGTTCAGATCATTTTAGAGCTGTTGTCACGTGCCCACAAGAGCTCTCAATGATTTCAAGAAGTTATAAAATTAAAACATATTTTAACATGTTTACCAATACGGTGAATGCAGAGACATGAACTCAAACCGTTTCTATTGTGTCCCATCGCACTGGTATCTCGCTGTCTGAATATTTCTCAACCTGCACCTGGTGTACCTGGAGCCGCGATAACTCAGTGGTTAGTGGACTGGACTACAAAGGACAAGAGGTAGGGTTCGATCCTGATCAACGGCTTCCGTTTCAACCAGTCTTAAATAGGAACCGATTTTTTAAATGGGAAAGTAAAGCGGCACGGGCGTAATACCGACCACATTGCCTCAAAAATCATGTGCTGAAGGTCTGTAAAAATTATGTTCCTAACCCCTTATCCCCTATAAGCCACTTGGCGTGACGGGGCACTTTACTTTACTTTTACCCACTCCTTCACTATCCACAACGAATTTGGATGTCCGCAAGAACGCATTACTGAAACTGTAAACTCAGTTACACCGGATACGCAGCAGAGAGTCCGGTTCGAGCTAGATTATCGCATCGAGGTTTTGCTGTAGAGCACATCGAGTGTATGTCTATGATACCAACTGATACCACACGTTACTTTATAAGTTGATACAACGGAAACCATCGATGTCTAAGAATATTTTTTTTAAAAGTTCCTAATTTATAATAATTTAAAACAAAGGAGTGCTTTTTTGGACATCCTATATCTTCTTCTACCTTGTCAGCTCCCTGTGGAGCATAGGTCTTCAACGAACACTTTCCAAGCCGTTCTGTTTCTTGTCATTCTTTTAAGATCATTCCATGTCTTCCCCATCATCGTCATCTCTACTTCCATCTGTCTTCTCCAAGAATATCGTGGTTGCTCTCATTGTCTTTTTTCTTGGGGGTTCCAAATAAGGGCCTGTTTGCGTAATACCCTCAGTTGGCTTCCGAAGTGTGTGTCCTATCCGACACAATCGTCTTCGTTGTATCTCTTTATATCCACTGGTATTTGACTGGTACATTTCCATAATTCTATGTTAGTGATTTTGTCCTGCCATTTCCATCCTTTTATTCTGTGTAAGCATTAATTAATGAGGTCTGCATCTTCATGATTGTCATTTCTGTTGTTCTCCATGTTCACTGCCATATAATATTACTTGTTGCAGGAGCTACTGGGTTAAGTGCTCTGTGCACACTGTGAGCTGTGTGTTTCATCCGTTTTTATCATGTTTCGATGTCCCAATTGTTTACGATGAAGGATGATATCGTATGACAGGGAACAGTTGACTGTGTTCACTTTCTGCGCGGTTTCGCCTTATGTCTTTTGGCGTGTGCTGAGACTGCTACGATGGAGACTACAGTTACCTTTCTTTGTTTGGGAGATGAGTTAGTAATTCGGATGATTCCACTGGCACGGGCGGTTGAGCAATTATGGATTTTAATTCGTTTGCAGTGATACCGAGGCCTTCCATAACCAATAACCAATAATATTACTAACTTAACACTGGAGTTGAAAACTGTAATTTTTGTATTTAACCTGAATCTGTTGCAACCAGTGCATTATCAGTAAATTATAAAAGTAGCTCTCACTTTGACAGATTATGGTAGACATCATTATTTAATGTTGTTCTCATTCATTTGATTTGTACTTTCATTTTTCTTTCAAAATTTTTGGGGCATGTTAAAAGACACAACAGCCTAATAAAAGTAATATTGGAAGGGAAAATACAAGGTAAAGAGGCAGAGGCAGACCAGACTAACACGGACGAGTAACATCAAAAGATGGACAAGTCAACCTATGACAATATGCACCATCAAAGCAAGAGACAGAGTGGAATGGCGCTCCATGGTAGCCAACCTTCGATGCGGAGACGGCACTCAATGATGATGACTTTCATTAGTTTTCATCATCAAGTACCGGGCCTGATGGCGTGGGTGATCATGTCTCTCCACAACTTTCGATCTCGCCAGCTATTTATCATTTCTGTTGTTGACCTTCTGCCAAGCCATTCTCTTAAGCTGTCTGTTATTTTATCTTTTTCTGAGATGCAGAATGGCTCAGGCAAAAGCAGCTTTCCCAAAAATGAGGAAGATACTATGCAATCCATTTTTGACAATAGAAACAAGAAAGAGTTCTTAAATGTTACGTAGAGCCAGTCTTAACATATGGATGCGAATCATGGGCAATAGGACAACAGACAAGAAAATCACTGGAGTCTGTAGAAATGTGGTTTTACAGAAAACGTTGAGAGTACCATGGACAGCTAAGAAGAATAAGGAATATGTTCTGAGAGAGGTCATTAGTTTTATTTGAAAATAAAAAATGAAACTGATTTCAAAGTATGAATTTGGTGAAATTAGGCACTTCATAATGTCAATTCAGATAATTCTGTCCAACGTATACAAACATAATTGCAAGAGTTAAATAGATTAGTAGGGGCACACGTTTATGTATTCATAGTTAGTTGTGACGTCCTAGTTGTGACGTGTTTGTTAATAGTGACGTGTTTGTTAATTGTGACGTGTTAATTATAACAATTCTATTCACGTCTACCTGAAGAGTAAGCTCTTTAAAAGGACAAAGATGCCCCCGCTCCCCCCCCCCCCCTTAATTAATCCTCCTCCCAATATGGAACCGTGCCAATAATCGCGGGAGGAAACACGCGGGAAACTATTCATGAATAAATGAGAGAAAGCTGGTTTCTGCACTGTTTGATGCAGGGTCACGTGGAAGCGGGTGGGGCGGAGAATAAATGGGTGGCTGGAGGTGGAACTGATTTATCGATTTTCCTTAACTCGTTTAGTGAGTTCTGTCTGGATCGCGGACCGGTATGTTACTTTATGTAGGAGCAGAGACAGGAAGAACTATTTCACGCAATATTTTCTAGCGAGTATCCCTTGACATTTTTTTTTTGTAATAAGAAATCATATATATATATACATATATATATATGTGTGTGTGTGTGTGTGTGTGTGGGTGTGTGTGGGCAATACTTGGGGCACTCTGGAAGGATTGTCAATGCCATGTAAAGTTAATGATCTTTACTGTTGCCAGACTTATGACTATATCGATTTCTAGCCGAGAAGATTACAGGAGGCGTACACTTAGTGCAGGTAGTACGAATACCTCATCTGTCCGTACCACCACCACCACCCCAACCTCCTCGGCAGACTTCCAAAATGTGATAATTCAGAAAAATGTATGTATTTATTCCAGACAAACACATATATATGACAATATTCCCACAAATCAGTTTTCCATTTTGAAAACTGGGGGTTGGTGGGGGTGGAATGGTTTGGTGTTAAGATTTTTTTTTTTTTTCATTCGCCAATAAAATCTAAAGTTATTTTTGTTGTGCACTTTACAGGGATCTCAAAATGGGATTCGGAGGGCGCAAAATTATCGATAAAATAACATTCGAGATAAGAGTGTAGCAAATGTAAACCCCGGAAGGTGAAACAGACCCCATAGCGTGCTATAAACCACATTTCTACGGCGGTTGGTGCGGCGAGCCAAGATGGCCACCTAGTCAACTCAGGTTTGGAAGTGGTGGTTATTTTACGGAATGTGTGTTCACGTGATTCTTTCTGGTCTAGATTTTCATTTGCGGAGATAGTGGTGGTCCGGTGTCATTCGCATGACCACAATGTCAACATGCTTTTGGTACCAGCCCGTGGAGATGCTGCACGCGACTGACCATTGCTTGAAATGGAACGGTACCAGGCCCTGGATCTGATGTGTGCTCGACGGCAAATTCACCACCTGCTGGACGGCGGTAGGATCCTGTGGTTCACTGAAGTAGAGACCTGACTTCGTTTCTTACGAGAGCGATTACTCAGGCATACTCGCTAACGACAAAGTCTACACGGATTCGGCGCGGCAGGGTTGCCAACTTAGCGGATTTTCCGCTAGATCTAGCGGAATTGGAACAGCGTCCAGCGGCCAAAAAATAATGAATCCGCCTGGCGGAATTTATATTGTATTTATTTTGAATAACAGCGGCAAATCGAGGATTTTTTTTTATCACGATAATCGACTAAAATTAGCCTTATTATTATTAGCCTTAGTTAAAACAAAACTAAGAGCGTCTGTGGCGCTTAAATGACAAGCGAAATTATGTACGTACTACGTCATTATATCACTTTCGATCTTACCAATAGAAAATTTAGTAGAGTATTGTAGTAGAGACTTTCTGTTTGAAACTGAAACTTTTCTACTTTGGAAATAAATTGTAGGAGAACTGAGGATTTATAGTCATAGTGTTAAGTCAAGTATGTCATCATTAATTAGCAAGTTTCATATTTCAAACTGAGGATTTGTTTAGAGTCAGTGTGAGTGTTCAGCAACGTGTTTCTTTCTACGTGAGTATCAAGTCCATATTTATTTCAAATTGTATAGGTTCAACGCCCTACCGCTATAACAGAGTTACAATTTTTGGTAATTCCATATTATACATGTGGCTTTAACTATCAGCAACGTACATTCACATTACAACATAAAGATATGACACTTCAATATCAGAAACGATTTTTTCGTAAAGAGTGGGCTAAATGAAGTGGACCTTAAAGATTGGATCTTAGAAGTCCTGATAGTGCTGACAAAGCTAGATGCAAGTTTTTGTAAATGTGTATTGGCATCGAAACATTTGGATCTTCTTTCTCACAGCAAATCAAAGAAGCATCAGTCGGCCAGCGTTGCATTTTCCTCTTCACGAAAACTGGACACTTTGCAATTTCTTTGTCATTCAAATTATTTGTATGTTGCCAAATTAAGTTAGTTTCTACACGTATTATTAATATAGTTGTAGTTGTGACTGTTACAAATCGAAATAGTAATTATTTTTCTTTAATTTACTCTCCCATTTGGTTCGGAGATGCGTAATAATAATAATTAATAATAATAATATAATAAAATAGTACGTAGATAAATAATAATTTAATGTATTAATTTATAATTAAGTAATAAACTCTGGAAATATTTTTGAACATCTGGAGGAAACTCTGGCGGAATTTTTCGGACAATCTGGCGAAAAATCGCGGATTTTGGCTCCTGTCTAGCGGATTGACTCCGACGGCAATTGGCAACCCTTGCTATCCGCGAAGACCGTTACAACGACCCGGTAGTGTACATCACAAGCTGCGAACATTTTTTTTTCAGAACACGACACTTCTTCATTCTTCTTCTTCTTTCCTTCCTCATCTGCCTTTCAGCGTCGATGGGAGATATAATTTGCGGTCTTTTGCTCTTCTGTTCGCCTCTGCTGCTGTTATGTTTCCTAGTGCTTCTAATATTCCATCGATCCATCTTTTTCGTGGTCCACCCTTGGTCTGGTGTTCTCACAACGTTTGTTGAAGGCTCGTTGTGTTGTGTTTTGATCTTTCTGCTTTGTCACGTGGCCAAACGTTGTTTATCTGTTGTTTCCTTATATATTCTATGGCGGGGGCTATTCCTAGTTTTTCTCAGTTCTTCATTTCTGATCTTATCTCTCAGACTGTATCCTGTCATTCGTCTAACTCATTTCATCTCTGTACAGGTTATTTTTCTTATTGTTCGTGCATCTAGGATCCAGGTCTGGCATTGTAGCACAACGTTGGGATGAAGATTGTATTGTATAGTGCTCGTGATTTTCTAAGCAATCACCTCTATCTACTCAATCCCCTAATATCTAAGAATCCCCTCTATCTACTGAATCCCCTAATATTTAAGAAATCCCTCTATATAGTGAATGCCCTAATATCTAAGAAATCCCCTACATCTACTAAATCCCCTAATATCTAAGAAATCCCCTCTATATATAGTGAATCCCCTAATATTTAAGAAATCCCCTCTATCTACTGAATCCCCTAATTCTAAGAAATCCCCTCTATATAGTGAATCCCCTAATATCTAATCAATCCACTCTAGACACTGAATCCCCTAATATCTAATAAATCCCCTCTATCCACTGAATCCCCTAATATCTAAGAAATCCCCTCTAGATACGGAATCCCCTAATATCTAAGCAATCCCCTCTAGACACGGAATCCCCTAATGTCTAAGCAATCCCTGTCTATATAGTGAATCCCCTAATATCTAGGCAATCCCCTCTATATAGTGAATCCTCTAATATCTAAGAAATCCCCTCTTTCTACTGAATCTCCTAATAACTAAGCAATCCCCTCTATCTACTGAATCCCCTAATATCTAAGCAATCCCCTCTATCTACTGAATCCCCTAGTATCTAAGCAATCCCCTCTATCTACTGAATCCCCTAGTATCTAAGCAATCCCCTCTATCTACCGAATTCCCTAATATTTACTGAATCCCTTACCTACTGAATCCTCTAATATCTAACGAATCTTCTAATATCTACGGTATCCCCCTATCTACTGAATAACCTCTATCTACTGAATACCCTCTATCTACTGAATAACCTCTATCTACTGAATCCTGTTATATCCACTGAATTCCCTATATTTATTGAATTCCCTTCATCTACTGAATCCTTTAATATCTACAGAAATCCCTCTATTGAATCCCCCTCTGTCTATTGAATCCACCCCTGCCTATTGAATCCCCTTTCTCCTCAATATGACGGGAGAAAAGATTAGAGCCATAGTTACCTGCCAAACATATAGTAAGAAGGGGGCCTCAGTAGCCGTGTCGGGAAACCACCCGACAGGACTACCGACGCTCGGACAACCCGTGTTCGATTCTCGCTGGGAGCAGTGTGAAATTGTACTCGTGGTTGGAGAAAAAAATACCCGCACGGTCGACCCAGCCATTGGCAGAAATGGGTACCAGGGTATTACCCTGGGAAGGTAAGGAATGTGCTTCGCACTAGAGTTTCGATGCTTGAGGCGACACTATACAGAAATCTCCGAACATTTCTGGATAGGCGGCCGAGCCCATATGGGCGTAAACTCGCGTGCTAAGACGCCGCTTGAAGTCTCGTACTTACCTCTACCTTTACATATAGTAAGAAGGGACTAAGGAAGTTTGGAATCGTCGTCTGTGCAGTTGTGTAGGACTTGCACGTTGCGACTTTGTCAACGGAATTTGCCGATGCATTTAGGAAATGCCGTGACAAGTGCTGTAGCGGATATGTGGAATTCCTGACTGCTATGAATCTGGTTTCATTGATAGAATAGAATAGAGCAAACGTTTAAAACAGTAGCCACCACATAACACAATCAGAAACGGGTGATAAGGATGTCACACTCCATTTAGAACGATAAACTATAACGCCATTTGTTTAAAAAAAAAGGAATCATAACGACATTTAAAAAACGTTGCTATCTTTCAGACAACACTCGAGATTTGCTATAATCAGTACTGAAAATAGCATGTCAAACCGCTAAATTTAGAACACCAAAATAGCCGTTCAGCTCCCACAGTTTGATTTGGCCACCCGGATACGGTAATACAATGTCAATAATTATTATCAAATTTGGCTATGTTTAGACTGTAGTTGAGATCCGGTACCAGACAACATGAATTTAACCACAAACATGAACGTCATGAAGTATAAGTGAACTGCGTCGTCCTTCTTCCGGCTTTTCTCATTGTTAGAAGGTATTGGTAAAGATTATATTAATGCTTATAATATGACGTCCTGTGGAATGTCTATTAGAGACAACCATAAATATTGGTGCCACACTATCTACAGTAGTCCGCACTATCTACAGTAGTCCGCACTATCTACAGTAGTCCGCACTATCTACAGTAGTCCGCACTATCTACAGTAGTCCGCACTATTTACAGTAGTCCGCACTATCTACAGTAGTCCGCACTATCTACAGTAGTCCGCACTATCTACAGTAGTCCGCACTATCTACAGTAATCCGAACTATCTACAGTAGTCCGCACTATTTACGACGTCAACATTATCTGGTGCTACCCGCACTATCTACGAAGTTCACTATGTCTACTGTAGCCTGCAACATCCACAAAACTCATTCTGTCTACTGTAGCCTGCAACATCCACAAAACTCATTCTGTCTACTGTAGCCAGCAACATCCACAAAACTCATTCTGTCTACTGGCCTGCACATCCACAAAACTCATTCGTCTACTGTAGTCTGCAACATCCACGAAGCTCACTCTGTCTACTGTAGCCGGCAACATCCACGAAGATCACTCTATCTACTGTAGCCGGCAACATCCACGAAGCTCACTCTATCTACTGTAGCCGCACATCCACGAAGCTCACTCTATCTACTGTAGCCGGCAACATCCACGAAGCTCACTCTATCTACTGTAGCTGGCAACATCCACGAAACCTATTCTATATTCTATAGCCTGCAACATCCAGGAAGCCATATCTATCTACTGTAGCGTGCAACATCCAGGAAGCCATCTCTATCTACTGTAGCCTGCAACATCCACGAAGTCCGTTCTATCTAATGTAGCCTGTAAGATCTACGAAATCCAGTCAGTATACTGTAGCCGGCAACATCCACGAAGTCCGTTCTATCTACTGCAGCCTGTAAGATCTATAAAATCCAGTCAGTATACTGTAGCCGGCAACATCCACGAAGTCCATTCTATCTTCTATAGCCTGCAACATCCAGGAAGCCAATTCTATATCTACTGTAGCCCGCAACATCCAGGAAGCCAACTCTATATCTACTGTAGCCGAGTTATGAAATTCAGTCAATCTACTGTAGCCTGCAACATCCACGAAGCTAACGATCAGTAATGGAGCCAAAATTATCAACTGAATCCCGTTAAATCTACTGAAACTCCTCTTTTTACTGAATCATCTTTATCTACTGAATCCTCTAAATTCTATCTAAACCCTTATATCTATTGAATCCCCTTTATTTACTGAATAATCCATCTACTGAATCCTCTACCAATCAAATCCCCTATATTTATTGAATCCCCTTCCACCCAATCTATTGAATCCACTAATATCTACTGAATCTTCTAATATCTACTGAATCCTCTCTATCTACTGAATCCCGTCTATGTACTGAATCCCCTGTATCTATTGGATCCCCTCCATCTACTGAATTCACTAATATCTAGTGAAACCTCTAACATCTACTGAATCCTCCTAACTATTGAATCCCGCCTATCTACTGAATCCCGCTTTTACTGAATTCCCTCTGTCTATTGAATCCAGTTTATCTACTGAATCCCCTTTATCTACTGAATCCCCTCATCTATTGAATCCATTGTATCTATTGAACCCTGTCTATCTACTGAATCCCATCTATCTACTGAACCCCCTAATATCTACTGAACCCCCTAATATCTACTGAACCCTCTAATATCTACTGAACCCCCTAATATCTACTGAATCCCGTCTATCTACTGAACCCCCTAATATCTACTGAACCCCCTAATATCTACTGAATCCCGTCTATCTACTGAACCCCTTAATATCTACTGACCCCCTAATATCTACTAAATCCCCCTAATATCTACTGAACCCCTAATATCTACTGAAACCCCTATATCTACTGAACCCCCTAATATCTTCTGAATCCCGTCTATCTACTGAACCGCATTATATCTACTGAATCCCCCTACTATCTACTGTATCCCTCTAATACCAACATAATCCGTCTACAGCACATTCCAACATTAACAGTCGCAGGTCACAAGCCAAAATTCAACATAACACATTGTACAATAACGGTAGCAGATCACAAGCCATAAGTAATAACACATAATACAATAACGTAGCAGATCACAAGCCATAAGTAAACATAACACATAATACAATAACGGTAGCAGATCACAAGCCTAGTAAACATAACACATAATACAATAATGGTAGCAGATCACAAGTCATAAGTCAATAACACATAATACAATAACGGTAGCAGATCACAAGCCATAAGTCAAATAACACATAATACAATAACGGTAGCAGATCACAAGCCATAAGTCAAATAACACATAATACATTAACGGTCGCAGGTCACACGCTATACGTCAACATAACAAATAGTACATTCACGGTCGCAAGTCACAAGTCATAAAATCAACACAACACACAGTACATACACAGTCACAGGTCACAAGCCATAATTCGACATAAAACATCGTATCAGTAAGGACTGACGTTTCAAAAGACTGCATTACATTCCGACCTAATAACACATATCCATTCAAGCAGCACACGAAAAGAGTCTTGTGACTTTCAGAAGCACCTGCCAAAGGTATCCCACCTACAGGGCGTGAGAATTCCTGTCTCCTCTTTGACTTTTATTCTTTCATATAAAAATATATATATATATTTTTTAAAGAAATTATTGATGTGTTAACTTTTTGAAATATGTGAATGTATGTGCACTTTAGTCAAATAGTTTCTTTATGTGTAGATAAGACAGCAATGATCAATTTTATTTATTATTAATAAAATGATAATTGCGCTGAATTGCAATGAATCTTATTCTTCTGTCCTTCCTCGTTTGACTTACAGCGTCGAGGGAGATACACTTGCTTGCGTTTGCCAGATGACTAAAAAAATACACCTCTTCATCATCCGCCCTTAAAAGGAGGTTAAGTGGGCGTGTCTGCGATGTGTTGTGGTTTGAAGTATGACTGATATTTGCGCCTTTCGGCCCAATACATTCGACTAGTTGGAAAACCACCGACTAGACTACCGACGTTCGGACAACCCGTGTTCAATTCCCGCTGGGAGCAGTGTGAATTGTACTCGTGGTTGGAATAAAAAAAAAAAAAAAAAATACCCCCACGGTCGACCCAGCCGTTGGCAGAAATGGGTACCAGGGTATATTATCCTGGGAAGGTGAGGAATGTCGCTTCGCATCTGAGTTTCGATGCTTGAGGCTACACTATACAGAAATATCCGAACATTTCTGGATAGGCGGCCGAGCACATATGGTATATACTCGCGTGCTAGACGCCGGTTCAAGTCTCGTACTTTACCTTACCTTTACATTCGACTTCAGCACAACATTTTTGAGTTCCGAGTTGTCTTCCCTCTTCGGTCCCTACTCGCTTGGCCAGACTAGACAGGTTAGTCTGTAATTAGATGTAGCACGGAGAGGTGGAGCAGGTGTGGATGGTTCTGGTTCATTGGTCCTGGCGCAAGCCACCAGCTGTGGGTCGCTGACACTTCTAGCTCTGCTGCTGAGAGGTAACTCCCAGGAGATATATATAATTTGCGGTATTTTTATCTTCTGTCGACCTATGCTGCTGTTATGTTTCCTAGTGTTTTTAATATTCCAATATCTAATTTTTCCTAGTCAACCCTTGAGTTTCGTGTTTTTGTAACGTTTATTAAGGGCTGGTTGTGTTCTGGTATTTCTGTCTTATCATGTAAAGTAAAAGTAAGTAAGAGCCCCGTCACGCCAAGTGACGTATAGGGAATATGGTGTTAATGACCATATATTTTACAGACCTTCGGCACATGATTTTTGGGTAATGTGGTCGGTATTACGCCCGTGCCGCTTTACTTTCCCAGAAAAAATCCGGTACCCATTAAAGGCTGGGTGAACCCGAAGCCGTCGGTTGGGATCGAACCCTACCTCTTGTCCTTTGTAGACCAGTTCACTAACCACTGAGCTTTCGCTGCTCCCTGTCTTATCATGTGGCTAAACCATTTTATCTGTTGTTTCTCTGTCCATTCTATGGCGGGAATGATTCCTTTTTTTTTCTCTGTTCTTCATTTATTCTTATCTTATTTCGCTAAATGAATTGACAAAACGGTACGATACAATTATTAATAAGAAACTGCAGTAGACAAAACAAAAAGCTCATTTATTACTAACTCATCAAACCAATAAAAAGAAAACCATCAGTGAGGATAGAAGAAGAAATGGAAAATCGTTTATTATCTTTTTAAAAAAATGCAGGTCATTGTAATGGAATATTTTAGACAAAATTGGGCAGATATTACAGCACTCTCTCAACTACAACACCAATAAAATATATACTTTCAACGCTCTTGTTAAAGTATCAACGAACGCAGAAGATAAGAGGACACTAAAAATAGAACTAGAAAATAACAAAAACGAAATATATCGCAGAAGAAGTAGAGAGAAAAAACTATTGAAGCCCTGTAATCTGAATCGTAGATAAAACGTAGTTGATGACGATAATAATCAAATCAATTCAAGAGCCAAATCTACGTCCGCGACTCGCTGTCGATACATATAACCACTTTTAGCCCATCTACATTGAAGACACACTCATGCCAAGTCAATTTCCAGATATCACATAACAATCTATTCAGCTATTCAACGCTAGTCTGCACATCTGCACTCTTGTAGGGTCTAGGAATTATGTTTCTCTGTATTATTTATATAGTGCATCTCTGTATTTATTTTTTTCCATTTTGTCTTTATTGCTTCACTTTTCACAGAATTATTTCCCAAAATGTTATTTCCACCTTGTCAAATTTGATCATCTTATACCGTTTTTGCAATAAAAGGTTGGCTACCATGGAGCGCCACTTCTCCGTTTCACGTCATTTTTACGGTTTTTTCAGAAAGTTTAGCTAGTTTAGTTTAGTTTAGTTTAGTTTAGTTTAGTTTAGTTTAGTCGACAGGTCATTCACATTGCCAATCAGAGACATCAATAAGTGCGCCTCCATGTGACTCCTGAACGTGCAGCGATTGAAGACGCTGGTCTTGTGTTGGCTGACGAGTCTTCTTTAAATACCTTCGCAGCAACCCCGCCCCCGGTCTGGCATCTCCCACCTTGACATGATATTCGTGCGGTCTGTTCCTGGTTGCGGTTTCCGGGTCATTTTACAAAATTACCTTGTTATCGTCCGGCGCTCCAACGTAAAACAATTCAGTGTACGGATTGTCCTACGCCAACGGTTCAAATTCCGCTTAAAAACGAAAAAAAAAACATTGTTCTGTATGTCATGGACGAAAACATTATTTCAATTTCATATGTTCTGGGCGTTCCTGCGATTGGGAATTAAACCTTCTTTACGAGGTGCGCGTGGCCGTGAGGCTAAAACCACTGTCCCGCTAGCTGAAAAGCCGGCATACGGTGTTCGAAGCCCGAGGTAGATGAAAGGATTTTTTCTATCGGCGGTAAAATAAAAATCCTGAGTTGCACACGTCGTGGCGACAGCTTGACCAAGCAGCCTTTATCCCTTGAGTTCTATCGTTGCCCTCCGATATACACCAGCATGGTACTACGTGTCGTAAAAAAAGATAAGATAGTAAGGAAGGTTTTTTTAAGTTTACGGTAGAGATTTTAGAGCACAATTTTTCATGTATTAAATATCAACCTACATGTTTATATTTATCTAACACTGAACATATTATATATTAATTTTTAGATAATTAAACAAGGAATTATATTTCACTAATACCAATGATACAAAACATGTAAAAAGAATATGGTTTGATGACAGTTTACACTAATCAATTGAGAGTGACGCACTGTGCGGCTAAACGTACATGACCGACATCGGCATAACGCATAGTGCGTTGAAACGTGCGGAAAGAGTTAATTGGTAGTTGTGTGTTTTAACATACAAAATATAACAACACAGAATACCCAGTTTCATCCCAGTAATGCTGGAATGTAAAAAAAAAGAAGAAAGAATGAAATTAAGCATGTGCTTACATCACAGAACGAGTCGCGATAGCTCAGTGGTTAATGAACTAGACTACAAAGGACAAGGGGTAGGGTTCGATCTCAATCGACGGCTTCCAGTTCACCCGCCTTTATTGGGTACCGATTTTTTTCTGGAAAGTAAAGCGGCACGGGTGTAATACCGACCACATTACACCAAAATCATGTGCCGAATCTGCAAAATGTATGTTCACTAACACCATATTCCCTATACGCCATTTGGTGTGACGGGGTACTTCACTTTACTTACATCAAATAAGGAATACGCTCTTGAATATATGCCATTTTAATGTTTAATTCAGTTTTAATTCTCTAATATATTGCAACGCGTGGAACCCGCAAGTTTCTATGTCCAACGATTTCAGCTGCAACGTTAATCAACATCAATATTTGCTTTTCAAATAAAACATAGCAAAATGCTGAACAATTCCTCATCTCTTAGAGTTGAATTCCTGAAACTCCATTATTAATATGTGTATATGTCGAAGGCAAAAAGGGAGCTCTTAAAAACATCAAAGAAGCATCAACATTTTTCGGGCCCATCATGAGAAGAGAAAGTTGGAATACTTCGTTACAACTGACAAAATAAAAGGAAAGAGAGATCGCGGACGACAAAGAGAGAAAATACTGGATAGCTTGGTGTCATGGCAAGGAAAACAGTCAACAACAGAACTAATACGATGCATTGTAGATAGAAGATTGTGGAGGGACATGATCACCTACGCCAACCGGTATGGCACATGATGATGATATGTCGAAGAGGGAACAAGCACTGTAAATTGTATCTTTCTGTGTTACACGGTTTGGTGGGCTAATGAGCAACACGATAATTGGTCACGTTATCGAGACAAACGTATAGTGTATGCAGTAAAAAAAGTAAAGTACTCCCGTCACGCCAAGTGGCGTATAGGGAATATGGTGTTAGTGACTATAAATTTTCAGACATTCAGCACATGATTTTTGGTGTAATGTGGTCGGTATTACGCCCGTGCCGCTTTACTTTCGCAGAAAAAATCCGGTACCCATTAAAGGTTGGGTGAACCCGGAAGTCGTCGGTTGGGATCGAACCCTACCTCTTGTCCTTTGTAGTCCAGTTCACTAACCACTGAGCTATTACGGCTCCGTATAGTGTATGTACCTAGGTATATTTCAATTTTCTCATTGAAAATGACTGCAATAACTTTTTACTATTTATCTCTAATATGTAATAGAACGATCATCTCTCCTGCAGGGACAAGAACATAAAGATATCAAGTAAAATGTCAGTGGCAAATTGTTGCGGCAAAAATAGCTATCTTGTGCTATAAGAAGGGAGCAAGATTTGTTTTATTCACTTACATTTCTGTGTGTGTGTTGTTTGTTTGTTCCGCTGAAGGCCTATTGAGCCGAAACGTCATTGAAATTCCTGTCGTCCATCAAATACGTAAAGCTTTAAATATACCACTTTTTCTATTTTTTCTTGTCAACTCTTCATCATATAAGAAGAGCACGAGACTGATAATTGTGGCCTTGTTGTGTGAGTGAGGTACGTGAACTAAGTTGCACCTGAAGGTCACTTGCATAAATTATCGGGACCTAGTGGACAAGTGCAACTCGTCAAATACTTGGGCACAATAATAACATCAGATGGAAGATGCACCACAGAAATAAAAAGCAGAATAGCTCAGACCAAAATAGCATTTCAGAAAATGAAAAATATCTTATGCAACAAATCTATGTCAATAAAAATGAGAAAGAGAATTCATCGGTGCTATATAGAACCAATTCTCACCTATGGAAGCGAATCATGGACAGTAGACAAACAAATGAAAAGACGATTAGAGGCCACAGAGATGGGATTTCTCAGAAGAATGTTGAAAGTTCCCTGGACAGATAAAAAGACCAATGAGGAAGTTCTCAAGGAGGCCAACACAAAAAGGGAGCTGTTAAAAACATCAGAAGAAGCAATCAACATTTTTCGGGCACATCATGAGAAGAGGAAAGTTTGAATACTTGGTTACAACTGGCAAAATAAAAGGAAAAAGAGATCGCGGACGACAAAGAGAGAAAATACTGGATAGCTTGGTGTCATGGCATGGAAAACAGTCAACAACGAACTGATACGATGCACTGTGGATAGAAGATTGTGGAGGACATGATCACCTACGCCAACCGGTAAGGCACATGATGATGATGAGTGGACTTAGGTACTGTGGAATTCTGTAATACATATATTGCGTTCGCTAGTTTTTACCTCTGACAAAATCCCTAGAGACTAGGAACTGAATTTTGCGTGTTAATCCGTTTTTCCCTGGCAGCCGTGTGCACAGGGGTCCCTCGCCACACAAGCAGATAACCTCGTCTTCGGAGGTACTCATATTTTTTCCCGTCGATGAGAAATTGACGTTTCAAGCCGGGCTCGCTGCTGAGACCAGGGGTGGTTGCCGTAGAGAGAAATCAGAAATAAAAATCCCAAACTGGTTCAGCCGGGATTTGAACCCACAACCTCTCTGTCTAGAGGCCGGCGTCTTGTCTCGAGACCAACCAGTTCCCGGCGTACTGCGGTTTTAATTAACATGAGAGAGAGAGAGAGAGAGAGAGAGAGAGAGAGAGAGAGAGAGAGGTGGATACGTTTGTAAATAATTTGTACAAGTAGATGGGCGCAGTCGTCGTTAAATTGGACATTGGTTGTTGGTTGCGGGTATGTGTTGATGGTTGCGGGTATGTGTTGTTGGTTGCGGGTATGTGTTGGTTGGTAGGGGTAATTGGTTTATTTGGCGAAAGGTTTTTGAATGTGGCAGTAGATTGAGTCATTGCGCGAGATGACCTGACGAAATGTTTCAGTAATTGTACAGGTGAGTAGGTGTGCAAGGTGAGTAAGTGTGGATGCGCGTGAGTGCTGGGGCGAGTGAGTTTATGGGAGTGAGTGAGTGCAGGGGTGAGTGAGTGTAGGGGTGAGTGAGTGTAGGGGTGAGTGTAGGGGTGAGTGAGTGTAGGGTGAGTGAGTGTAAGGGTGAGTGAGTGTAGGGGTGAGTGAATGTAGGGTGAGTGAGTGTAGGGGTGAGTGAGTATTGAGTGAGTGTAGGAGTGAGTGTAGAGCTGAGTGAGTGTAGAGGTGAGTGAGTGTAGAGGTGAGTGTGTGTAGAGGTGAGTGTACATACGAGTGCGCATAGGGGTGAATGAATGTAGGGGTGAGTGAGTGTAGGGGTGAGAGAGTGTAGTGGTGAGTGTAGAGGCGAGAGCGCTGCAAGTGAATGTAAGAGGTGTGCTATTGTAGGAGATTACTAATTGTAGAAGGTGAGCTGATGTGATTGAATGTAAATGTGAGTGTTTGTAGAAGGTGTGTGAAGATGATGAATGAGTGTAGAAGTGAGTATATAGGTAATATGAGTGTAGATTAGTGATGAGTGAGTAAAGATGTGAGAGAATACAGAAGATAAGGTGAGAGTACAGGCAAGTGACCGTAGAGGTGAGTGTAGAAGATGAATGTATGTAGATGGTAGAATGAATGACGAAGTGAGCATATCTACAGTGAGTGATTGTAAAGCTGAGGGAGTGTAAAAAGTGAATTTAGATGTGAGTGTGGAAGGTGAGTGTAGAAGATGAATGTATGTAAATGGTAGAGTGAATGACGAAGTGAGCATATCTACAGGTGAGTGATTGTAAAGCTGAGGGAGTGTAAAAAGTGAATTTAGAGGTGAGGTTGACAATGAGTGTAGAGGTGATTGAATGTGGATGTTGTTGAATGTAGAGTTGAATGAGTGTCTAAAGTGGGTGAATGTAGAGGATGATGAGCACAGAGGTAAGTGAGTGTAGATGTGAGTGTAGAAGTGAGTGTAGAAGTGAGTGTAAAAGTGAGTGTAGAAGTGAGTGTAGAAGTGAGTGTAGACGTGAGTGTAGAAGTGAGTGTAGAAATGAGTGTAGAAGTGGGTGTAAAAGTGAGTGTAAAAGTGAGTGTAGAAGTGAGTGTAAAAGTGAGTGTAGAAGTGAGTGTAAAAGTGAGTGTAAAAGTGAGTGTAGAAGTGAGTGTAGAAAGTGAGTGTAGAAGTTAGTGTAGAAGTGAGTGTAAAAGTGAGTGTAGAAGTGAGTGTAGAAGTGGGTGTAGAAGTGAGTGTAAAAGTGAGTGTAGAAGTTAGTGTAGAAGTGAGTGTAAAAGTGAGTGTAGAAGTGAGTGTAGAAGTGAGTGTAGAAGTGAGTGTAGAAGTGAGTGTAGAAGTGGGTGTAGAAGTGAGTGTAAAAGTGAGTGTAGAAGTGAGTGTAGAAGTGAGTGTAGAAGTGAGTGTAGAAGTGGGTGTAAACGTGAGTGTAGAAGTGAGTGTAGAAGTGGGTGTAGAAGTGAGTGTAAAAGTGAGTGTAGACGTTAGTGTAGAAGTGTGTATAAAAGTGAGTGTAGAAGTGAGTGTAGAAGTGGGTGTAGAAGTGAGTGTAGAAGTGAGTGTAAAAGTTAGTGTAGAAGTTAGTGTAGAAGTGGGTGTAGAAGTGAGTGTAGACGTGAGTGTAGAAGTGGGCGTAGAAGTGAGTGTAGAAGTGAGTGTAGAAGTGGTGTAGAAGTGAGTGTAGAAGTGAGTGTAGACGTGAGTGTAGAAGTGAGTGTATAAGTGAGTGTAAAGGTGAGTGTACTAGGTTAGTGATTTACAAGGTGTGAGAAGAAGGTGAGGGAATGTAGCCGGTGACTCTAAAAGGTGAGTTTTTATGCGAATGAGTATAAAAGTGAGTAATGTAGAGGGTAAGTAAGTGTAGGAGTGAGTGATGGTAGGCGATTAGTGTAGAGGATGAGCGAGTTGGTTTAATGTATAGGTGAGTTGGTATAGAGGGGTGAGAATGTAAGGCAAGTGAATGTAGGAGTGTCTGTTTGTAGAGGTGATTGAGAGTAGAGAGTGAGTGCTGAAGAGGTGAGTGGGTGTAGAGGTGATTGAGTGTAGAGAGTGAGTGCTGTAGAGGTGACTGCTTGTAGAGGTGATTGAGTGTAGTGAGTGAGTGTTGTAGAGGTGACTGTTTGTAGAGGTGATTGAGGGTAGAGGTGTTTATAGAGTGAGTGCTGTAGAGGTGACTGTTTGTAGAGGTGATTGAGGGTAGAGGTGTTTATAGAGTGAGTGCTGTAGAGGTGAGTGGGTGTAGAGGTGATTGAGGGTAGAGGTATTTTAGTGTAGAGGCGATTGAGGGTAGAGGTAATTGAGTGTAGAGGTAATTTAGTGTAGAGGTAAATGAGTGTAGAGGTGAATGAATACAAAGGTGATTGAGTGTAGAGGTGAGTGAGTATAGAGGTGATTGAGTGTAGAGGTGAGCGAGTATAGAGGTGAGTGAGTATAGAGGTGATTGAGTGTAGAGGTGAGCGAGTATAGAGGTGATTGCGTGTAGAGGTGGTTGAGGGTAGAGGTGATTGAGGTAGAATTAATTGAGGGTAGAGGTGAGTATGGAAGTGAGTATAAAGGTGACTGAGTGTAGGAGTGAGTGATGTAGAGGTGATTGAGTGTAGAGGTGATTGAGAGTAGAAAATGAGTGCTGTAGAGGTGAGTGAGTGTAGAGGTGACTGAGTGTAGAGAGTGAGTGCTGTAGAGGTGAGTGAGTGTAGAGGTAATTGAGTGTAGAGAGAGAGCGCGGTAGAGGTAAATGAGTGTGAGATGATTGAGTGTAGAGGTAATTAAGTGTAGAGTGAGGGCTGTAGAGGTGAGTGTGTGTAGAGGAGATTGAGTGTAGAGGTGACTGGGTGTAGAGGTGAATGAGTGAGTATAGAGGTGATTGAGTACAAAAATATTGAGTATAGATGTGATTGAGTGTAGACGTGACTGTCTGTATAGGTGATTTAGTGTACAGGTGATTGAGTGTATAGAGTGAGTGCTGAAGAGGTGATTGCGTGTAGAGAATGAGTGGTGTAGAGGTGAGTAAGTATAGAGTTGATTGAACATAGAGGTAATTGAGTATAGAGGTAATTGAGTATAGAGGTGATTGAGTGTAGAAAATGAGTGGCGTAAAGGTGATTAATTATAGAGTTGATTGAGTATAGAGGTAATTGAGTAAAGATGATTGAGTATAGAGGTGTTACACGGTTTGACCTTCTGACCAGCAGGGTGATTACAGCGCAAATCTCTCTTTTTCATTCCGGCCACAGTCCACGACACAGGGAAGAAATTTTTCATTTCTTTAACCAGTGTCGATTATTTTGTTTTGGATGTTTCATTACTAGTTAGCTATGTATGATCAGTTTTGTTTACTATATATCAGCGTGTGTGCGCTGTTTGTTTGTTCCTGCTGGAGGCCTATTGAGCCGAAACGTCGTTCAAATTTGTGTCGTCTATCAATCACGTAAAGCTTTTACCATACTTTTTTTTTTTTATTTTTTTATTATTATTTTTTTTTTGCAATTCTCCCTAGATATAAATGAGTGTTGTGGCGAGTAATAAGTAAAGGTAAGTAAGGAACCCCCGTCACGCCAAGTGGCGTATAGGGAATATGGTGTTAGTGACCATACATTTTACAGACCTTCAGCACATGATTTTTTTTTGGTAATGTGGTCGGTATTACGCCCGTGCCGCTTTACTTTCCCAGAAAAAATACGGTACCCATTTAAGGCTGGGTGAACCCGGAGCCGTCGGTTAGAATCGAACCCTACCTCTTGTCCTTTGTAGTCCAGTTCACTAACCACTGGGCTATCGTGGCTCCCATGTGTGGCGAGTAATAGTAGATATAAATTAGTGTTGTGGTGAGTAATGGTAGATGTAAATGAGTGTCGTGGCGAGTAATGGTAGATGTAAATGCGTGTCGTGGCGAGTAATGGTAGATGTATTTGAGTGTTGGGGTGAGTAATGATAGATATAAATGAGTGTTGTGTTGAGTAATGTAGATGTAAATCAGTGTTGTGGTGAGTAATGTTAGATATATATGAGTGTTGTGGTGAGTAATGGTAGATATAAATTGTCGTGGCGAGTAATGGTAGATGTAAATGAGTGTTGTGGCGAGTAATGGTAGATGTAAATGAGTGTTGTGGTGAGTAATGGTAGATGTAAATGAGTGTAGTGGCGAGTAATGGTAGATGTAAATGAGTGTTGTGGTGAGTAATGGTAGATGTAAATGAGTGTTGTGGCGAGTATGGTAGATGTATATGAGTGTAGTGGCGAGTAATGGTAGATGGAAATGAGTGTTGTGGCGAGTAATGGTATATATAAATGAGTGTTGTGGTGAGTAATGGTATATGTAAATGAGTGTTGTGGTGAGTAATGGTAGATGTAAATGAGTGTAGTGGCGAGTAATGGTAGATGTATATGAGTGTTGTGGTGAGTAATGGTAGATGTAAATGAGTGTAGTGGCGAGTAATGGTAGATGTATATGAGTGTTGTGGTGAGTAATGGTAGATATAAATGAGAGTTGTGGTGGTGAGAGATTGTAGTTTCTCATGAGCATAGAAGTGAGTTCATATTGATGTGGTACAATGTTGATTGAAATTAGAGTTCTTGTCTGAGAAAAAAAAGAATGGAGGGGTTGTCACTAATATGAAAATAGGTGATTTTAGATGGTGTAACTTACTTGGGAAAGGGGAAAGTTGAGAGGGAGAGGAGAGAGAGAGGTAGAGAGAGAGAGAGAGAGAGAGAGAGAGAAATCTGTTAGTGTTCAGGTAAAACGGGAACGCTGATTCAATGGTTACGTGCTTGCGGGTTTTGCCTACTTCTTGGCAATGCACGACCCGTTCAACCCAGCTAAGTCTTCTAGGTTATATTTGACCGCAAGTGTCATGCAAAATGATCGTATTTTTGTGAGTGCTTGCCTTTGGTTCGCTTGAGGTTTTATTTGAATGTCTCTTGAGTGAAACTTCGACAGCAGGGTAGTTTACTTTGTACATGTGTTTATTTCTCTTCTTGTGTGAAACTCCGACAGCAGGGTAGTTTACTTTGTACATGTGTTTATTTCTCTTCTTGTGTGAAAGACAGCAGGTAGTTTACTTTGTACATGTGTTTATTTCTCTTCTTGTGTGAAACTCCGACAGCAGGGTTCTCAGTGAGTAGGGACGATGAGGAGAGGACAATCTTATCACAGTAATGAAATGCTGAAGTCGGATGTGTCGGCCAAAAGATGCTATATAAACTACAATACATGGCGCCTATATCAATTTCTTCTTCTTTCCTTCGTAATTTGCCCTTCAGTAACGAGGGCGATATAATATGTGGGTTTTTGCTCTTCTGATGGGTGTACAGCTGTTATGTTTCCTAGTGTTTCTAGTACTTCATCAATCCATCTTTATTGTGGTCGACCTTTGAGTCTGGTGTTCTCGCAACATTTATTAAAGGCTCGCTGTGTTTGGTCGTTCTGTCTAATTACGTGGTTATATCAATGTGACGTCATTATAAATTACAATGAAGGGTTAGTAAGTAGTTTGTTGACTGTACAAAGGTAACGAAGGAAAGCAAAGAAACTATTGAATCGCGAGTGACCTGACATTTTGAACTCTGACCTAATGTAACTTTTATAACCCCATTACGTCACTACAGACAATTTCGAAAACGTTGACCTTTAACCCCCAACCCCCTGTGTTGTTCAGGGATTTCGTCATCGTCATCGAGAATGTGTAAACAATGAATCACGTGGGGTTTCCCTCGTAAGCTCTAGTTCCGCAGAAACCGCTATAATGTGCGCGTGTCCTTGACCCCACACCCCCACCACGGACTACTGTTTGGGACACCCAGTCGACGCCACCGCTGTTCGTGCAGCCTGGCAGTAAACAACATTAACGTTATACACACTGCCTGATTTGCGTGCCCTTCGTGTAAGTTCCTGCCCTCCGTGACATCAGCCGTTAGCCAACGTTATCTCCTACCGGCTGTTTACAACAAGTCGACCCGTCCGTACTTTCCCGCCCACATTCACAGGCTGTAATATTCCCTCCACAACTGATCCCCACCATCCACCCCTAATTTTCTTCAAAAGTCCATGACCACATTTTAACCTCACAATCATTTATACTTTTTCATTATTATTCGTCTATTATTTTTTTTCATTTTTTGCATATCTTTTTTATTCTTCTTTCTTCCTGATTTCGCTTTTCTTCACCTTTATCCTCATCTTTCATCTTATTTTCCCCTTCATTTTCTTCTTATTTTTTTCTTATTTAAATTATTTTTTTCTTCCTCTCTTCTTCAATTGTTTCTTCTTCTTTTTCATTTTCTTATTTCTTCTTTTAAAATTATTTCTTCTTTTTCCCTTCTTGTTCTTCTTCTGCAAGTGCCGTGCTTTAACTTAGCAGGTGGGCCAGGTCGCACGCACTTTAACTGTCCGCACTTTTATGTATCAATCCGCCAGTGACGTTTACCACGCCACAGGGCTATCAATGTTCACCATCTGTCGTTGCTTTATTGAACTTGTTTCTCTGTAATTTGCCCTTAGTCTTCCTCCGCATTGTCACCATGTTGATTCGGCAACCATAGAAA
This sequence comes from Megaustenia siamemsis, assembly GCA_032433765.1. Taxonomy (NCBI): domain Eukaryota; kingdom Metazoa; phylum Mollusca; class Gastropoda; order Stylommatophora; family Ariophantidae; genus Megaustenia; species Megaustenia siamemsis. The sequence continues at coordinate 25,174,095 of JAVIAB010000047.1, forward strand.
GGCAAAAGGAAGAAACGAAACTATTGAATCTGTGTGCCCTTGACATTTTGACTCTCATCTAAAGTGTTTTCATAACTCTATCTCGTCACCTCAAACAATTCTCAACTGTATTTAGACCGGAGACAAATAATAATAAATGAATATAGCCTTAAATAGGTACCGGATTTTTTGTGTGGAAAGTAAAGCGGCACGGGCGTAATACCGACCACATTATCCCAGAAATCACGTGCCGAAGGTCTGTAAAATGTATGGTCGCCAACACCATATTCCCTATACGCCACTTGGCGGGACGGGAGTACTTTACACTTACTTTGTTATAGAGGAAACTTCCGAGGCGATAACCAGCGAATCAATTCAGAGGAAGAGGTATGTTTACAGCACTCGGAAAAAATGACAAAAATAACAACAACAGAAACAAAACAAAAACAAAGAACAATATATAGATTGAAGCAGGACCGAACCCGTACTCAGTGGCACAGCAGCGCCTTGCTACGAAAAAGCTAAACACTAGGGAACACTGCCACTCAGCTAACTAGAAAATTAACTCCATAACTCCATCTTGTCACCTCAAACAATTCTTAACTGTGTTTACCTCTTTTCTCTCTCCACCTCCCCCCTCCAACAACAATATTCAGGGGAGGCAATAGAGATCACGACTCCTTTGATATTTTATTACAATAAAGACAATCGGAGCCTCGGTGGCTGAGTTGTTAGTGTGCTCACTTCCACATCAGGAGGTCCGGATTCGATCCCCAGCAATAATGATTTTTTTCGGACTGACAAGGCTCCGGGGTTCACCCAGCCTCTAAAATGGGTACCAGAGATTTTTCTGGGAAGTAAAGGCGGCCTGGCGTGATACCGACCGTGATGTGCCGTGGTCATTGAAAAATAGGACCTATCTATCTATTGTCCTTTCGAGCCGAAGACGGCACATAGGGCAGAACCACAATCTCAAAAACAGAAACCTTGCGTGCCAAAGTGGCATATATTGCAGAGATCACTGCTTCTAAAATACATGGCGCTGTTTGCTGTTTCCATAACAATACTTTTTACAATGACAGCTTGTCAAGCCATCGATCAACCTCCCTAGTCGCCTCTTACGACATGCCTGGAAGGTCACAGTGTCACTATTCTTTACTAAAATAGGATCACTAACACCATATTCCCCAACTAAGCGTGGAAGGAACGCTTACATTACTAGGACAATCACATTCCATCGAGCACAGCGAGCTAAATGTCATTGTAAAACCAGCCACCGTATTCCTTACTATAGCCATACTATGGTTGAAATAATGTCGGACCTTTACTAATAATTGGCTTCAATGTCTATGGAAGTCAGACACTGCAACTGTATAACGGCATCCAACGAACTCGCAATGTCTATGGAAGTCAGACCACTGCAACTGTATAACGGCATCCAGTGACCTCGCAATGTGTATAGGCTCCTGGTTACTGTGACAACAGGCACGTTGCTAATAAGCCGGCGTTCTATCTCTTTACCGAAACATATAAAAGTAGAATCAAAAGAGGGCAGGTTTATCTAGTGCCTACTTAGAATCATTGCGTTGCGTCTTTATATATAAAAAAAATCGAACAAAACTGTAAGAGTTGTTAATCAACAGCAATGACATTGATTTTCTTACAACTAACAATGCAAATAACTAAGGTGTTATGACTAAGGTATTTTAATGTATTAATGACCACATTACCCCAACAATCATGTACCGAAGGTCTGTAAAATGTATGGTCACTAACACCATATTCCCTATTCACCACTTGTCTTGACGGGGGGGGGGGGGACTTTTTACTTAATATGATGTAATAATAATATTGGAGCAATAATTGAAGAAACTATTTCACATAGCATCAATTATAAGTAATGTTTATGTAGCAAATTATCAGGTTAAAGGTCAAACTATAAGTTCGGCGGTCTCCTTTCGGCCTCCTCAAATCTCGAACACAGGGTCCGCCACTGTACACAACCCCGACCCTTCCACACTGTCCAGAGACTTCGCCATCACCAAATGTAAACAAGGAGTAGCCAAGACTGACTGTAAAAGTAAAGAGCCCCGTCACGTTAAGTGGCGTATAGGGAATATGGTGTTAGTGACCATAAATTTTACACACCTTCGGCACATGATTTTCGGGGTAATGTGGTCGGTATTACGCCCGTGCGCTTTACTTTCGTAGAAAAAAAACCGGTACCCATTAAAGGCTGGGTGAACCGGAAGCCGTCGATTGGGATCGAATCCTACCCTTGTCCTTTGTAGTCCAGTTCACAAACCAATTAGCTATCGCGGCTCCCAAGACTGACTGTGGTAAAGCAGAAAACTAGCCCCAAAATACCGACTAGTGTCCACTACACTCTCATAGCAGCCTCGTCCATCCCTCCTCTTCTCTCCATCTTCCTGTTTCGAGTATTGGAAGGATATTCCTCCACCTCCACCTCCTACTTCTGCTTGTACTTGTTCACGTACACTTATCCACGTCACTATTAATGAGTCTGAAGGCACTATAATGTTCTCATGGTGAGAGAAAGGTTGAACTTATCAGTTAATTAACCCTCAGGATACCAGATTTCAAGGGAGCCGCGATAGCTCAATTAGTGAACTGGACTACAAAGGACAAGAGGTAGGGTTCGATCCCAACCGACGGCTTCCGGTTCACCCAGCATTTAATAGGTACCTGATTTTTTTCTAGGAAAGTAAAGCGGCACAGGCGTAATACCGACCACATTGCCCCAAAAATCATGTGCCGAAGGTTTGTAAAATTTATGGTCACTAACACCATATTCCCTATACGTCACTTAGCGTGAAGGGGCTCTTTGCTTTCTCCGGCTCCCAGCATTTTGACTTGCCACTTTGGGGTGATCAATAGACAACTATAGAGAAGATCAGTGGACAGAGAGGGAAATCCCGGAAAACCGCCTACTAGTGTGATGTTTTCCGTTTTGTGAGCTGGGATAGTTGTGGATAGATTTACGCCAACCGTCTATATCTTGTCAAATTATTGGACAGCTATCACCACTATTGTCCAACAAGGAAATAACTAAAGAAGCTAAACGGGCACTCTACAATACAATCTTCATCCCAACGTTGTGCTACCAATGCCAGTCCTTGACATATATAAATGCAAGAACAACAAGAAAAATGACCTCTACTGAGATGAAATGTGTTAGACGAATGACAAGAAACAGCCTGAGAGATAAGAACAGAAATGAAGAACTGAGAAAAAAGCTAGGAATAAACCCCGGCATATAATATATTAAGAAACAACAGATACAATGGTTTGGCCACATAAAAAATGTCAGCAAATTCAAAATACAATACAACGAGCCTTCAATAAACATTGCGAGAACACCAGACCCAAGGGCCGACCACGAAAAAGATGGATTGACGGAATATTAGAAGTACTAGGAAACATAACAGCAGCAGAGGGGAACAGAAGAGCAAAAGACCGGAAATAATATTTCCTCTCGACGCTGAAAAGCAAATGAAGAAGGAAAGATGAAGTCTACATCTCGAATAGCCAAAGACGTTACACTAGTGGAAGTTTTCCAAGTTAAAATTCTGTCCTGTGGGCCTTCCCTATAATATAGTTGGCCGTGGGCGATACCTATGTAGCACTGCTACCATTAGAATAGCTCAGAGGGATATATGCACACAGGCTGCACTACAATTCTGTGGTGGAGATACGTCGTAGAAGCAGATTCCCTAATGGAATTGCATAGTACCTCATTTTATAGTAGAACATCTATTAAGTTGTATTGCTGCATGGTACCAGATCTGATCGGCTGAGGCCGTCACAGGGTGCTTATGCTATAGGGAGATTAACAATTAAGGTTCCTGCTGTCGTGAGAGTCTCGGTTATTGAACCTTGATGCTGTTGCAGAGTTTCTCTGATGTAAACTGAGTCTGCTCTAAGTTCTAACCCCCCCCCCACCCCACTCCCCACCCCCTCCTCTTTTACGTAAAAATTGGATGCTATGGTATAATTATAGGCGTTCTCTATGTTGGCAAACCATATTATTTGCTGTCTGTGTACGCATTTCAAATTGGTTCTATGCCATCTCTTTCTCTTATAATCTCGTTCCTGATTTTATCTCGTCTGATTTCTCAAAACATATGATTTCCGTGGTGACTTTCTCTAGCTCTTTATCGCTCATCTACTTCTTTCTGTGAATATTTTCCTTACTCTTTTCTCCTCTTTCCTTTTTTAAATTTAAAATTTACAACACATTTTGTTTCACCCCCTCCCTCCCTCTCTCCCTCCCTCATTTCCTTCCTCCCTTATTTCCTTCCTCCCTCCTTTCTCCTTCCTTCCCTCCTTCTTCCTTCCTTCCTTCCTGGAAATACTGGGAAAGATGAAAAATTCACAACACTGTGCTTCAGGAAAACTCACTTCCATACTTAAGACAACAATAGGTATGAAACGAACTCCAGTGGAGCCCTGATACTCCAAGCACTACTCTATACACTCAAACTTCAATCTTTATTTCATGTGTCTAAGTTCAATAGACGCCCCAGACGTGGCCATGCTCTTGAAAAGGCGAACGATCACTTCCTCCAGTATGTCCTCTCTAGTCACGCTAAGAGTCTCCACAATTTGTTTGTATTTTTAGCCAGCGCATCCACTCTTTCATTGTGGCGAAGCCCTGCATAGCCAGGGGCAATAAAACCACATTAAATATTGACAAATATTGCACATGTGATGAGAACAGACAACAAGAGAATCGCAAAGAAGCCCTCAAAATGAAACCAGAGGTGAAACAGAACAAGGCCGACCTAGAAAAACACCACAAAGAACTCTGAGTCAAGAGACAAAAACTGCAGGCACCAGCTTCTTCGCCGAGACTGAACAATTCGCCCCGGATAGAGACGTGTGGCAAGATACAATGCGGATACTGTGCAAAGTCTGATGCTTGATAACAGAAATCGCCCGATACAGTAAAGTAAAGTACCCCCGTCACGCCAAGTGGCGTATAGGGAATATGGTGTTAGTGACCATATATTTTACAGACCTTCAGCACATGATTTTTGGGGTAATGTGGTCGGTATTACGCCCGTGCTGCTTTACTTTCCCAGAAAAAAATCCGGTACCTATTTAAGGCTGGGTGAACCCGGAAGCCGTCGGTTGGGATCGAACCCTACCCCTTGTCCTTTGTAGTCCAGTTCACTAACCACTGAGCTATCGCGGCTCCATCCCCTACACAGTGAGTCTACAATTTCTGCCCTATGTGCCGTCTTCGCCCTGAAAGAAAATAGATAATTGATAGATAAAATTTCTGATGTTTCTAAGTTTCTATTTATATCATCCAATCATATTTCAGTCATTTATTCTGAATCTTTGTAGGCGTTCACTAAGAAAGTGACCTCCATAGCAGCCCTGTTTACTGATGGAGAACCAAATAATCGCCTCATTACTGCAGTCACCGCCTTACTCTTCATCCTCATACTAGAGGTGGTAGTAGAAATGATGTAGACTTCAAATCTTTTAGACTCTTCGTTTTTTTTTTTTTTTTTTGCATCCCAATTCGAATCAAGATGTAACAAAGCTTATCAAATCATTGACAGTTATCTCTACTGTTGTCCAACAAGGAAATAACTCTAGAGGAAAACGGCACTCTACAATACAATCTTCATCCCAACGGTGTGCTACCAATGCCAGACTTGGACCCTAGATGCAAGAACAATAAGAAAATAACATCTACTGAGATTAAATGTGTCAGACGAATGATAGGAAACAATCTGAGCGATAAGAGAACTGAGAAAAAAGCCCCCACCATAGGATTAATTCAGCCAAGGAATGGGGAATATCCCCCACCATAGGATTAATTCCGCCAAGGAATGGGAATATCCCCCGCCATAGGATTAATTCCGCCAAGGAATGGGGAATATCCCCCACCATAGGATTAATTCCGCCAAGGAATGGGGAATATCCCCCGCCATAGGATTAATTCCGCCAAGGAATGGGGAATATCCCCCGCCATAGAATTAATTCCGCCAAGGAATGGGAATATCCCCCGCCATAGGATTAATTCCGCCAAGGAATGGGGAATATTCCCCGCCATAGAATTAATTCCGCCAAGGAATGGGGAATATTCCCCGCCATAGAATTAATTAAAAAACAACAGATAAGTGGTTTGGCCACGTGACAAGGCAGAAAGATCAAAACACAACGAATCTTCAATAAACGTTATAGGAATACCAGACCCAAAGGTCAACCACGAAAAAGATGGATCGATGGAATATTAGAAGCACTGGGAAACATAACAGCAGCAGAGGCGAACAGAAGAGCAAAAGACCACAAATTATATATCCCTACGACGCTGAAAGGAAAATGAGGAAGTAAATAAGAGGAAGAAGAATCCGCACTGCCATTGGGAATATTTCAACAAATAAAACAGGTTCTTAGACAAGGTTGTGTGCTCTCACCAGATTTGTTTATTATGTATAGTGAGATTATTTTAAGATCCATAAAGAGCATGCCTGGAATAATAATGGGAGGTCATAATATAAATAATCTATGGTATGCTGTTGATACAGTCTTAATCGCTAAGAGTGAAAATGAGTTACAAGGAATGTTGGACATTATAGTGAAGGAAAGCAAAAATAAAGGACACAGTCTTAATAGCAGAAAGACAGAGGTAATGGTAACAACAAAGTAAAAGTCATCACCGCAGTGTACAATAAAGACAAGTGGAACAATATTAAAACAGGTAAATGAATTTAAATATTTGGGAACTTTGTAAACCTCAGTCGAAAGATGTACAAAAGGTGAGATGCTGAATGGCTCAGGCAAAAGCAGCTTTAAAAAAAAAAATGAGGAAGATACTATGCAATCCATTTTTGACAATAGAAACAAGAAAAAGAGTTCTTAAATGTTATGTAGAGCCAAGTCTTAACATAGGGGTGTGAGTCATGGACAATAGGACAACAGACAAGAAAATCACTGGAGGCTGTAGAAATGTGGTTTTACAGAAGAATGTTGAGAATACCATGGACAGCTAAGAAGAGTAATGAAAACATTCTGAAAGAGGCCAGAACAAAAAGAAAGATAATTTTCAATATTAGGAAGAAACAATCATCATTTTTGGACATGTAATAACATGGGAACAGCTGGAATATATTGTAACAACTGGAAAAATCGAAGGGCGAAGATATAGAGGAAATCACAAAGAAAAAAAAATACCAGACAGCTTAAGAGAATGGCTTGGCAGAAGATCAACAACGGAAATATATAACGGTCAATAATTATCAATAACAGATAAATAACTGTGGAGATCGAAAGTTGAGAAGAGACATGATCACCTACGCCAGTAGGCACGGTTCTTGATAATGATTTCTTTTACATGGAGGAAACGGCTACTCATACTTCACATTAAGCGTGGGGTTTTATAACACAACATTTTATTGATCTGAAAAGCCATAAATGACCTTTGTGATAACGTGAATGGAGCTGTAAACGCGACTTATTATGGTTTTGTTATATGGAATCCCTTTTAGGTCATATTATACAAATACAAAAATGTCAGAAGGTATTTTTATGTTCACTAGTGAAGTGAAGAAGTGAATCGTATTTTGAGGTATCTCTCTCTCTCTCTCTCTCTCTCTCTCTCTCTCTCTCTCTCTCTCACTCTCTCTCTCTCCCCCTCTCTCTCTGCGATCAAGACTCAATCAGAGTAGGATTCCAGACTCTCTCATAAAGTCAGCTGTCTGTTTAAGTGATTCAATTGCCCCATATAGTTTCTCTTCCAGGGAGGTGGGTGTGGACGACATTTCTCTTCTCAGGTCTGTGTGATGGGGCAATCCTGTAGAACATGTTTTGTAGTCATATTGTCCAGTGTATGGTGGCATAGGCTGGTTGTACCTATTTTGAATTTGGTGAACATGCGATTTCTCATTCTATTTTCCTCATTCTACATTTCTATTTATGATTCCTCAGCCAATCAGATCTGGTACCATGCAACAATACAACTTAATAGATGTTCTACTATAAAATGAGGTTCTATGCAATTCCATTAGGGAATCTGCTCCTACGATGTATCTCCACCACAGAATGGTAGTGCAGCCTGTGTGCATATATCCCTCTGAGCTATTCTAATAGTAGCAGTGCTACATAGGTATCACCCACGGCCAACTATATTATAGGGAAGGGCAAAAGGACAGAATTAGGAACTCAGAAAAGCTTTCACTAGTGTGACGTCTTGTGGCCAGTGCGTAGGCGAAGTATGATGACTTGATCCCTCCTTGATAGTTGGTGGTATCCGTCACTCTCGTTATGGTTTGGGGTATCTTGAGGTATTACTTTAGTCTCGGTTAAGAGAGAATATAAATAAAGGATATCACGATTATTGTTAGAAACACTTAGAAATTCATCATCATGAGCCATATCGGTTGGCGTAGGCGATAATGTCCTTCCACAATGTTCTATCTACAGTGCATCGTATCAGTTCTGTTGTTGACTGCTTTCCATGCCATGACACCAAGCTATCCAGTATTTTCTATCTTTGTCGCCCGCGATTTCTCTTTCCTTTTATTTTGCCAGTTGTAACCAAGTATTCCAACTTTTCTTCTCTCATGATGTGCCCGAAAAATGTTGATTGTTTCTTTCTGATGATTTTAAGAGCTCCCTTTTTGTGTTGGCCTCTTTGAGAACTTCCTCGTTGGTCTTTTTAGCTGTCCATGGAACTTTCAACATTCTTCTGAGAAATCCCATCTCTGTGGCCTCTAATCGTCTTTCCACTTGTTTGTCTACTGTCCATGATTCGCTTCCATAGGTCAGAATTGGTTCTATATAGCACCGATGAAATATCTTTCTCATTTCTATTGACGTAGATTTGTTGTATAAGATATTTTTCATTTTCTGAAATGCTATTTTGGCCTGAGCTATTCTGCCTTTTATTTCTGTGGTGCATCTTCCATCTGATGTTATCACCGTGCCCAGGTATTTGATTTCGTTGCACTTGTTTCAGATTTGTCCTGTTTATTTTGATGCTGCATGCTGGTGATGATTGTTTCTTCCATATGACCATTACTTCTGTTTTCTTACTATTCAGACTGAGACCTTTCTTGTTGCTTTCTTCTACTATTATGTCTACCATTTCTTGTAGTTCATTCTCTGTCTCTGCTATTAAGACTGTGTCATCCGCATATCGCAAATTATTATGTTGTGACCGTTGACTTCAATTCCTTTTTTTTCTACTATTGATCTCATAATATGTTCGCATAAAGTGTAAACAAATCCGGCGACAGAACACAGCCTTGTCTGACTCCTTGACTTAGAAATTATGTTATGTGAATTAGCGAGTGCACGCGAGATCTCACTAATAGCAACGATTGATGCTGGAAAGTAAATGATGAGGGAAAGAGCTCACTAATAGCAACGATTGATGCTGGAAAGTAAATGGTGAGGGAAAGAAAGAGTGAAAGAGCTCACTAATAGCAACGATTGATGCTGGAAAGTAAATGGTGAGGGAAAGAAAGGGTGAAAGAGCTCACTAATAGCAACGATTGATGCTGGAAAGTAAATGGTGAGGGAAAGAAACGATCTTGGTGTAGGAATAATGGCGTGGAGACCTACTTCTTCATCCATAAACCTAAGCGTCGTTGGCGCACCACTGACAGACGACATCAACCTGAGCTTCCTTGGAGCACCACTGACAGACTTCATCAAAATGGACGTCGTTGGAGCACCACTGACAGACTACATCAACCTGAGCGTCGTTGGAGCACCACTGACAGACTACATCAACCTGAGCTTCCTTAGAGCACCACTGACAGACTTCATCAAAATGGACGTGGTTGGAGCACCACTGACAGACTACATCAACCTGAGCGTCGTTGGAGCACCACTGACAGACTACATCAACCTGAGCGTCGTTGGAGCACCACTGACAGACTACATCAACCTGAACGTCGTTGGAGCACCACTGACAGACTACATCAACCTGAGCGTCGTTGGAGCACCACTGACAGACTTTCATCAATCTAGGCGTCGTTGGAGCACCACTGACAGACTACATGAACGTAGGTGTCGTTGGAGCACCACTGACAGACTACATCAACCTAGGTGTCGTTGAAGCACCACTGACAGACTACATCAACCTAGGCGTCGTTGGAGCACCACTGACAGACGACATCAACCTAGGCGTCGTTGGAGCACCACTGACAGACTACATCAACCTAGGTGTCGTTGGAGCACCACTGACAGACGACATCAACCTAGGTGTCGTTGGAGCACCACTGACAGACGACATCAACCTAGGCGTCGTTGGAGCACCACTGACAGACGACATCAACCTAGGCGTCGTTGGAGCACCACTGACAGACGACATCAACCTAGGCGTCGTTGGAGCACCACTGACAGACGACATCAACCTAGGCGTCGTTGGAGCACCACTGACAGACGACATCAACCTAGGCGTCGTTGGAGCACCACTGACAGACGACATCAACCTAGGCGTCGTTGGAGCACCACTGACAGACTACATCAACCGGAGCATCGTTGTAGCACCACTAACAGACTTCATCAACCAGGGCGTCGTTGGAGCACCACTGACATAGTTCATCAACCTGAGCGTCGTTGGAGCACCACTGACAGACTGCATCAACCTGAGCGTCGTTGAAGCACCACTGACAGACTTCATCAACCTGAGCGTTGTTGGAGCACCACTGACAGACTTCATCAACCTGAGCGTTGTTGGAGCACCACTGACAGACTTCATCAACCTGAGCGTCGTTGGAGCACCACAGACAGACTTCATCAATATGGGCGTATTTGGAGCACCACTGATAGACTACATCAACCTGAGCGTCGTTGGAGCACCACTGATAGACTACATCAACCTGAGCGTCATTGGAGCACCACTGATAGACTACATCAACCTGAGCGTTGTTGGAGCACCACTGACAGACTACATCAACCTGAGCGTCGTTGGAGCACCACTGACAGACTTCATCAATATGGGCGTATTTGGAGCACCACTGACATACTACATCAACCTGAGCGTCGTTGGAGCACCACTGATAGACTACATCAACCTGAGCGCTGTTGGAGCACAACTGACAGACTTCATCAACCTGAGCGTCGTTGGAGCACTAATGACAGATTTCATCAACCTGAGCGTCGTTGGAGCACTACTGACAGACTTCATCAACCTGGACATCTTTGGAGCACTACTGACATACTTAATCAACCTGAGCGTCTTTGGATCACCACTGACAGACTTCATCAACCTGAGTGTTGTTGGAGCACTACTGACAGACTTCATCAACATGAGCGTTTTTGGAGCACCACTGATAGACTTCATCAACCTGAGCGTCGTTGAAGCACTAATGACAGACTTCATTCACCTGGGCGCCGTTGGAGCACCACTAACAGACTTCAAAACCCGTCCTCTATTTGATGCTATTTTCCAATCTCTTTCTCTACCCATCTCACCTTCTTTCTCCTTTCACAGTTCCGCACAGAATGGTCTTCGCTTGGCCGGACGATCGAGACAAATATAATAATATACTGATATAGTGATATATTATACGTTTCACGGTTTTAGCTGATGGTACGGAGATTGTGAAACTGAGCTGAACATATTTTCAGTGCTTTTGGTAGCATGTGGCGGTGGTGCTGCACGATGGAGAGGGATATGAACATTATGGAGTTATCCGTTGAGATTTAATAATACTATGCGAACTAAACTAAACTAAACTAAATTAAAACTAAACTAAACTAAATTAAAACTAAACTAAACTAAACTAAACTAAACTAAACTAAACTAAACTAAACTAAGCTAAACTAAGCTAAACTAAATTAAAACTAAACTAAACTAAACTAAACTAAACTAAACTAAACTAAATTAAAACTAAACTAAACTAAACTAAACTAAACTAAACTAAACTAAACTAAACTAAACTAAACTAAACTAAACTAAGCTATAAACTGATATTGGTTATAGATAAACATATAACAAGGTTTCTAGCACCGATGCTGGTATAGAAAGGTAAAAAAAAAAAGTAAAGTACCCCCGTCATGCCAAGTGGCGAATAGGGAATATGGTGTGACCATACATTTTACAGTCCCTCGGTACAAGATTTTTGGGGTAATGTGGTTGGTATTACGCCCGTGTCACTTTACTTTCCCAGAAAAAAAATACGGTACCCATTAAGGCTGGGTGAACCAGAAGCCGTCGGTTGGGATCGAACCCTACAGCTTGTCCTCTGTAGTCCAGTTCACTAACCACTGAGCTATCGCGGCTCCCAAGTAGGGGTGTAGAGGTATGGACAAACAGAGCTATAGTGGTAACGGTACTGTTATAAAAGGTAAACACATATAAATATGCGCTATGGGTATAATTTCTTATCATAATTTTCTTTGTCTATGTACATTGTATATCGTTGCTAACGGCTGCAACTTTCTGATAATACATGCAACAAATTTCATATTCCATCTTCTCTTTTATATTTATAGACCATGGTCTTTATAACACGGATGTTGTCCATTTCTATTCCTATCAGCTTTCTGTGTCAACACTGGAACATCTCGACATAGGTCATGACCGTCTTATCACCAGAAAGGTCGCTGTGACACTTTTAAGAACGTTATTTAATATCGTTCAATGTTAGTCATTACACAACAAAATATTATGTACCGAATGTCTATACAAAAATATTATGTACCGAATGTCTATATAAAAATATTATGTACCGAATGTCTATATAAAATATTATGTACCGAATGTCTATATAAAAATATTATGTACCGAATGTCTATATAAAAATATTATGTACCGAATGTCTATATAAAAATATTATGTACCGAATGTCTATATAAAATATTATGTACCGAATGTCTATATAAAAATATTATGTACCGAATGTCTATATAAAAATATTATGTACCGAATGTCTATACAAAAATATTATGTACCGAATGTCTATACAAAAATATTATGTACCGAATGTCTGTATAAAAATATGGGCTCTAACCCTATATTCCATTTGGGGCTCTTTCTTTCATTTTTGTTCATTCAATGCTAGTAGTACATTTATTTGGGAGATTTATCATTACTATAATCCTTATGTTAAAGTTTAGTCCTTTATGTATTCTGTCCATCGTTCCCTTATGTTTTCTTGATCAATCAACAGTTCTCCTTCCTTTGATCTTAGACATCCATTTTTTTAAATTGCGTTTTTCGATCTCTATATATAATTACTATAATCCTAACATTTAACAGGCACATCGATCTCTATATATCATTACTATAATCCTAACATTTAACAGGCACATCGATCTCTGTATATCATTACTATAATCCTAAAATTTAACAGGCACCTCGATCTCTATATATCATTACTATAATCCTAACATTTAACAGGCACATCGATCTCTATATATCATTACTATAATCCTAACATTTAACAGGCACATCGATCTCTGTATATCATTACTATAATCCTAACATTAAAGTGGCACATCGATCTCCATATATCATTACTATAATCCTAACATTTAACTGGCACATCGATCTCCATATATCATTACTATAATCCTAACATTTAACTAGCACATCGATCTCCATATATCATTACTATAATCCTAACATTGCAGTGGCACATCGATCTCCGTATATCATTACCATAATCCTAATATTTAACTGGCACATCGGTCTCCATATATCATTACTATAATATTAACATTTAACTAGCACATCGATCTCCATATATCATTACTATAATCCTAACATTTAACAGGCACATCGATCTCCATATATCATTACTATAATCCTAACAATTAACTAGCACATCGATCTCCATATATCATTACTATAATCCTAACATTTAACTAGCACATCGATCTCTATATATCATTACTATAATCCTAACATTAAAGTGGCACATCGATCTCCATATATCATTACTATAATCCTAACATTGAAGTGGCACATCGGTCTCCATATATCATTACTATAATCCTAACATTTAACTAGCACATCGATCTCCATATATCATTACTATAATCCTAACATTGCAGTGGCACATCGATCTCCGTATATCATTACCATAATCCTAATATTTAACTGGCACATCGGTCTCCATATATCATTACTATAATCCTAACATTTAACTAGCACATCGATCTCCATATATCATTACTATAATCCTAACATTTAACAGGCACATCGATCTCCATATATCATTACTATAATCCTAACATTTAACAGGCACATCGATCTCCATATATCATTACTATAATCCTAACAATTAACTAGCACATCGATCTCCATATATCATTACTATAATCCTAACATTTAACTAGCACATCGATCTCTATATATCATTATTATAATCCTAACATTTAACTGGCACATCGATCTCCATATATCATTACTATAATCCTAACATTTAACTAGCACATCGATCTCCATATATCATTACTATAATCCTAACATTGCAGTGGCACATCGATCTCCGTATATCATTACCAATCCTAATATTTAACTGGCACATCGGTCTCCATATATCATTACTATAATCCTAACATTTAACTAGCACATCGATCTCCATATATCATTACTATAATCCTAACATTTAACAGGCACATCGATCTCCATATATCATTACTATAATCCTAACAATTAACTAGCACATCGATCTCCATATATCATTACTATAATCCTAACATTTGACAGGCACATCGATCTCTGTATATCATTACTATAATCCTAACATTAAAGTGGCACATCGATCTCCATATATCATTACTATAATCCTAACATTTAACTGGCACATCGATCTCCATATATCATTACTATAATCCTAACATTGAAGTGGCACATCGGTCTCCATATATCATTACTATAATCTAACATTTAACTAGCACATCGATCTCCATATATCATTACTATAATCCTAACATTGCAGTGGCACATCGATCTCCGTATATCATTACCATAATCCTAATATTTAACTGGCACATCGGTCTCCATATATCATTACTATAATCCTAACATTTAACTGGCACATCGGTCTCCATATATCATTACTATAATCCTAACATTTAACTAGCACATCGATCTCCATATATCATTACTATAATCCTAACATTTAACAGGCACATCGATCTCCATATATCATTACTATAATCCTAACAATTAACTAGCACATCGATCTCCATATATCATTACTATAATCCTAACATTTAACTAGCACATCGATCTCTATATATCATTACTATAATCCTAACATTTAACAGGCACATCGATCTCCATATATCATTACTATAATCCTAACATTTAACTGGCACATCGATCTCCATATATCATTACTATAATCCTAACATTTAACTGGCACATCGATCTCCATATATCATTACTATAATCCTAACATTTAACTAGCACATCGATCTCCGACTGCCAATAATTATTCTACGTAATCAACTTTAAAGAGTTAAGTTTTAGTAATCCTTCTCGGATAAAACTAGTCACTAGATCTCATCATTCTTAGATCGAGGGACCATGGACAGAAGTTTTTGTGCGTGAGCTGAAGCATTCACATCTCAATATCAGAGAAATAAAAACCACACATGAAGTGGTTATATCGCACATACTATAGTCATACTAAAACAATAAGTGGGACATTATGAATAATAATGCAACAAGGCATGTCAAATTATCGAACAACAGTCACTACTATTGTCCGAAGAGGAAATAACTCTCGAGTCAAATCGGACACTCTACAATACAATCTTCATTCCAACGTTGTGCTAGCAGTGCCAGACCTGGACTACAATCTCAAGGAAATAAGAATATAACCACTACCGAGATTAAATGAGTTAGAAGAATGAGAGTAAAAACAAACCTGAGAAGTAAGATCAGAAGTGAAGGACTGAGGGAAAAAAACTAGGAATAATTCCCGCCAAAAAAATACATAAAGAAACAACAGATAAAATGGCTAGGTCACGTGATAAGACAAAAATATCAGACAACGAGCCTTTGATAAACGTTGCGAGAAAACAAGACTCAAGGACTGACCACGAAAAGGATGGATTTCTGGAATATTAGAACCACTATGAAGCATAACAGCAAAAGAGGCCAAAAGAAGAGCAAAAGACCGCAAATTATAACTCACCTCAATGGTGAAAGGTAAAAGAAGAAGGAAAGAAGGAGAAGAAGAAAAAGAATGCAACAATAGAACTATTATAGTGCACCATCACACACCAGTTGTAAGTTATATATAATATGTTAAATATATAGGACATAACAAAAATACAAATGAACAATAAATTCAATCATATATCACCATCACACAACACTTCTAAGTGAAAATGTTCTGATACATAAAGTGTTTACACCAATTTCCATAAAAACCACAATAACAAAATACCCTCGATTTCCGGTCTATTGTTTCATAAACAAAATCATTAGCTTTGGTAATTGTTATCGGACCTGAAAACCCTCGAGCTAGCCTCGGAACATTTGACATGAATGTCCCAAATAAATGGCGTTATCAAAGAGTGAGAGAAATAATTTCATGAAACGGATAGACCAAGAAAGAGATAAAGAGACAGAAGAAACATTGAACATAAATATTTAAAGCTTCTTGGAAAGTTTATAGAAGAACAGCACACTGTACAGTTAGGCGGCTGGATGAATGGATGGATGGATGGATGGATGATGGATGAATGGATGGATGGATGAATGAATAGATGGATGGATGGATGAATGGATGGATGGATGGATGAATGGATGGATGGATGAATGGATGGATGGATGGATGGATGAATGGATGGATGGATGGATGGATGAATGGATGGATGGATGGATGCAGAGATGGAAGAATTAATGGATGGATGGATGAATGGATGGATGAATGAATGGATGCATGTATGGACGAATGGATGAATGGATGAATGGATGGATGGATGGATGGATGAATGGACGGACGGATGAATGGATGCATGGATGGATGAATGAATGGATGGATGGATGAATGGATGGATGGATGAATGGATGGATGGATGGATGGATGGACGGACGGATGAATGGATGAATGGATGGATGGATGAATGGATGGATGAATGGATGGATGGATGGATGGATGAATGGATGAATGAATGGATGGATGGATGGATGAATGGATGGATGGATGAATGGATGGATGATTGGACGGATGGATGGATGGATGAATGGATGACTGGATGGATGAATGGATGGATGATTGGACGGATGGATGAATGGATGAATGGATGAATGGATGGATGAATGGATGAATATATAAAGGGATGGATGGATGGATGAATGGATAAATGGATGGGTTGATGGATGAATGGATGAATGGATGGTGGATGGATGGAAGAATGGATAAATGGATACATGGATGGGTGGATAGATGAATGGATGGATGGTTGAATGGATGGATGAATGGATGGTTGGATGAATGGATGAATGTATGGGTGGATGAATGGATGAATGAATGAATGAATGGATGGATGTATGAATGGATGGATGGATGGATGAATGGATGGATGGATGGATGGGTGGATGGATGGATGAATGAATGGATGGATGAATTGGTGGATGGATGGATGAATGAATGGATGGATGGATGAATGGATGGATGATTGGGATGATGGAATAATGGATGGATGGATGAATGGATGGATGGATGAATGGATGAATGGATGAATGGATGGATGATTGGACGGATGGATGAATTGATGAATGGATGGATGGATGGATGGATGGATTGATGAATGGATGAATGGATGTATGTATGGATAAATGGATGGGTGGATGAATGGATGGATGAATGGATAAATGGATGGGTTGATGGATAAATGGATGGATGGATGAATGGATAAATGGATGGGTGGATGGATGAATGGATGGATGGATGGTTGAATGGATGGATAAATGGATGGTTGTATGAATGGATGGGTGGATGGATGGATGAATGAATGGATGAATGGATGGATGGATGAATGGATAGATGAATGAATGGATGAATGTATGAATGGATGGATTGGTGGATTGATGGATGAATGGATGAATGGATGAATGGATGGATGAATGAATGGATGGATGGGTGTATGGATGAATGGATGGATGAATGGATGGATGAATTGGTTGATGGATGAATGGATGGATGGATGAGTGGATGAATGGATGAATTGATTGATGGATGGATAGATGAATGGATAGATGGGTGTATGGATGAATGGATGGATGAATGGATGGATGAATTGGTTGATGGATGAATGGATGGATGGATGAGTGGATGAATGGATGAATTGATTGATAGATGGATAGATGAATGGATAGATGGATGAATAGATGAATGAATGGATGATTGATGGATGGATGAATGGATGGATGAATGGAAATTGATGGGTAGGTGGATAAATGGATAGCTGAATGAATATAGTTGAATGAATGGACAAGGGGAGTGGATGAATGGATGGATTGATAAATGGATAGGTGAACGGATGGGTGGATGGATAAATGGATGGGAGGGTGGTTCGTTGGAAGGGAGGATGAATGGATGGGTGGATGGTTGGAATGGAGGATGAATGGATGGGTGGGGTTGGGTGGATGAATGGATGGGTGGGTGGTTGGAATGGAGGATGAATGGAAGGGTGAGGTTGGGTGGATGAATGGATGGATGGATGAATGAATGAATGGATGGATGAATGGATGGGTGGATGAATGGATAAGTGGATCAATGGATGAATGGATGGGTGGATGAATGGATGGGTGGGTGGTTGGGAGGATGAATGGATGGATGAATGGATGGATGAATGGATGGGTGGATAAATGGGTGGGTGGATCAATGGATTGGTGGATAAATGTATGGATGGGTGGTTGGGAGGATGAATGGATTGGTGGATGGGTGGATGAATGGATGGGTGGATGAATGGATGTGTGGATGAATGGATGGATGGATGGATGAATGGATGGATGAATGGATGGGTGGGTGAATGGATGGATGGATGAATGGATGAATGCATGGATGGATGGATGAATGGATAGCAGGATGAATGGATGGGTGTGGGTTGATGAATTGATGGATGAATTGGTTGTTGGGAGGATGAATGAGTGGGTGGGGTGGGTGGATGAATTGATTGGTTGGTGGATAAATGGATGGGTGGTGGGTGGATGAATGGATGAATTGATGGGTGGATGAGTGGATGTTGTGAAGGAATAGCCAGTGATAGCCAGAGACAGATATAGGCAGGGAAGTATAGAGACAAATTGAAGTGACGTCAGTAGGCTGGTACTCTGCAGAACAGCAGAGTGAGAGAAGAAAATTTAGTGAATGAATGAAGAAACAAAAACGCTGACGATAACAAGTAATAGATGAAGTGTGAGTGATAGAAGAAGTGTGAGTGATAGAAGAAGTGTGAGTAAGAGATGAAGTGTGAGTGATAGATGAAGTGTGAGTGAGAGATGAAGTGTGAGTGATAGAAGAAGTGTGAGTGATAGAAGAAGTGTGAGTGAGAGATGAAGTGTGAGTGATAGAAGAAGTGTGAGTAAGAGATGAAGTGTGAGTGAGGGATGAAGTGTGAGTGATAGAAGAAGTGTGAGTAAGAGATGAAGTGTGAGTGAGAGGTGAAGTGTGAGTGATAGAAGAAGTGTGAGTGAGAGATGAAGTGTGAGTGAGAGATGAAGTGTGAGTGATAGAAGTAGTGTGAGTAAAAGATGAAGTGTGAGTGAGAGAAGAAGTGTGAGTGATAGAAGAAGTGTGAGTGAGAGATGAAGTGTGAGTGAGAGACACATTGTGAATGATAGAAGAAGTGTGAGTAAGAGATGAAGTGTGAGTGATAGAAAAAGTGTGAGTGATAGAAGAAGTGTGAGTGAGAGATGAAGTGTGAGTAATAGCAGAAGTGTGAGTAAGAGAAGAAGTGTGAGTGATAGAAGAAGTGTGAGTGATAGAAGAAGTGTGAGTGAGAGAAGAAGTGTGAGTGATAGAAGTGTGAGTGATAGAAGAAGTGTGAGTGATAGAAGAAGTGTGAGTGAGAGATGAAGTGTGAGTGATAGAAGAAGTGTGAGTGAGAGATGAAGTGTGAGTGAGAGATGAAGTGTGAGTGATAGAAGAAGTGTGAGTGAGAGATGAAGTGTGAGTGAGAGATGAAGTGTGAGTGATAGAAGAAGTGTGAGTGAGAGATGAAGTGTGAGTGAGAGATGAAGTGTGAGTGAGAGAAGAAGTGTGAGTGAGAGATGAAGTGGGAGTGATAGAAGAAGTGTGAGTAAGAGATGAAGTGTGAGTGATAGAAGAAGTGTGTGAGAGAGAAGAAGTATGAGTGATTGAAGAAGTGTGAGTGAGAGATGAAGTGTGAGTGATAGAAGAAGTGTGAGTAAGAGATGAAGTGTGAGTGAGAGATGAAGAGTGAGTGATAGAAGAAGTGTGAGTGTTAGAAGAAGTGTGAGTGATAGAAGAAGTGTGAGTGATAGAAGAAGTGTGAGTAAGAGATGAAGTGTGAGTGATAGAAGCAGCGTGAGGGATAGAAGAAGTGTGAGTGATAGAAGAAGTGTGAGTGAGAGATGAAGTGTGAGTGAGAGATGAAGTGTGAGTGAGAGATGAAGTGTGAGTGATAGAAGAAGTGTGAGTGAGAGATGAAATTTGAGTGAGAGATGAAGTGTGAGTGAGAGATGAAGTGTGAGTGATAGAAGATACGTGAGTAAGAGATGAAGTGTAAGTAAGAGATGAAGTGTGAGTGATAGAAAAAGTGTGAGGGATAGAAGAAGTGTGAGTGAGAGATGAAGTGTGAGTGATAGAAGAAGTGTGAGTGATAGAAGAAGTGTGAGTGATAGAAGAAGTGTGAGTGAGAGATGAAGTAAGAGTGATAGAAGAAGTGTGAGTAAGAGATGAAGTGTGAGTGATAGAAGAAGTGTGAGTGATAGAAGAAGTGTGAGTGAGAGATGAAGTGTGAGGGTTAGAAGAAGTTTGAGTGATAGAAGAAATGTGAGTGAGAGATGAAGTGTGAGTGATAGAAGAAGTGTGAGTGATAGAAGAAGTGTGAGTAAGAGATGAAGTGTGAGTGAGAGATGAAGTGTGAGTGATAGAAGAAGTGTGAGTGATAGAAGAAGTGTGAGTAAGAGATAAAGTGTGAGTTATAGAAGAAGTGTGAGTGATAGAAGAAGTGTGAGTAAGAGATGAAGTGTGAGTAAGAGATGAAGTGTGAGTGATAGAAGAAGTGTGAGTAAGAGATGAAGTGTGAGTAAGAGATGAAGTGTGAGTGATAGAAGAAGTGTGAGTAAGAGATGAAGTGTGAGTGATAGAAGAAGTGTGAGTGATAGAAGAAGTTTGAGTGAGAGATGAAGTGTGAGTGAGAGATGAAGTGTGAGTGAGAGATGAAGTGTGAGTGATAGAAGAAGTGTGAGTGAGAGATGAAGTGTGAGTGAGAGATGAAGTGTGAGTGAGAGATGAAGTGTGAGTGAGAGATGAAGTGTGAGTGAGAGATGAAGTGTGAGTGAGAGATGAAGTGTGAGTGAGAGATGAAGTGTGAGTGATAGAAGAAGTGTTAGTTATAGAAGAACTTTGAGTGAGAGATGAAGTGTGAGTGAGAGATGAAGTGTGAGTGAGAGATGAAGTGTGAGTGATAGAAGAAGTTTGAGTGAGAGATGAAGTGTGAGTGAGAGATGAAGTGTGAGTGAGAGATGAAGTGTGAGTGAGAGATGAAGTGTGAGTGATAGAAGAAGTTTGAGTGAGAGATGAAGTGTGAGTGAGAGATGAAGTGTGAGTGAGAGATGAAGTGTGAGTGAGAGATGAAGTGTGAGTGAGAGATGAAGTGTGAGTGAGAGATGAAGTGTGAGTGAGAGATGAAGTGTGAGTGAGAGATGAAGTGTGAGTGATAGAAGAAGTTTGAGTGATAGAAGAAGTGTGAGTAAGAGATGAAGTGTGAGTAAGAGATGAAGTGTGAGTGACAGAAGAAGTGTTAGTGATAGAAGAAGTGTTAGTGATAGAAGAAGTGTGAGTAAGAGAAGAAGTGTGAGTGAGAGATGAAGTGTGAGTGATAGATGAAGTGTGAGTGATAGAAGAAGTGTTAGTGATAGAAGAAGTGTTAGTGATAGAATAAGTGTGAGTAAGAGAAGAAGTGTGAGTAAGAGATGAAGTGTGAGTGATAGATGAAGTGTGAGTGATAGAAGAAGTGTGAGTGAGAGATGAAGTGTGAGTGATAGAAGAAGTGTGAGTAAGAGATGAAGTGTGAGTGATAGAAGAAGTGTGAGTGAGAGATGAAGTGTGAGTGATAGAAGAAGTGTTAGTGATAGAAGAAGTGTTAGTGATAGAATAAGTGTGAGTAAGAGAAGAAGTGTGAGTGAGAGATGAAGTGTGAGTGATAGAAGAAGTGTTAGTGATAGAAGAAGTGTGAGTAAGAGATGAAGTGTGAGTGATAGAAGAAGTGTGAGTGAGAGATGAAGTGTGAGTGATAGAAGAAGTGTGAGTGAGAGATGAAGTGTGAGTGAGAGATGAAGTGTGAGTGAGAGATGAAGTGTGAGTGATAGAAGAATTGTGAGTGAGAGATGTAGTGTGAGTGAGAGATGAAATGTGAGAAATAGAAGAAGCGTGAGTGACAGGAGAAGTGTGAGTGAGAGATGAAGTGTGAGTGATAGAAGAAGTGTGAGTGATAGAAGAAGTGTGAGTAAGAGATGAAGTGTGAATAAGAGATGAAGTGTAAGTGATAGAAGAAGTGTGAGTGATAGAAGAAATGTGAGTGAGAGATGAAGTGTGAGTAAGAGATGAAGTGTGAGTGATAGAAGAAGTGTGAGTGAGAGATTAAGTGTGAGTAAGAGATGAAGTGTGAGTGATAGAAGAAGTGTGAGTGAGAGATGAAGTGTGAGTGAGAGATGAAGTGTTAGTGAGAGAAGAAGTGTGAGTAAGAGATGAAGTGTGAGTGATATAATAAGAAGTGTGAGTGAGAGAGGAAGTGTGAGTGATAGAAGAAGAGCGAGTGAGAGATGAAGTGTGAGTGATAGAAGAAGTGTGAGTTAGAGATGAAGTGTGAGTGAGAGAAGAAGTGTGAGTGAAAAATGAAGTGTGAGTGATAGAAGAAGTGTGAGCGAGAGAAGAAGTGTGAGTGAGAGATGAAGTGTGAGTGATAGAAGAAGTGTGAGTGAAAAATGAAGTGTCTGTGAGTCTGAGATCAAGTGTGTGTGTGAGAGAAGAAGCGTGATTGAGAGAAGAAGCGTGAATGAGAGAAGAAGCGTGAATGAGAAGTGTGGTGGATAAGAGAATGGATACGACACAAATAGAGGAAGAAGGAAAATGTGGATGAGATAAAATAACAGTTAGTGAGATGCGACTAGATGACGAGTAATTAATTGGGTAAGTTATGACGATGGCAGACAAGGAGAAAACATAAAGATAGAATGAGTGAGAGATAGAGAAAATGAAATAGAGAGGAAAATGATAACGTGTGATTGAGTGAAACTGTTTGATAAAGAAAGATAAACATACACACATACACACATACACGCATAAACGCATACACACATACACACAATCACACATACACGCATACATGCATACATACACACATTCACACATACACACACACACACATACACACACATACATACATACATACATACATACAGACAGGCAAATTTGTAGACAGACAGATAGATAGATAGATAGATAGATAGATAGATAGATAGATAGATAGATAGATAGATAGATAGATAGATAGATAGATAGATAGATAGATAGATAGATAGATAGATAGACAGACAGAGAGACAGACAGACAGACAGACAGACAGACAGACAGACAGACAGACAGACAGACAGACAGATAGATAGATAGATAGATAGATAGATAGATAGATAGATAGATAGATAGATAGATAGATAGATAGATAGATAGATAGATAGATAGATAGATAGATAGATAGATAGATAGATAGATAGATAGATAGATAGATAGATAGATAGATAGATAGATAGATAGATAGATAGATAGATAGATAGATAGATAGATAGATAGATAGATAGATAGATAGATAGATAGATAGATAGATAGATAGATAGATAGATAGATAGACAGACAGACAGACAGACGGACGGACGGACGGACGGACGGACGGACGGACGGACGGACGGACGGACGGACGGACGGACGGACGGACGGACGGACGGATGGATGGATGGGATGGATGGATGGATGTATGGATGGATGGATGGATGGATAGTCTTTAAGAGTCGATGGAGATATAGTTTACAGTCTTTTGCTCAACTGTTGACCTTTGGTGTCGTTGTTTACTATTGTCTCTAATATACTATCAGACCATATCTGTAGCAGTCGTGTGTGTTGTCACAACATTTATTCCAGGCCCGCTTGTTCTATTTTGGCATTTCTGCTTTATCACATGACCAAACCATTTATCCGTTGTTTCTTTATGTATTCTATGATATAAATTATTCCTAGTTTTTTTTCAGTTCTTTATTTCTGATCTTATCTCTCTGGCTGTTTCCCGAGATTTCATCTCAGTAGATGTTATTTTCTTATTGTTCTTACATCAGGCTTGCAGGTACAGTAAACTTGGGTTGCATCGATCAGGCTTGCAGGTAAGGTAAACTTGAGTTACGTCGATCAGGCTTGCAGGTATAGTAAACTTGAGTTACATCGATGCCGCTTGCAGGTACAGTAAACTTGGGTTACATCGATGAGGCATGCAGGTACAGTAAACTTGGGTTACATCGATGAGGCATGCAGGTACAGTAAACTTGGGTTACATCGATGAGGCATGCAGGTACAGTAAACTTGGGTAGCATCGATCTGAATGCAGGTATAGTAAACTTGAGTACATTGATCAGCTTGCAGGTACAGTAAACTTGGGTTACATCGATGAGGCTTGCAGGTACAGTAACTTGGGTTGCATCGATCTGACTTTCAGGTATAGTAAACTTGAGTTACATTGATCAGGCTTGCAGGTACAGTAAACTTGGGTTACATCGATGAGGCTTGCAGGTACAGTAAACTTGGGTTGCATGGATCTGACTTGCAGGTATAGTAAACTTGAGTTACATTGATCAAGCTTGCAGGTATAAAACTTGAGTTACATTGATCAGACATGCAGGTATAGTAAACTTGAGTTACATCGATGAGGCTTGCAGGTATAGTAAACTTGCGTTACATTGATCAGGCTTGCAGGTTTAGTAAACTTGAGTTACATTGATCAGGCTTGCAGGTATAGTAAACTTAGGTTACATTGATGAGGCTTGCAGGTATAGTAAACTTACGTTACATTGATCAGGCATGCAGGCATAGTAAACTTGAGTTACATTGATCAGGTTTGCAGGTACAGTAAACTTGGGTTACATTGATGAGGCTTGCAGGTATAGTAAACTTAGGTTACATTGATAAGGCTTGCAGGTAAAGTAAACTTATGTTACATTGATCAGGTTTGGAGGTATTGTAAACTTAGGTTACATTGATCAGGCTTGCAGGTACAGTAAACTTGGGTTGCATCGATCAGGCTTGCAGGTTTAGTAAACTTGAGTTACATTGATCAGGCTTGCAGGTATAGTAAACTTGAGTTACATTGATCAGGTTTGCAGGTACAGTAAACTTGGGTTACATTGATGAGGCTTGCAGGTATAGTAAACTTAGGTTACATTGATAAGGCTTGCAGGTAAAGTAAACTTATGTTACATGATCAGGTTTGGAGGTATTGTAAACTAGGTTACATTGATCAGGCTTGCAGGTACAGTAAACTTGGGTTGCATCGATCAGGCTTGCAGGTATAGTAAACTTACGTTACATTGATCAGGCTTGCAGGTATAGTAAACTTGAGTTAATTGATCAGGATTGCAAGTATAGTAAACTTAGATTACATTGACCATGCTTGCAGGTACAGTAAACTTGAGTTACATTGATCAGGCTTGCAGGTATAGTAAACTTGAGTTAAATTTGATCAGGCTTGCAGGTATAGTAAACTTGAGTTACATTGATCAGGCTTGCAGGTATAGTAAACTTGAGTTACATTGATCAGGCGTGCAGGTACAGTAAACTTGAGTTACATTGATCAGGCTTGCAGGTACAGTAAACTTGGGTTACATTGATCAGGCTTGCAGGTACAGTAAACTTAGGTTACATTGATCAGGCTTGCAGATACAGTAAATTTTGTTAGATTGATCAGGCTTGCAGGTATAGTAAACTTATGTTACATTGATCAGGTTTGGAGGTATTGTAAACTTAGGTTACATTGATCAGGCTTGCAGGTACAGTAAACTTGGGTTACATTGATCAGGCTTGCAGGTACAGTAAACCTGGGTTACATTGATCAGACTTGTAGGTATAATAAAGTTGGGCTACATTGCTCAGGCTTGCAGGTACAGTAAACTTGGGTTACATCGATCAGGCTTGAAGGTATAGTAAACTTGGGTTACATTGATCATACATGCAGGTACAGTAAACTTAAGTTACATTGATCAGGCTTGCAGGTACAGTAAACTTGAATTACATCAATCAGGCTTGCAGGTATAGTAAACTTGGGTTACATCGATCAGGCTTGCAGGTATAGTAAACGTGGGTTATATTGATCAGTCTTGCAGGTAACTTGGTTACATCGATCAGGCTTGCAGATACAGTAAACTTGAGTTACATTGATCAGGCTTGCAGGTACAGTAAGCCTGAGTTACATCGATCAGGCTTGCAGGTATAGCAAACTTGGGTTACATCGATCAGGCTTACAGTATAGTAAGCTCGGGTTGCATCGATCAGGCTTGCAGGTAAGGTAAACTTGAGTTACGTCGATCAGGCTTGCAGGTATAGTAAACTTGAGTTACATCGATGCCGCTTGCAGGTGCAGTAAACTGGGTTACATCGATGAGGCATGCAGGTACAATAAACTTGGGTTACATCGATGAGGCATGCAGGTACAGTAACTTGGGTTACATCGATGAGGCATGCAGGTACAGTAAACTTGGGTAGCATCGATCTGAATGCAGGTATAGTAAACTTGAGTTACATTGATCAGGCTTGCAGGTACAGTAAACTTGGGTTACATCGATGAGGCTTGCAGGTACAGTAAACTTGGGTTGCATCGATCTGACTTGCAGGTATAGAAACTTGAGTTACATTGATCAGGCTTGCAGGTACAGTAAACTTGGGTTACATCGATGAGGCTTGCAGGTACAGTAAACTTGGGTTGCATGGATCTGACTTGCAGGTATAGTAAACTTGAGTTCATTGATCAGGCTTGCAGGTATAATAAACTTGAGTTACATTGATCAGACATGCAGGTATAGTAAACTTGAGTTACATTGATCAGGCTTGCAGGTAAAGTAAACTTGAATTACATTGATCAGGCTTGCAGGTATAGTAAACTTGAGTTACATTGATCAGCTGCAGGTATAGTAAACTTAGGTTACATTGATCAGGCTTGCAGTAATAGTAAACTTGGGTTACATTGATCAGGCTTGCAGGTATAGTAAACCTGAGTTACATCGATGAGGCTTGCAGGTATAGTAAACTTGCGTTACATTGATCAGGCTTGCAGGTTTAGTAAACTTGAGTTACATTGATCAGGCTTGCAGGTATAGTAAACTTAGGTTACATTGATGAGGCTTGCAGGTATAGTAAACTTACGTTACATTGATCAGGCTTGCAGGTATAGTAAACTTGAGTTACATTGATGAGGCTTGCAGGTATAGTAAACTTGAGTTACATGATCAGGCATGCAGGCATAGTAAACTTGAGTTACATTGATCAGGTTTGCAGGTACAGTAAACTTGGGTTACATTGATGAGGCTTGCAGGTACAGTAAACTTGGGTTACATTGATCAGGCTTGCAGGTACAGTAAACTTAGGTTACATTGATCAGGCTTGCAGATACAGTAAATTTTGTTAGTGATCAGGCTTGCAGGTATAGTAAACTTATGTTACATTGATCAGGTTTGGAGGTATTGTAAACTTAGGTTACATTGATCAGGCTTGCAGGTACAGTAAACTTGGGTTACATTGATCAGGCTTGCAGGTACAGTAAACCTGGTTACATTGATCAGACTTGTAGGCATAATAAAGTTGGGCATTGCTCACGCTTGCAGGTACAGTAAACTTGGGTTACATCGAGCAGGCTTGCAGATATAGTAAACTTGGGTTACATTGATCATACATGCAGGTACAGTAAACTTAAGTTACATTGATCAGGCTTGCAGGTACAGTAAACTTGAATTACATCAATCAGGCTTGCAGGTATAGTAAACTTGGGTTACATCGATCAGGCTTGCAGGTATAGAAACGTGGGTTATATTGATCAGTCTTGCAGGTAAACTTGGGTTACATCGATCAGGCTTGCAGGTACAGTAAACTTGAGTTACATTGATCAGGCTTGCAGGTACAGTAAACCTGAGTTACATCGATCAGGCTTGCAGGTATAGCAAACTTGGGTTACATCGATCAGGCTTACAGGTATAGTAAACTCGGGTTGCATCGATCAGGCTTGCAGGTAAGGTAAACTTGAGTTACGTCGATCAGGCTTGCAGGTATAGTAACTTGAGTTACATCGATGCCGCTTGCAGGTACAGTAAACTTGGGTTACATCGATGAGGCATGCAGGTACAGTAAACTTGGGTTACATCGATGAGGCATGCAGGTACAGTAAACTTGGGTAACATCGTGGCATGCTGGTACAGTAAACTTGGGTAGCATCGATCTGAATGCAGGTATAGTAACTTGAGTTACATTGATCAGGCTTGCAGGTACAGTAAACTTGGGTTACATCGATGAGGCTTGCAGGTACAGTAAACTTGGGTTGCATCGATCTGACTTGCAGGTATAGTAAACTTGAGTTACATTGATCAGGCTTGCAGGTATAATAAACTTGAGTTACATTGATCAGACATGCAGGTATAGTAAACTTGAGTTACATTGATCAGGCTTGCAGGTACAGTAAACTTGAGTTACATTGATCAGGCTTGCAGGTATAGTAAACTTGAATTACATTGATCAGGCTTGCAGGTATAGTAAACTTGAGTTACATAGATCAGGCTTGCAGGTATAGTAACTTAGGTTACATTGATCAGCTTGCAGTAATAGTAAACTTGGGTTACATTGATCAGGCTTGCAGGTATAGTAAACTGAGTTACATCGATGAGGCTTGCAGGTATAGTAAACTTGCGTTACATTGATCAGGCTTGCAGGTTTAGTAAACTGAGTTACATTGATCAGGCTTGCAGGTATAGTAAACTTAGGTTACATTGATGAGGCTTGCAGGTATAGTAAACTTACGTTACATTGATCAGGCTTGCAGGTATAGTAAACTTGAGTTACATTGATGAGGCTTGCAGGTATAGTAAACTTGAGTTACATTGATCAGGCATGCAGGCATAGTAAACTTGAGTTACATTGATCAGGTTTGCAGGTACAGTAAACTTGGGTTACATTGATGAGGCTTGCAGGTATAGTAAACTTAGGTTACAATGATGAGGCTTGCAGGTATAGTAAACTTGAGTTACATTGATCAGGCTTGCAGGTATAGTAAACTTAGGTTACATCGATCAGACTTGCAGTAATAGTAAACTTGGGTTACATTGATCAGGCTTGCAGGTACAGTAAACTTGGGTTACATTGATCAGGCTTGCAGATACAGTAAACTTGGGTTACATTGATCAGGCTTGCAGGTATAGTAAACTTATGTTACATTGATCAGGTTTGGAGGTATTGTAAACTTAGGTTACATTGATCAGGCTTGCAGGTACAGTAAACTTGAGTTACATTGATGAGGCTTGCAGGTATAGTAAACTTGAGTTACATTGATCAGGCATGCAGGCATAGTAAACTTGAGTTACATTGATCAGGTTTGCAGGTACAGTAAACTTGGGTTACATTGATGAGGCTTGCAGGTACAGTAAACTTGGGTTACATTGATCAGGCTTGCAGGTACAGTAAACTTAGGTTACATTGATCAGGCTTGCAGATACAGTAAATTTTGTTAGATTGATCAGGCTTGCAGGTATAGTAAACTTATGTTACATTGATGGTTTGGAGGTATTGTAAACTTAGGTTACATTGATCAGGCTTGCAGGTACAGTAAACTTGGGTTACATTGATCAGGCTTGCAGGTACAGTAAACCTGGGTTACATTGATCAGACTTGTAGGTATAATAAAGTTGGGCTACATTGCTCAGGCTTGCAGGTACAGTAAACTTGGGTTACATCGAGCAGGCTTGCAGGTATAGTAAACTTGGGTTACATTGATCATACTTGCAGGTACAGTAAACTTAAGTTACATTGATCAGGCTTGCAGGTACAGTAAACTTGAATTACATCAATCAGGCTTGCAGGTATTGTAAACTTGGGTTACATCGATCAGGCTTGCAGGTATAGTAAACGTGGGTTATATTGATCAGTCTTGCAGGTAAACTTGGGTTACATCGATCAGGCTTGCAGGTACAGTAAACTTGAGTTACATTGATCAGGCGTGCAGGTACAGTAAACCTGAGTTACATCGATCAGGCTTGCAGGTATAGCAAACTTGGGTTACATCGATCAGGCTTACATGTATAGTAAACTCGGGTTGCATCGATCAGGCTTGCAGGTAAGGTAAACTTGAGTTACGTCGATCAGGCTTGCAGGTATAGTAAACTTGAGTTACATCGATGCCGCTTGCAGGTACAGTAAACTTGGGTTACATCGATGAGGCATGCAGGTACAGTAAACTTGGGTTACATCGATGAGGCATGCAGGTACAGTAAACTTGGGTAACATCGATGAGGCATGCTGGTACAGTAACTTGGGTAGCATCGATCTGAATGCAGGTATAGTAAACTTGAGTTACATTGATCAGGCTTGCAGGTACAGTAAACTTGGGTTACATCGATGAGCTTGCAGGTACAGTAAACTTGGGTTGCATCGATCAGGCTTGCAGGTATAAAACTTGAGTTACATTGATCAGGCTTGCAGGTATAATAAACTTGAGTTACATTGATCAGACATGCAGGTATAGTAAACTTGAGTTACATTGATCAGGCTTGCAGGTACAGTAAACTTGAGTTACATTGATCAGGCTTGCAGGTATAGTAAACTTGAATTACATTGATCAGGCTTGCAGGTATAGTAACTTGAGTTACATTGATCAGGCTTGCAGGTATAGTAAACCTGAGTTACATCGATGAGGCTTGCAGGTATAGTAAACTTGCGTTACATTGATCAGGCTTGCAGGTTTAGTAAACTTGAGTTACATTGATCAGGCTTGCAGGTATAGTAAACTTAGGTTACATTGATGAGGCTTGCAGGTATAGTAAACTTACGTTACATTGATCAGGCTTGCAGGTATAGTAAACTTGAGTTACATTGATGAGGCTTGCAGGTATAGTAAACTTGAGTTACATTGATCAGGCATGCAGGCATAGTAAACTTGAGTTACATTGATCAGGTTTGCAGGTACAGTAAACTTGGGTTACATTGATGAGGCTTGCAGGTATAGTAAACTTAGGTTACAATGATGAGGCTTGCAGGTATAGTAAACTTGAGTTACATTGATCAGGCTTGCAGGTATAGTAAACTTAGGTTACATCGATCAGACTTGCAGTAATAGTAAACTTGGGTACATTGATCAGGCTTGCAGGTACAGTAAACTTGGGTTACATTGATCAGGCTTGCAGATACAGTAAACTTGGGTTACATTGAACAGGCTTGCAGGTATAGTAAACTTACATTACATTGATCAGGTTTGGAGGTATTGTAAACTTAGGTTACATTGATCAGGCTTGCAGGTACAGTAAACTTGGGTTGCATCGATCAGGCTTGCAGGTATAGTAAACTTACGTTACATTGATCAGGCTTGCAGGTATAGTAAACTTGAGTTACATTGATCAGGCTTGCAAGTATAGTAAACTTAGATTACATTGACCATGCTTGCAGGTACAGTAAACTTGAGTTACATTGATCAGGCTTGCAGGTATAGTAAACTTGAGTTACATTGATCAGGCTTGCAGGTATAGTAAACTTGAGTTATATTGATCAGGCTTGCAGGTATAGTAAACTTGAGTTACATTGATCAGGCGTGCAGGTACAGTAAACTTGAGTTACATTGATCAGGCTTGCAGGTACAGTAAACTTGGGTTACATTGATCAGGCTTGCAGGTACAGTAAACTTAGGTTACATTGATCAGGCTTGCAGATACAGTAAATTTTGTTAGATTGATCAGGCTTGCAGTATAGTAAACTTATGTTACATTGATCAGGTTTGGAGGTATTGTAAACTTAGGTTACATGATCAGGCTTGCAGGTACAGTAACTTGGGTTACATTGATCAGGCTTGCAGGTACAGTAAACTGGGTTACATTGATCAGACTTGTAGGTATAATAAGTTGGGCTACATGCTCAGGCTTGCAGGTACAGTAAACTTGGTTACATCGATCAGGCTTGCAGGTATAGCAAACTTGGGTTACATAGTTCAGGCTTACAGGTATAGTAAACTCGGGTTGCATCGATCAGGCTTGCAGGTAAGGTAAACTTGAGTTACGTCGATCAGGCTTGCAGGTATAGTAAACTTGAGTTACATCGATGCCGCTTGCAGGTACAGTAAACTTGGGTTACATCGATGAGGCATGCAGGTACAGTAAACTTGGGTTACATCGATGAGGCATGCAGGTACAGTAAACTTGGGTAACATCGATGAGGCATGCTGGTACAGTAAACTTGGGTAGCATCGATCTGAATGCAGGTATAGTAAACTTGAGTTACATTGATCAGGCTTGCAGGTACAGTAAACTTGGGTTACATCGATGAGGCTTGCAGGTACAGTAAACTTGGGTTGCATCGATCTGACTTGCAGGTATAGTAAACTTGAGTTACATTGATCAGGCTTGCAGGTATAATAAACTTGAGTTACATTGATCAGACATGCAGGTATAGTAAACTTGAGTTACATTGATCAGGCTTGCAGGTACAGTAAACTTGAGTTACATTGATCAGGCTTGCAGGTATAGTAAACTTGAATTACATTGATCAGGCTTGCAGGTATAGTAAACTTGAGTTACATTGATCAGGATTGCAGGTATAGTAAACTTAGGTTACATTGATCAGGCTTGCAGTAATAGTAAACTTGGGTTACATTGATCAGGCTTGCAGGTATAGTAAACCTGAGTTACATCGATGAGGCTTGCAGGTATAGTAAACTTGCGTTACTTGATCAGGCTTGCAGGTTTAGTAAACTTGAGTACATTGATCAGGCTTGCAGGTATAGTAAACTTAGGTTACATTGATGAGGCTTGCAGGTATAGTAAACTTACGTTACATTGATCAGGCTTGCAGGTATAGTAAACTTGAGTTACATTGATGAGGCTTGCAGGTATAGTAAACTTGAGTTACATTGATCAGGCATGCAGGCATAGTAAACTTGAGTTACATTGATCAGGTTTGCAGGTACAGTAACTTGGGTTACATTGATGAGGCTTGCAGGTATAGTAAACTAGGTTACAATGATGAGGCTTGCAGGTATAGTAAACTTGAGTTACAGTTGATCAGGCTTGCAGGTATAGTAAACTTAGGTTACATCGATCAGACTTGCAGTAATAGTAAACTTGGGTTACATTGATCGGCTTGCAGGTACAGTAAACTTGGGTTACATTGATCAGCTTGCAGATACAGTAAACTTGGTTACATTGAACAGGCTTGCAGGTATAGTAAACTTACATACATTGATCAGGTTTGGAGGTATTGTAAACTTAGGTTACATTGATCAGGCTTGCAGGTACAGTTAAACTTGGGTGCATCGATCAGGCTTGCAGGTATAGTAAACTTACGTTACATTGATCAGGCTTGCAGGTATAGTAACTTGAGTTTACATTGATCAGGCCTGCAAGTATAGTAAACTTATGTTACATTGATCAGGTTTGAGGTATTGTAAACTTAGGTTACATTGATCAGGCTTGCAGGTACAGTAAACTTGGGTTGCATCGATCAGGCTTGCAGGTATAGTAAACTTACGTTACATTGATCAGGCTTGCAGGTATAGTAAACTTGAGTTACATTGATCAGGCTTGCAAGTATAGTAACTTAGATTACTTGACCATGCTTGCAGGTACAGTAAAACTTGAGTTACATTGATCAGGCTTGCAGGTATAGTAAACTTGAGTTACATTTATCAGGCTTGCAGGTATAGTAAACTTGAGTTACATTGATCAGGCTTGCAGGTATAGTAAACTTGAGTTACATTGATCAGGCGTGCAGGTACAGTAAACTTGAGTTACATTGATCAGGCTTGCAGGTACAGTAAACTTGGGTTACATTGATCAGGCTTGCAGGTACAGTAAACTTAGGTTACATTGATCAGGCTTGCAGATACAGTAAATTTTGTTAGATTGATCAGGCTTGCAGGTATAGTAAACTTATGTTACATTGATCAGGTTTGGAGGTATTGTAAACTTAGGTTACATTGATCAGGCTTGCAGGTACAGTAAACTTGGGTTACTTTGATCAGGCTTGCAGGTACAGTAACCTGGGTTACATTGATCAGACTTGTAGGTATAATAAGTTGGGCTACATTGCTCAGGCTTGCAGGTACAGTAAACTGGGTTACATCGATCAGGCTTGCAGGTATAGTAAACTTGGGTTACATGATCATAAATGCAGGTACAGTAAACTTAAGTTACATTGATCAGGCTTGCAGGTACAGTAACTTGAATTACATCAATCAGGCTTGCAGGATATAAACTGGGTACATCGATCAGGCTTGCAGGTATAGTAAACTTGGGTTATATTGATCAGTCTTGCAGGTAAACTTGGGTTACATCGATCAGGCTTGCAGGTACAGTAAACCTGAGTTACAGTCGATCAGGCTTGCAGGTATAGCAAACTTGGGTTACATCGATCAGGCTTACAGGTATAGTAAACTCGGGTTACATTGATCAGTCTTGTAGGTAAACTTGGGTTCATCGATCAGGTTTGCAGGTACAGTATAGTAAACTTGAGTTACATTGATCAGGCTTGCCGGCATAGTAAACTTAAGTTACATCGATCAGGCTTGCAGGTCTAGTAAACTTGAGTTATATGATCAGGCTTGCAGGTATAGTAAACTTGAGTTACATTGATCAGGCTTGCAGGTACAGTAAACTTGAGTTACATTGATCAGGCTTGCAGGTATAGTAAACTTGAGTTACATTGATCAAATAGTAAACATAAGATAATCAATCTGGCTAGCAAGTAGAACAGAATTGTCCGAATCTCAGGTTGACGCTACTCAGAGCCGATTCGGTCTGACGCTGCAATCATGTGAATAGCCACATTACCTATACAAGCCAGCCAATAGCAGTAGTGTCTAGATGAATGACAAAAAAATGTACGTTATAATTTCTCAATTTCACAAATATTTTCACTGCACAACGACTTTATAAACAGCCGGTATATATTTTTAAAAAAAGACAGAAGAGCTAAAGAAAGCAACATTACGACAGGAAGGCCTCAATCGGATCGCAAACAAACACAAAACTTACAAACACCTCATCGTCAAAAATGTGAACATTCACAATAATAGTAGCCAGAAGGAAATAATGCGGCTTCAATGCAAAGGTACAGCTACGGTACCTTTGATGGTTGAGCCACAGCCAACTATAGGTTTTACTTAGGAATTCCAGGAAAACCACCAACCGCGTGATGTTTTTAGCTTTGTGTGCAGGGGTGGTTATAGTAGAGTAACGTCAGTCTCTAGAGATCTTATAGCTAAAAACGTCATGCTTTTTGGTGGGTTTTTGGTTCTCTACGTTTCTCTGCCTGCGGTCCTTCCCTTGTAATTGATCTGCCTAGCATTTTTCTCTCGGTCTTCCTTGTTTTCTATTACACATGGTTTCCACCTCATTGCCTGTGGCGACTCATCGCGACCTTCACTCCAAGGCAAGGACAACCACTTTAGAGAAAGATGAATTTATGTAATCTGTGACGTCACAATCGCCATCACTACGTACCCGCGCCAGGGACTACAGCTCGTAGTGTTATAGGTCTGGAGACAAATAATATAAATGAATATTATTATAGAGGGAAACTTCCGAGGCGATAATCAGCGAATGAATTCAGAGGAAGAGTATGTTTACAGCACTCGGAAAAAATGACAAATACTCAACAACAGAACAAAAACCAAGAACAATATATGGACCAAAGCAGGATCGAACCCTTACTCGGTGGCACAGCGCCTTGCCGCGAAAAGCCAAACCCTAGGGAACACTGCCACTCAGCTAGTGTCTCTAGTGGCGGGAATAGTATCAACACATGGACATCAAGTGGTACACAATACAGAGCTTGTTTTTATATCAAAGTGACATTTTAGTTCAACTCCTGAAATTATCTGCTCTGCTTATTTTTCAAAAGTGAAGGCTCTCTTCATGCCTTAAAGCGGATGTAGAATAAGATATCATTAGCGTCCATTAGAGGTGATGTGGTAGGTAACACGCACGGCGTTCTAGTTTCTCCAGAAAAATTGATGGTACCATTTTCAGGGGCAGGGTGAAAACCGAAGAGACGTCAGTTCGAATAAAAATAGCCATATCACACTAACCTCAACGCTAGAGTGATCCTCTTGTCTATTTATCTTCAAATAAGAACATTTGATGTTCCTTCTCCTTCTTTCTACGTTTTACCGATGACTACTCTTCTTCATCTACAGCCCTTAAGAAACACGCAAAGTGGGTTTAGTTGTCTTGTATTTATGGTTTATGGAAGCTCCGGTATCACTGCAAACGAATTAAAATCCATAATTGCTCAACCGCCCGTGCCAGTGGAATCATCCGAATTACTCACTCATCTTCCAAACAAAGAAAGGTAGCTGTAGTCCCATCATATCAGTCTCAGCACACGCCAAAAAACATAAGGCGAAACCGCACAGAAAGTGAACACAGCCAGCTATTCTTGTCATACGATATCATCATTCATCGTAAACAATTGGAATATCGAAACACGATCAAAACGGATGAAACACGCAGCTCTCGGTGTGCACAGAGCACTTAACTCAGTAGCTCCAGCAATTGCCGTTTGTAGCAGGCTGCAATATTTGGACTTCCGACCCAACAAATCCGTCTATAGCAATGCATTTTTTGAATACCAATTATTTTCCCTTTGATCTGCACTTGTTTGACAAGACTAATATGTTATTAGAACACACCGCGAAGAGGTGAATTTGGATCTGGATAGCTCTGGTTCGCTGGAAATGTCTGCTATGATTCGGTGACAATTTTCAGCCCTAACGCTGACAGGGGCCTCACTCTTGAACAAGTCACCCCAAAGGTGTTTTTTTTTAACTTCTAATACAAACCATAACACAAAAATAAAATAAACAGCGTTAGTTATGAAAACTGATGAAATGTCTGAAATGTCGCATCTGTATCTCTCAAGTGGAATGGCTGAAAAACACTCTTTTTTTTGTTTTGTTTTCTTGAAAACACCCAAATGCGTGTGACGTCTTGATATGCGATTATGTACGAACTATAGACTGCTGACGTCACTTTATCCACAACCGCCACTGCGCGCAATGCTGAAAACATCACTTCTTCTTCTTCTACCTTTCAGCTCCCTGTGGAGCATAGGTCTTCAACAAACACTATCAGCTCCCTGTGGAGCATGTCTGCAACAAACACTATCAGCTCCCTGATCTGTGGAGCATAGGTCTTCACAAACACTATCAGCTCCCTGTGGAGCATAGGTCTTCAACAAACACTATCAGCTCCCTGCTCTGTGGAGCATAGGTCTTCAAGAAACACTATCAGCTCCCTGTGGAGCATAGGTCTTCAACAAACACTTTCAGCTCCCTGTGGAGCATAGGTCTTCAACAAACCTTTAGCTCCCTGTGGAGCATAGGTCTTCAACAAACACTTTCAGCTCCCTGTGGAGTGGAGTATAGGTCTTCAACAAACACTTTCAGCTCCCTGTGGAGCATATGTCTTCAACAAACACTTTTAGCTCCCTATGGAGAACACGTCTTCAACAAACACTTTCCAAGCCGTTCTGTTTCTTGCTATTCTTTTAAGATCATTCCATGTCTTCCCCCCATCTTCATATCTGCTTCTGTCTGTCTTCTCCAAGAATTTCTTGGTCTTCCTCTTGTCTTTTCCCCCTGGGGATCCAAAAAAGGGTTGTGTAATACTCTCAGTTGGCTTCCGCAGTGTGTATTCTATCCAGCGCCATCGTCTTCGCTGTATCTCTTTATCCACTGGTATTTGACTGGTACATTCCATAATTCTATGTTAGGGATTTTGTCCTGCCATTTTCATCTTTTATTCTTAGTAAGCATCCATTAATGAAAGTCTGTATCTTCATGATTGTCAATTTTGTTGTTCTCGATGTTTCACAGTCATATAATAAGACTGACTTAACATTGGAGTTGAACATTTTATTTTTGTAGAAAACGTTACATGGTTTGGGGGAACTCCCTCAGCCCTTTGGCTTGAGATATAGAGATGACTTTGGATGAGGACAGAGATCATTTTTAGTTTTTGAAAACCACTGTAGTTTTGTTGTGACGCCAGCTAAGTTGAGATCACTTTAATTTATAACCCTAAACTGTGACTTTACCTTCAGTGGAAACGTTGCAGACTCGGCACATCGGCATCCATAAATCCTGATATATTTTTATTTAGATTATAACTAATGTTCCGCTTTAAGATTAAAACAAACAATTGTGGCCTCAGAATTTCTAAATTACGATATAGAGATATATGTAAATCATCTCTGAAAGACTTCTCCATATGTGAAAATGCTGGCAAACATCTGCAAGTAATCGCACATCATGGATAACTGTGTATAAGGAACGGTATAACATCATTGAGACTGTGCTAATGAAAACTTAGAAGAGAAAAGACTCCTGAAAAAGGATGGAAAACCCTGTGGATCAGTGGGCCCGACTTTCATTATGTGACCGCGTGTGTTTGTCAAACATTGGTAGAATTAGCCACGAGAGAAGCTGTTCGGCAAAAACAAAACCTCAAAAATACACAATAGCCTCCACTAAACCGTCTGACAAGACGAAAAGGGCCATATATGTGGCCTCATAATAAAAAAAAAACGTTGCACTTTTTTTTACCTGCAAGTCAACTAAAAAGTCAGTGATAAATGACTGTGACAAGCGAACTACACTTTCTCGTTCAGCAGATGTGAAAACTGCATCTTTAATGATGCAACGCAGCTTAGATAAGGGCTGCCTTAGAGCTCTGCTAACCTGACCTTTCTTTCCACAAGACACGTGGCATTTATACCCACCAAAGCTGCCGTAATAACCTCGATAACTTTTTACGGAAAGAAAGAAATAAAGAAAATAAGGAGGATAGGAATGAATAAGTTCCACTGGAATAAAAATAGAATCTAAACATGAAAGTCGAGCACTACAAACTGACAGATTATCTCCTTTAGAGAGAAGGGATTTAATTATTCGCGGCCGTAGGAACTTGAAAGAGATGATAGATAGGAACTAGAAGGAATGTCTAATGTGCACTGATGAAGAATTAACGCTTGCTTAGTGTGCACTGATGGAGGTATATCTCATGAACATTAAATAAAATAATGGAGAATAGTGTTCCTAGAGTATGTTCATGAAGAACTAAAGGATTTTTATGTTCGTCTATTAAGAAAGTGCAGACGTTTAGTGTACATCTGTGAAGAAAAAAAATGTTTAGTATACATCAGTAAAGTAATGAAAATATGTTTCGTGTACGTCAGGGAAGAAAAGAAAATATGTTTAGTGTATTCCAATAAATAAAAGAAAATATGTTTAGTGTATTCCAATAAATAAAAGAAAATATGTTTAGTGTACAAACATCAGGGAAGAAAGTATGTTTAACGTACGTCAAGAAAGAAAAGACAATATGCTTAGTGTACATCAAAGAAGGACAGAAAATGTTTAGTGTTTGTCAATAAAGATAAGAAAATATGTTTTGTGTACGCCAGTAAAGAAAAGAACATATGTTTAGTGTACGTCAGTAAAGAAAAGAACATATGTTTAGTGTACGTCAGTAAAGAAAATACACTATGTTTAGTATGCATCAAAGAAGAAAATAAAATGTTTAGTGTTTGTCAATAAAGACAAACATATGGTCAGCGTTCATCAGCGAAAAGAAATGAAAATAATAAAACGAAGGTGTTGTATACCATTGTATACCAAAGAAGGATATTAAAAAAAAAAACGGCATCCTTAATGTACACGGACGAATGAAAAGGGGGGAAAAGAAGAATATTTTATGTGTAAGCTCATAAAAAGAAACTAATACACGCCCTGTGATAGCCTTCCATTCATCAAAATAAAGAAAGCTTTATTTATATCAAAATGTGTAAAGGAATAGAAACAGTCCTGTCTAATATATAGGAAAAGGCAAATAATTGCAATGCTGCAGTAAAGCTGGTAGCAAGGAGCCAGTGGTGGGGAGTGTTAAACACTCTAAGGTATGGTGACAGCTTTACGAGGAAGGAACACAACACAATACTGACGTTTCGGCATGTGGCCTTCTTCAGAAAACAAGGACAACAACAACAACAACAAACGATGAAGCACAAGTATCTATAACTACATGTTAGATGTTCAGGAGAATGGAGAGGTGGACAGAAAAGAAGAAAGTAGGATGTTTAAATAAGAAAGGAGGCTACATGAGGGGAGGTAGGAGGAGTGCCAAGATGTGTAAAATAGAAAGATTAGAAAAATGAGGAAGATCTAGAAATGTCAATAGTAAAAAGTGAATAATGTATCATAAAACGTATTAAAAAATCACTTAGCTGAAACAACTTGTCTGTCCGCGTGAAGGAATCGAAAGAATGACCATATGTATGACACTGGGCGGGGAACATCACGTGGCGGACCTGTCTAATATACATCAGAGTAAACAAAAATAAGTCGACGAGAAGAACGAGTATAGAGAATATTGATGAGGAATGTCTTTGAATTATCGGGAGATGTGACTGATTAATGGACTTGTAAGGCTTTGGTTTGCGAGTGTTATTTAAGGGTCCACCCTGGGATCAGTCATTCGGTACCCACTGGTGCGTAAGGAACTGTGTGGGGAATTAAATAGAACAGATGAAAGCATCAATGACGAAGAAGTGAGTCGCCAGTGCAAGGAGGGCAAGAAGTGCAATGATTGAAATGATAGGTAGCGGCCTATTGATGAGTAGTCAACGACACATAGATGAGATGTGAGTGATTCATAAATGAGAAATGAGTGGCCGATGGATAAGTAGTAGTGGGTATTCTATAAATGAGTAGTGAGTGATCAATAAAGAACAGTGAGTGGCCAATAGATGAGCATTGAGTGATCTATAAATGAACAGTGAGTTATCTAGAAATGAGCAGTGAGTGATCTAGAAATGAGCAGTCATCATTATCATCAAGTACCGGACCTGCTGGCGTAGGTGATCATGTCTCTCCACAACTTTCGATCACGACAGTTATTTATAATTTCTGTTGTTGACTTTCTGCAAAGCCATTCTCTTAAGCAGTCTGGTATTTTTTTCTCTTTGCTTCCCTCTATCTCTTCGTCCTTCAATTTTCAGTTGTCACAATATATTCCATCTGTTCTCTTCTCATTACATGGCAAAAAAAATTATGATTGTTTCTTCCTAATATTGGAAATAGCTCTCTTTTTGCTTTGTCCTCTTTCAGAACGTTTTCATTACTCTTCTAGCTGTCCATGGTATTCTCAACATTCTTCTGTAAAACCACATTTCTATAGACTCCAGTGATTTTCTTAACTGTTGTCTTAATGATCAGTGAGTAATCAATAAATGAACAGTGAGTGATCTATAAATGAACAGTGGGTGGCCGATGGATAAGCAGTGGTGAGTGCACTATAAAAAGCAGTGAGTGATCAAATGCAGCTTGGAAGAACTTTCAAGTGATTAATTTGGATGTGTCGGGCCGAAAGGCGTAAATATCATAGCTAGAGCACAGTTGTAAACTACGACATGCTATTCCGAAGTCGACGAACGAAGAACACGTATAAGAAGACAAACATTTGAATAACAACAAAACGTGATCATCATTCTGCTGACGTCAACAATTCCTAACAGAAATTGAAAACGATAACCCTTTAAAGCTACCGAAAGCTATTAACCTAGACACATAACAGCTCCCATGAACTCCAGACAAACTGGCATACTTAAAACATCGACAGTAGTAATCTATACCAGGTATTTCCGGAGGTTAAACATTTCCAAGGCAACTTTTGATCCAAAGGTCGCAGTTCAAAGGGCGCTCGGTTTTATTTATTATTAATGAAACACACTGGTTCTCTAACTGCTCAGACTACATCACATTTCATGGCATAAACTCAACATAACGATTTCATCTTATTTTTATTGGCCACAAACCGACCAATCAGCCAGTGTAGCTAATC
Source organism: Megaustenia siamemsis (assembly GCA_032433765.1). NCBI lineage: Eukaryota > Metazoa > Mollusca > Gastropoda > Stylommatophora > Ariophantidae > Megaustenia > Megaustenia siamemsis. The sequence continues at coordinate 25,216,396 of JAVIAB010000047.1, forward strand.
TTGTCGTGTCTTTTGGACCACAATCAAATTCCTCACTTCATGACGTCTTTGGGCATCTTTTGCAGAGTCTTTTTTCTGGTCCAGCAAATATTCAACCATCATTGATTTATTTGGAAGCCGCGATAGCTCAGTGGTTAGTGAACTGAACCACAAAGGACAAGAGTAGAGTTCGATCCCAACCGACGGCTTCAGGGTTCACCCAGCCTTAGATGCGTACCGAATTTTTTCTGGGAAAGTAAAGCGGCACGGGCGTAATACCGACCACATTACCCCGAAAATCATGCGCTGAAGGTCTGTAAAATGTATGATCACTAACACCATATTCCCTATACGCCACTTGGCGTGACAGGGGTACTTTACTTACTATTGAATTTATTTAGGCCTCTTTTTTCTTATTCTTCTTTTTCTGTCGAAGCGGAAAGTAAATTCTGACTCTCGCTCCTGGCTCAGCCATTTACACCCGATGCTGCCGGAGTTTCCTTAATGTACATCGTCATTCCATCAATTCTGGGTTTGCCTCGAGTTTTTTGTCTTCTCATCTCCTCTCTTCTCTTTATATAAATACATAAATATATATATATATATATATATATATTATATAATATATATATATATATATATAGCCTACCTTTGTAGATTAACTCTTCACGAGGGAAAGATACATGAGTATATATGTTATCATCATCATCATCAAGTACCTGACCTGCTGGCGTAGGTGATCACATCTCCACAACTTTCGATCTCGACAGCTATTTATCATTTCTGTTGTTCACCTTTTGCCAAGCCATTCTCTTAAGCTGTCTGGTATTTTTTTCTCTTTGCTTCCCTCTGTCTCTTCGTCCCTCATTTTTTTCCAGTTGTTACAACACTTCCAGCTGTTCTCTTCTCATTACATGGCAAAAAAATAATGATTGTTTCCTCCTAATATTGGAAATTAGGTCTCTTTTTTTGCTTTGACCTCTTTCAGAATATTTTCATTCTCTTCTTAGCTGTCCATGCACTATAAATGAGCAGTGGATTATATATATATATATATATATATATATATATATATATATATATATATATATACACACACACACACATATATATATATATATCTGTTTATGTATACGTATATATACACATGCACACAAATACATATATATCTACGGCACTAACCAATTACTAGAGTCTGACACTGGGAAGGGGGGTGGGGGGTCTTATAGGACAGGAGAATAAAGGCCGCATATCATGAGCAATCGCCATGAAGTATTGGATTGAGTTTTTTTTCACTCCAGAAAAAAAAAAAAAATTAACTACTGGGATTCGAACCCGTGTTCTCCTGCCTTTGAACATGACGAGTTATCGATTAGGCCATCCGCAAAGAGTCGTCACAATGACTGAGATAAAGAGTCGTCACGATGACATGAAATAAAGAGTCGTCACAATGACATGAGATAAAGAGTCGTCACAGTGACATGAGATAAAAAGTCGTCACAATGACATGAGATACAGAGTCGTCACAATGACATGAGATACAGAGTCGTCACAATGACATGAGATAAAGAGTCGTCACGATGACATGAGATAAAGAGTCGTCACGATGACATGAGATAAAGAGTCGTCACAGTGACATGGGATAAAGTCGCCACAATGACATGAGAAAGATAAAGTCGTCACGATGGCATGAGATAAAGAGTCGTCACAGTGACATGGGATAAAGAGTCGTCACAGTGACATGAGATAAAAAGTCGTCACAATGACATGAGATAAAGAGTCGTCACGATGACATGAGATAAAGAGTCGTCACGATGACATGAGATAAAGAGTCGTCACGATGACATGAGATAAAGAGTCGTCCGATGACATGAGATAAAGAGTCGTCATGATGACATGAGATAAAAAAGTCGTCACGATGACATGAGATAAAGAGTCGTCACAATGACATGAGATAAAGAGTCGTCACAATGACATGAGATAAAGAGTCGTCACGATGACATGAGATAAAGAGTCGTCACGATGACATGAGATTATGAACAAGCTCACACTCAGAACCACAGAGATACAGAAGGTCTTCAACTGTAGATTTAAGAATTGCACATCATCGAAAACATTAACTTTAAGATGACATAAGAAACTTTTCCATTAAACACCATTTATTTATAACTTTCCATTAAACACCATTTACTTTATAACTTTTCCATTAAACACCATTTACTTTAAAACTTTTCCATTAAACACCATTTACTTTAAAACTTTCCATTAAACACCATTTATTTTAAAACTTTCCATTAAAGACAAAACCAGCTCCGCAAGAATCTACAAGAGAAAAAACGTTTCAGGCTGTTGCATCAGTTGAACGTTCGGGATAAAAGGCACAACGGCAGAAATCTCTGAAGTGAGAGTGCTTTACTGACGTTAAGAACATAACACTACTTAGGGTATATCGCTATTAAAGTATAGACCTTCGTTTTTTATTATGACACACAAAAAGCAGGTTCCTAAAGTAAGAACAACATTATGACACACAATAAGCAGGTTGCTGGAGTAAGAACATTATGACACACGATAAGCAGGTCGCTGAAGTAAGAACAACATTATGACACACAATAATCACGTCTCTGAAGCAAGAACAAACATTATGACACACGATAAACAGGTCGCTGAAGTAAGAACAACATTATGACACACGATAAACAGGTCTCTAAAGTAAGAACAACATTATGACACACAATAAGCAAGTCTCTAAAGTAAGAACAACATTATGACGCACAATAAGCAGGTCTCTAAAGTAAGAACAACATTATGACACACAAAAAGCAGGTTGCTAAAGTAAGAACAACATTATGACACACAATAAGCAGGTCTCTAAAGTAAGAACAACATTATGACACACAATAAGCAGGTCGCTGAGTAAGAACAACATTATGACACACAATAAGCAGGTCTCTAAAGTAAGAACAACATTATGACACACAATAAGCAGGTCGCTGAAGTAAGAACAACATTATGGCACACGATAAGCAGGTCTATGAAGTAAGAACAACATTATGACACACGATAAGCAGGTCGCTGAAGTAAGAACAACATTATGACACACAAAAAGCAGGTCCTAAAGTAAGAACAACATTATGACACACAATAATCACGTCTCTGAAGCAAGAACAACATTATGACACACGATAAACAGGTCGCTGAAGTAAGAACAACATTATGACACACGATAAGCAGGTCGCTGAAGTAAGAACAACATTATGACACACGATAAGCAGGTCGCTGAAGTAAGAACAACATTATGACACGAGATAAGCATGGCGCTGAAGTAAGAACAACATTATGACACACGATAAGCAGGTCGCTGAAGTAAGAACAAATTATGACATACGATAAGCTGGTCTATGAAGTAAGAACAACATTATGGCACACGATAAGCTGGTCTCTGAAGTGAGAAAAACATATGACACACGATAAACAGGTCTCTGAAGTAAGAACAACATTATGACACACGATAAACAGGTCTCTAAAGTAAGAACAACATTATGACACACGATAAGCAGGTCTCTGAAGTAAGAACAACATTATGACACACAATAATCACGTCTCTGAAGCAAGAACAACATTATGACACACGATAAGCAGGTCTCTGAAGTAAGAACAACATTATGACACACGATAAGCAGGTCGCTGAAGTAAGAACAACATTATGACACACGATAAGCAGGTCGCTGAAGTAAGAACAACATTATGACACACAATAATCACGTCTCTGAAGCAAGAACAACATTATGACACACGATAAGCAGGTCGCTGAAGTAAGAACAACATTATGACACACGATAAGCAGGTCGCTGAAGTAAGAACAACATTATGACACACGATAAGCAGGTCGCTGAAGTAAGAACAACATTATGAACACGATAAGCAGGTCGCTGAAGTAAGAACAACATTATGACACGAGATAAGCATGGCGCTGAAGTAAGAACAACATTATGACACACGATAAGCAGGTCTCTGGAGTAAGAACAACATTATGACACACAATAAGCAGGTCTCTAAAGTAAGAACAACATTATGACACACGATAAGCTGGTCTATGAAGTAAGAACAACATTATGGCACACGATAAGCTGGTCTCTGAAGTGAGAAAAACATTATGACACACGATAAAACAGGTCTCTGAAGTAAGAACAACATTATGACACACGATAAACAGGTCTCTAAAGTAAGAACAACATTATGACACACGATAAACAGGTCTCTAAAGTAAGAACAACATTATGACACAAAATAAGCAGGTCTCTAAAGTAAAACAACATTATGACGCACAATAAGCAGGTCTCTAAAGTAAGAACAACATTATGACACACAAAAAGCAGGTTCCTAAAGTAAGAACAACATTATGACACACAATAAGCAGGTCTCTAAAGTAAGAACAACATTATGAACACACAATAAGCAGGTCGCTGAAGTAAGAACAACATTATGACATACGATAAGCTGGTCTATGAAGTAAGAACACAACATTATGGCACACGATAAGCTGGTCTCTGAAGTGAGAAAAAACATTATGACACACGATAAACAGGTCTCTGAAGTAAGAACAACATTATGACACACGATAAGCAGGTCTCTGAAGTAAGAACACATTATGACACACGATAAGCAGGTCCTGAAGTAAGAACAACATTATGACACACGATAAGCAGGTCTCTAAAGTAAGAACAACATTATGACACACGATAAGCAGGTCGCTGAAGTAAGAACAACATTATGACACACAATAATCACGTCTCTGAAGCAAGAACAACATTATGACACACGATAAGCAGGTCGCTGAAGTAAGAACAACATTATGACACACAATAAGCAGGTGCTGGAGTAAGAACATTATGACACACGATAAGCAGGTTGCTGGAGTAAGAACATTATGACACATGATAAGCAGGTCTCTAAAGTAAGAACGACTTTATGACACACGATAAGCAGGTCTCTAAAGTAAGAACAACATTATGACGCACAATAAGCAGGTCTCTAAAGTAAGAACAACATTATGACACACAATAAGCAGGTGTCTAAAGTAAGAACACATTATGACACACAAAAAGCAGGTTCCTAAAGTAAGAACAACATTATGACACACAATAAGCAGGTCTCTAAAGTAAGAACAACATTATGACACACAATAAGCAGGTCTCTAAAGTAAGAACAACATTATGACACACAATAAGCAGGTCTCTAAAGTAAGAACAACATTATGACACAATAAGCTGGTCTATGAAGTAAGAACAACATTATGGCACACGATAGCGGTCTCTGAAGTGAGAAAAACATATGACACACAATAAGCAGGTCTCTAAAGTATGAACAACATTATGACACACAATAAGCAGGTCTCTAAAGTAGAACAACATTATGACACGATAAGCAGGTCTCTAAAGTAAGAACACATTATGACACACAATAAGCAGGTCTCTAAAGTAAGAACAACATTATGACACACAATAAGCAGGTCTCTAAGTAAGAACAACATTATGACACACAATAAGCAGTCTCTAAAGTAAGAACAACATTGACACACAAAAAGCGGTTCCTAAAGTAAGAACAACATTATGAACACACAATAAGCAGGTCTTTGAAGTGAACAACATTATGACACACGATATGCAGGTCTCTGAAGTAAGAACAACATTATGACACACATAATCAGTCTCTGAAGCAAGAACAACATTATGACACACGATAAGCAGGTCTCTGAAGTAAGAACACCATTATGACACACGATAAGCAGGTCGCTGAAGTAAGAACAACATTATGACACACATATCACGTCTCTGAAGCAAGAACACATTATGACACACGATAAACAGGTCGCTGAAGTAAGAAACACATTATGACACACGATAAGCAGGTCGCTGAAGTAAGAACAACATTATGACACACGATAAGCAGGTCGCTGAAGTAAGAACAACATATGACACACGATAAGCAGGTCGCTGAAGTAAGAACAACATTATGACACACAATTAGCAGTCTCTGGAGTAAGAACAGCTATGGCACACAATTAGCAGGTCTCTGGAGTAAGAACAATATTATTACATGATAAGGAGGTCTCTGGAGTAAGAACATTATAACCAAGATAAGGAGTCTCTGGAGTAAGAACAATATAACACAAGATAAGGAGGTCTCTGGAGTAAGAACAATATAACACAAGATAAGGAGGTCTCTGGAGTAAGAACAATTTATGACACATGATAAGGAGGTCTCTGGAGTAAGAACATTATGACACAAGATAAGGAGGTCTCTGGAGTAAGAACATTATTATGACACAAGATAAGGAGGTCTCTGGAGTAGAACAATATTATGACACATGATAAGGAGGTCTCTGGAGTAAGAACATTATGACACAAGATAAGGAGGTCTCTGGAGTAAGAACAATATTATGACACATGATAGGAGTCTCTGGAGTAAGACATTATGACACAAGATAAGGAGTCTCTGGAGTAAGAACATATGACACAAGGATAAGGAGGTCTCTGGAGTAAGAACAATATTATGACACATGATAAGGAGGTCTCTGGAGTAAGAACATTATGACACAAGATAAGGAGGTCTCTGGAGTAAGAACTTATGAACAAGATAAGGAGGTCTCTGAGTAAGAACATATTATGACACATGATAAGAGGTCTCTGGATAAGAACATTATGACCACAAGAAGGAGTCTCTGGAGTAAGAACATTATTATGACACAAGATAAGGAGGTCTCTGGAGTAAGAACATATTATGACACATGATAAGGAGGTCTCTGGAGTAAGAATTATGACACAAGATAAGGAGGTCTCTGGAGTAAGAACAATATTATGACACATATAAGGAGGTCTCTGGAGTAAGAACATTATGACACAAGATAAGGAGGTCTCTAGAGTAAGAACATTATGACACATGATAAGGAGGTCTCTGGAGTAAGAAACAATATAACACAAGATAAGGAGGTCTCTGGAGTAAGAACAATATATGACACATGATAAGAGGTCTCTGAGTAAGAACATTATGACACAAGATAAGGAGGTCCTCTGGAGTAAGAACATTATGACACAAGATAAGGAGGTCTCTGGAGTAAGAACATTATGACACACAAGATAAGGAGGTCTCTGGTGTAAGAACAATATTATGACACATGATAAGGAGGTCTCTGGTGTAAGAACATATTATGACACAGATAAGGAGGTCTCTGGTGTAAGAACAATATTATGACACAAGATAAGGAGGTCTCTGTGTAAGAACATATAATGACACATGATAAGGAGGTCTCTGGTGTAAGAACAATATTATGACACAAGATAAGGAGGTCTCTGGAGTAAGAACATTATGACACAAGATAAGAGGTCTCTGGAGTAAGAACATTATGACACATGATAAGGAGGTCTCTGAGTAAGAACATTATGACACAAGATAAGGAGTCTCTGGTAAAACATATGACACAAGATAAGGAGGTCTCTGGAGTAGAACATTATGACAATGATAAGGAGTCTCTGGAGTAAGAACATTATGACACAAGATATGGAGGTCTCTGAGTAGAACATTATGACCAGATAAGAGAGGTGGTGTAGAACAACATTATGACACAAGATAGGAGGTCTCTGTGTAAGAACAACATTATGACACACGATAAGCAGGTCGCATGGTCAGTTCTTGTATATGCATGCGTGTCCTGGTTTGTCCCCCTAAACCGGCGCTGTAGCAGGCACACTCAGTGAACGCCATGTTCTTGGAACTTGGTTTGAACGCCATGTTCTTCTCAGAACATGGATCTTGGTTTGACGTAGGCGTGTTCCTCTCTCGTCGGGTGGATGGCGTCCAGGGCAGTTAGGCCCACTCTGCCCGTGGTTTCTGTATGGGTTTATTGAGTTATTAGCGTGTCATCATCATTGCACTACAAACATGTCCATAGATGCTCAGACCCCTCCTCAGCAAGTCCCTCAGTGTCCAGCGACAGACGACTCCAGTTCTATGTTGCTTGATAAGTCTGCTTACACGCCCACTAAGTTTCTCGTTTCTGGCTGTGCCCATCTTAACTCCCATCTCTTTCATCCGAAGGAGTAACGTGGACTCGTGGTTATCGACGTCATGTGTCTTTCCAACTTCCCGGAGGGCATTGATGACGTCCGCCCGATCCATTGGTTGACCGTCCTCAACAATAGCGCAGCTAGCCAACCTGTATGGGTATTTTCCCATATCCTTTCCTTCTCCCAACGATTTCTGCTAAACAGCATTGCTTTGTTTTCCAGGGTGTCCTTTCCAATGGACAGGGATTGCGGCTCTAACTCGCATGGCATTTCCACCGATTCTCTAGAGCCTTTGATGTCCGACCTGACCCATTGATTATTATTCCACACGCCCAGCAGGCATATGGACCCAGGCCTCTCTCCCTTTTTTCAGTCCATTTACTTCTTCAGACTCATTCTTCATCTACTAACATCGCTATAAGGCGAAGAAACTAAGTATTAACGTATTTGTCATCCGTTGTCTTTTACCTGACGAAGGCCTAGGCTGAAACGCCGTAGTTTGTCATGTCTTGCTATGGGCTTAACTATATGATATAATTTTATGGGTTTTTTCACAGATGCTATAGAAGAAATGGCTTCCATTTTCTTTACGAAAACACGTGACATCCCACGTGATGTTCAAATAATATTTTGCAGCCATATCTAAAATACTAACATTCAGAGATAGTGGTAATGTAACTTTCTAGAACACTCAGCATACACAAGTACAAGAATTAGCTGCAATTCATAAACTGTATGGTCCTATATGGAGCCGCGATAGCTCAGTGGTTAGTGAACTGGACTACAAAGGACAAGGGGTTGGGTTTGATCCCAATCGACGGCCTCCGGGTTCAACCAGCCTTTAATGGGTACCGAATTTTTTTCAGGGAAAGTGAAGCGGCACGGGTGTAATACCGACCACATTACCCCAAAAATCATGTGCTAAAGGTCTGTAAAATGTATGGTCGCTAACACCAGCGACCATACATTTTACAGACCTTTAGCACATGATTTTAATTTCCTATACACCGCCACTTGGCGTGACGGGGGTACTTTACTTCCTTTTTTTAATGGTCCTATGTGTTGCAATTATCACGTACGTCCTTCCAGAGACACATAGGTCTGCTATTCACGATAGTCCGTCAGCCACCAACGTGATAATAGTTTCTATTTTCGCAACCCCTTTGATAACAAAACAAAACAAAAAAAAAAAAACTAGTTCGCTTTCAGTAGACCTGGAACACACTGGCATTGCTGAGAAGGTCATCTATAGGAGAAATATATCCCGCCGTGTCAGAATAGAGTAGACAAGAAGTAAGGCGGTAGGCGATTGTAGAGCTAAGAAAAATAACTTCCTAACTATGTCACAGCCTTGAAGATTTGACCTACTTCTGGAATTTCTCGCCCACAGTTTCGAATCTTCTGTGTGTGTGTGTGTGTGTGTGTTTGTATGTTTTTTTTTCGAATTAAACTTACTCTGCCCGGACAATATGCTCGCTATATATCGTTGTATGTGTATGTGTGTGTACGTGAATGGCGCTGGTTATATCGCGGTTTCTATACGCTTGTAAAAAACATAGCCCATAACGGAGCTACAGAGAACATGTACAAGCTATGGAGATGAAATCTTATCTTAATGTTTGTGGTTTGGGTTACTGCAAGGGTGAACAAGTTCGTAAAGAAACATAAACAATGAGAGTACATGATGATCTTTAGACTACTGTGAAGAAAACAATAAACAATGAGAGTACATAATGATCTTTAGACTACTGTGAAGAAAACAATAAACAATGAGAGTACATGATGATCTTTAGACTACTGTGAAGAAAACAATAAACAATGAGAGTACATGATGATCTTTAGACTACTGTGAAGAAAACAATAAACAATGAGAGTACATGATGATCTTTAGACTACTGTGAAGAAAACAATAAACAATGAGAGTACATGATGATCTTTAGACTACTGTGAAGAAAACAATAAACAATTAGAGTACATGATGATCTTTAGACTACTGTGAAGAAAGCAATAAACAATGAGAGTACATGATGATCTTTAGACTACTGTGAAGAAAACAATAAACAATGAGAGTACATGATGATCTTTAGACTACTTTGAAGAAAACAATAAACAATGAGAGTACATGATGATCTTTAGACTACTGTGAAGAAAACAATAAACAATGAGAGTACATGATGATCTTTAGACTACTGTGAAGAAAACAATAAACAATGAGAGTACATGATGATCTTAAGACTACTGTGAAGAAAACAATAAACAATGAGAGTACATGATGATCTTTAGACTACTGTGAAGAAAACAATAAACAATGAGAGTACATGATGATCTTTAGACTACTGTGAAGAAACAATAAACAATGAGAGTACATGATGATCTTTAGACTACTGTGAAGAAAACGCAAAATGAAATGTTTTCGTCACGTATCTCGATCGTGCGATACAATTCATTTTTGACAATAGAAACAAGAAAATAGTTCTTAAATGTTGTGTACAGCCAGTCTTAACATATGAATGTGAATCATGGACAATAGGACAATAGACAAGAAAATCACTGAACCAAGAAATGTGGTTTTACAGAAGAATGTTGAGAATACCATGGGCAGATTAGAAGAGTAATGAAAATGTACTGAAAGAGGTCAATGCAAAAGAGAGCTAATTTCCAATATTAGGAGGAAACAATAATCATTTTTTGGCCATGTAATGAGATGAGAACAGCTGGAATATATTGTAACAACTGGAAAATTTGAGGGATAAAGAGATAGAGGGAAGCAAAGAGAAAAAAATACCAGACAGTTTAAGAGAATGGCTTGGCAGAAGGTCACAACAGAATGATAAATAACTGTCGAGATCACAAGTTGTGGAGAGACATGATCACCTACGCCAGCAGGCCCGGAACTTGATGATGATGATGATGATGATGATGATGATGATGATGATGATGATGATCTCGATCGTCTGGGCTGGCAAAGACCATTCTCCACGAAAATGTGAATGGGGGTTGAATAAGAGGTAGAGAGAGAGAGAGAGAGAGAGAGAGAGAGAGAGAGAAGGCAATGAGGAAGGTAACATCAAAGAATGGAGATGACTTGAACTTGCAGACTTTAAAGAATGACAGAAGAAAGAGAGAAAAGGGGAAGGTTGACGAAGTATGTCAGTGATGCCCAAACGGACCACGCGTTGATTGGATTAAGAACAAGAACAATATAAATATATAGGATTTAAATTGTTATTTAATTACAGTAGAAGAAATCAGCACAGGACACTAACTCCGTTACACCGGCGCAGCCTAGCCGATTTTGGAGAACGTAGATGAGTACGTCTTGTCTTATGTTGTTGCACCTCCCCCCACCCCCACACACACATAATGTGTATAGGTGTCACTAGTAAGTAGTTGCACTTACCCTCTGTGTACAGCTGTCACTACTAAGTAGTTGCACTTACCCTCTGTGTACAGCTGTCACTACTAAGTAGTTGCACTTACCCTCTGTGTACAGCTGTCACTACTAAGTAGTTGCACTTACCCTCTGTGTGCGTGTGTCACTAGTAAGTAGTTGCACTTACCTTCTGTGTCCAGGTGTCACTAGTAAGTAGTTGCACTTACCCTTTGTGTATAGGTATCACTACTAAGTAGTTGCACTTACCTTCTGTGTACAGGTGTCACTAGTAAGTAGTTGCACTTACCCACTGTGTACAGGTGTCACTAGTAAGTAGTTGCACTTACCCACTGTGTACAGGTGTCACTACTAAATAATTGCACTTACCCACTGTGTACAGGTGTCACTAGTAAGTAGTTGCACTTACCCTCTGTGTCCAGGTGTCACTAGTAAGTAGTTGCACTTACCCTCTGTGTACAGGTGTCACTAGTAAGTAGTTGCACTTACCCTCTGTGTACAGGTGTCACTAGTAAGTAGTTGCACTTACCTTCTGTGTACTGGTGATACTAGTAAGTAGTTGCACTTAACCTGTGTGTACAGGTGTCACTAGTAAGTAGTTGCACTTACCCTCTGTGTACAGGTGTCACTACTAAATAATTGCACTTACCCTCTGTGTACAGTGTCACTACTAAATAATTGCACTTACCCTGTGTGTACAGGTGTTACTATATAGTAAGTAGTTGCACTTACCCTCGCTGAGTACATGTATCACTAGTATAAACTAACTGTGGTATACATTGCCCGGTTGTGTACATGTTAATAACATCAGAAGCCGTCTCCGCACCAAGAAAAGAAATAAAACGTCGCAGGTAGCCTTCGTACATCTTCACCTGCCACTCTGGTACATCGATAACGTCTGTAGGTAAAACGATAATTGATATCGTTATGGCGTTTTTTTGTGGACTGCTGGAGAGTCCGTAGAGCTGGAGAATTCAGGCAACATGCCACGTGTAGTCGCCACGAGGTGTTATGGTTAATACTTTATAGTTCAACCCGGCGGGAAATTGTGACTCCAGCCTTGACCGAACCCCCGTCCTCATTTTTCGGAGACCAACTATGTTTTTTTTTTTTAAATCCATTGGGTCACTCACTTATCGAGACCAGACAGCTTAAGAGAATGGCTTGGCAGAAAGTCAACAAAATAAATTATAAATAACTGTCGAAATCGAAAGTTGTGGAGAGACATGATCACCTCCAGCAGGCCCAGTACCTGATGATGATGATGATGATGATGAGGATAGGCCATAAAGCAACCCTCACGGCATATTATGAAAAACCAGTTTAGTTCGTATCCCTTGTGGTTTAAATGCTGAGCAGAAGCTGACCACTAGCTGATGAAGATTATATTTTTCTTCACATTTTCTGAGCAATGACGTAATCATAATGAATATTAAAGCGCCACTGGGCAGCTGTTTCTAACAATTTAACGAAAGACGGCAGTTATAAGACAAAAGAGTCACGACAAAAACAGATGATGTGTGTTTTGTCACAATGGATACGTTTGTTCACAAGAAGATAATGTAGTGTTGCTATTTTGGCCAGGTATTTTATTAGCGAGGGTGCATTAGTGCAGCTTGAGGGTTATAATTCGTTGTCTGGCGATTAGTCGAACATGGTTTTCATCACATAAACACCATATTTCTCGTACACTTGAAGGCCCAGGAGTAAACCATTATTTACTGTCATCATCACCACCACTTTCAACTCCTCAAAAAGCACATATTATCAGCAAAGCTCTATTTATCCTCTTTAGACTCCATTTGACTCGTTAGCATGGCAACCAAAGAATATAAACAAACACATTAAATTGCTAACAGCTAACCCGGAACATTCACTTCCCGCTTTTAAAATAAAAAATAAAAAAACAACTATGTACTGTCAAAGGTCATCACGTGTCTCCACGCGCTGAGACCGCGGCGGTAACGCACGAGGTTTGGTATCCGGGTACGTTGCTCCAGAGGGTAGCTTTTTGTGAAACTGTACACCTGGAATTCCTGGCATCAAATTGTAAATAATCCCACAATATATATCATTCTCTTTGCCAATAGGAGTCTTACATATACATAATTGGATAAAACGAGCGTTCACATTCTTCATCTACCTTTCAGCTCCCTGTGGAGCATAGGTCTTCAACAAACACTTTCAGCTCCCTGTGGGCATAGGTCTTCAACAAACACTTTCAGCTCCTGTGGAGCATAGGTCTTCAACAAACACTTTCAGCTTCCTGTGGAGCATAGGTCTTCAACAAACACTTTCAGCTTCCTGTGGAGCATAGGTCTTCAACAAACACTTTCAGCTTCCTGTGGAGCATAGGTCTTCAACAAACACTTTCAGCTCCTGCGGAGCATAGGTCTTCAACAAACACTTTCAGCTCCCTGTGGAGCATAGGTCTTCAACAAACACTTTCAGCTCCCAGTGAAGCATATGTCTTCAACAAACACTTTCAGCTCTCTGTGAAGCATAGGTCTTCAACAAACATTTCAGCTCCCTGTGGAGCATAGGTCTTCAACAAACACTTTCAGCTCCCTGTGGAGCATAGGTCTTCAACAAACACTTTCAGCTCCCTGTGGAGCATAGGTCTTCAACAAACACTTTCAGCTCCCTGTGGAGCATAGGTCTTCAACAAGCACTTTCAGCTCCCTGTGGAGCATAGGTCTTAAACAAACACTTTTCAAGCCGTTCTGTTTTTTTTTTTTTTTTTTTGCTATTCTTTTAAGATAATTCCATGTCTTTCCATCATCTTCATCACTGCTTCCACCTGTCTTCTCCAAGAATATTTTGGTCTCACTCTTTGTCTTTTTTCCTTGAGAATTTTTAAAAAGGGCCTGTTGTGTAATACTCTCAGTTGGCTTCCGCAGCGTGTGTCCTACCCAGCGCCGTCGTCTTCGCTGTATCTCTTTATCCACTGGTATTTGACTGGTACATTTCCATAATTCTATGTTAGTGATTTTGTCCTGCCATTTCCATCCTTTTATTTATGCGAGCATCCATTATGGATGTCTGCACCTTCATGAATGTCACTTCTGTTGCTCTCCATGTTTCACAGCCATTTGATAAGACTGACTTAACATTGGAGTTGAAAATAAACGTTGACTATGTCTTTGTCATATTTTCGGTTTTCCAGGTAAGTGGGATGACCACCGACCGAAAGTGAAAACGATTTCACCAAAGATCATACGAGGGAGAGCCATAGACCTGTAAAGCTGATATCTGAACGGAGAAGAAATTGTTTGTACAGTACCAGGAACTGTATCCTTGTCTTCTCTTCAACACCCACAACCCTCCCCCAATAAGAAAACGACCTTTCTATTCACACAAGCATATGCATCGTTCATAACAAAACAGATATTAAAATGTCTACATAATTTATCACACTACTTAAGCACAGGTATTTCCCTTGGATCGTGTGTATGGCCTGTATAAGATTGTACAACCTATATATACAATGGCATATACAAGGACTAAAACTAAGAATAGCAAAAATGTTTATATCTTCTCAACATTCCTGTGTGGTACAGAAACATAGACATTAGACAAGAAGAGAGAAAGAGAAATGAAGCTTTTGAAATGTGGATTTACAGAACGGGAAGAAGAATTAGATGGAAAGAAAAGAAACGAACGATGAAGTCTTAAAACAGTTAACGATGAAAAGAGAAATACTAAACACAATTCAAATAAAACAAATGAGATTTTTGGGGCGTGTTAAAAGACACAGCAACCTACAAACAGTAATCTTGAAAGAGAAAATACACGACAAAAGAGGCAGAGGCAGACCAAGACTAACATTGACGAGTAACATCAAAGATGAACAAGCCAACATATGACAATCTGCACCATCAAAGCAAGAGACAGAGGGGAATGGCGCTCCATGGTAGCCAACATTCGATGCGGAGACGGTACTCAATGATGATGATATATGCAATACCTAATTCTTTTAAAATGTAATGGTACTGTAAATATTTATTATTTATCTTAAGAGTTATCTTACATTAAAGAAAACTTTTTCGAAGTGGCACTTATATTTACACATTTTCCACTCAGTACATTAAACTGGTAATTTACTTTACCTTGTGACAAAATATATTCATTTATTCTTATGGAAATGGTTGCTGTATATATGGGTTCCAACCCAAAGTAGTTTTCACCTTCATTTTTCGATGACAATAGCGGTCTAATATAACTTAGAAGACTTTTTCGTTCAATGGATCGTGTCTTGTCAAGCAGTAGCAACACACAAAAGCATACATCATCATTATCATATCTTTTGCAGGACGTTGCATTCACCCCAGCTCGTGTCTGAGAGAATCTGTCTCCAGTCAGATCTCTCTCACTTCTTCTGTTTTCGGGTTCAATGTCTCTTTGATGTCTTGAAACCATCTTCTTCTTGGTCTCCCCCAGAGTCGTCGTCCAGGAACCATGCCTTCCATTATTATTTTTTTCCAGCCCGCTGTGTTTTGTACTCGTATATTTAGATGCCCCTTTCTGTTGGCAGGCACTAATGTTTGCAGTGACTTTGGAACAAAGGGAAAGATATCCAATATTATGCTAATTAAACCACCACCACTAATCAATGAACCAATAATCAATTAATTATTCCATGAAACAAATAAGAACAATCCAGCCAATATTTTAGCTCGATATTCATTCAATTAAATAGCCAAAACATCACAATGACTCACTATTTGCCCACCCATTCCATCCATACAAATAATCAATCAACTAGTCATTCAAACGCTGTGCAATCTCCGCACATTCAGCCCACCGCTGGAGTAATCAGCTGAAGTTCCACCAAAACAATCAGCAAGATAAAGACACTAAAAACGGGGGTTTTCCCATCTATCCGATATACATCCAACATCAGCTAAAGCAATTAAACTATTATGTCAAAGAAACATTCAACTAAGTAATCTCAACACGCCATCCATCCGTCCGTTCACCCATCCGTCCGTCCGTCCATTCACATTTCCATCTGCCCGCACGCCCATCAATCATTCCATCCATCCATCCATCCATCCATCCATCCATCCGTCCATCCATCCAATCTCAGGAGAGCACAAATCATATGCCAAGATTTTAGCACATTCGACTCAAATCTGACCAAGACCTTACTTCATCTCCCTGTGGGCGACTTTGAAACAATGCAAAACTGACTGACTCAAAAAGGCTAGGATCGTCACCGTCTCCGTTTCTGCGGAGTCTCTTGATACAGACATTATTGCAGTACCTCTAGGAAACAACAAGAAAGAAAATGGTTAATTGAAGCCGGAAAATCAAGAAAGTCATAGTAACATTCCACACCATTACTTTGCTCATAAGAACTAACAACTCGCGATTTTAAAAAAGTAAAGTAAAGTATCCCCGTCACGCCAAGTGGCGTATAAGGAATATGATGTTAGTGACCCTATATTTTACAGACCTTCAGCACATGATTTTTGGGGTAATGTGGTCAGTACTGTGCTGCTTTACTTTCCCAGAAAAAATCCGGTACACATTTAAGGCTGGGTGAACCCGGAAGCCGTCAGTTGGGATCGAACCCTACCCCTTGTCCGTGGTAGTCCAGTTAACTAACCACTGAGCTATCGCGGCTCCCATGCCTAGCGATTACCTCGTGATATTCTTCTTCTGCGATCATGGCTCATTCAGAGTTAGGATTCCGGACTTTCTTATGAAGGCAGCTGTCTGTTAAGTGATCCAATCTATTCAATTCATTTATCCATTCTCCTTCTCTCGCCTCTTCTGCATCCCCTTTTATTCTCTCTCTTCTTTCTCTCCCGCCACTTTTTCTCTCCCGTCTTCTTCTGCTTCATTCCCGTGGAGAATATGTCTTCAAAAAAACATTCCAAGCCGTTCTATTTGCAGTCCTTCTCTTAAGCTCGCTCCATGTCTTCCCTAATTTTATCACCTCTGTTTCCACTTGCCTTTATCAACTATACTTTAGCCTTCCCCTTTATCTCCTCCCCGGGGGATTCCACAAAAGGGCATGAGCGTGATACTCTATTTTGGCTTCAGCATTGTGTGTATCAATTTTATTATTATTATTCTATCACCATTGGATCCAATCAAACTACAAGTACCAACCACTTATACATCTACCTAATGAATAAATTAACTATCACTGACCATATCAATAAATTAAAAAAAAATAATAATATGAAGCCCAACCAATAAAGCACAAATACGATTTTCAAATAGTCACCGAGGTAAACAAAAACTCACTCAACAATAAAGCATTCAACTAACGATGTGCTCAACCATCTAATCAATCTTCCACCCAACCACACATTAAATGAAACATTCATTATTTTAATTACTCACTCAAATTAACCATATCCAACCATCCTTTGTCTAATTTAACCATTACTTCACTAGTACATCAAATCATGTAATAAACTGTGCATCAAATGCTAAAACAAATAAATCCACTTGACAAGCCATACATCTAACTAGTTCATTAAACCACACAAGTCTCCTAACCATGAACTCAGTCAACCATCCAATCGACAAGCCATACATCTAACCAGTTCATTAAACCACACAAGTCTCCTAACCATGAACTCAGTCAGCCATCCAATCGACAAGCCATACATCTAACCAGTTCATTAAACTACACAAGTCTCCTAACCATGAACTCAGTCAACCATCCAATCGACAAGCCATACATCTAACCAGTTCATTAAACCACACGTCTCCTAACCATGAACTCAGTCAACCATTCAGTCGACAAGCCATACATCTAACCAATCCAATGAAGCACACAGCCACCTAACTAGCCACTCAATTAACCATCAAATTCTATCAAACCAACATTCAACAAATGAGCCAACCACAATTCAATGAAACCCTTGGCAGGAAATGACAGATATGGAGATAGAAAGAGCAAAGGGCCGCACACTCACGAAAGATGTGTTCCAGAAAAGTGAGGCACTATACAGCACTTCTTCGACACAGACTTCGACAACCACGAGTCCACGCCACTCCTTTTAATAAAGAAAGAGATGGGAGGTGAAATGGGCACAGCCAGAAACGAGAAACTTAGTGGGCGTATAAGAAGACTTATCAACCAACACAGAACTGGAGTCGTCAGTCGCTGGACACTGCGGGACTTGCTGAGGAGGGATCTGAGCATCTATGGACATGTTCGGAGTGCAGTGATGATGACCCTCAAATAACTCAATGACAGCACTTCACAATGCAACGGAACAATTTTGCCTTCAATTCAATCGTCTTTTTTCACTTCTCAAATAGGCCTTCCATTCAGTGAACTACAACCTGAACACTGTCTTCAGTCTAAATCACTGGAAACTACTATTCGTGTTATTTCGTCATATAACTGTGTCTTCTATGCACGTATGTAAGCCCTACCATATCTAGGTGATGCTTGCCTGTATAGGAAATATATCTATCTATTGTCCTTTCGAGCCGAAGACGGCACATAGGGCAGAACCAATCTCAAAAAAGGAACATTGCATGCCAAAATAGCACATATTGCAGAGATCACTGTTTCTAAAATCTATGGCTCTGTTTCCATAACAATACTTTTTACAATGACACCTTGTCAAGCCATCGATGAACTCCTTAGTCGCCTCTTACGATATGCTTGGAAGGTCACAGTGTCACTATTCTTTACTTATAATGAGGCCCCGGTAACACACATGACCTTTAGATCTTCAGTCTAACGCTCTCCCAACTGAACTATTTCGGCTGCTGCATAGGAAATACAGATATACAATTTGTTCCAGAGTAGTGTTCGTAACCCTATGCTATAGGCACGATTACACACACGTGAACGACATCTCAGGTGGTAGCATCTTGTTTAGGTTGTTTAGCTGGTGGTGTACCATGTCTCTCGTGGCAAGGGTCTGTGTCGAGGAGTACAGGTTAGATTCTGTTTCGGGTTTATTTTTTGTCCTTTGTATTTTCTCTTGTTGATTGTATATGGTGCATTTATCCAGGTGCTGTAAACACGCCTTTCCCCTGAAATTAGTCATCAACCTGTCAACTAACCGATCGACCAACCAACCAACTGACCGATCAACCAACCGACTAACCAACCGACCAACCAACCGACCAACCAACCGACCAACCAACTGACCGATCAACCAACCGACCAACCAACCGACCAACCAACCGACCAACCAACCAACCGACCAACCAACCGACCAACCAACCAACTGACCGACCAACCAACCGACCAACCAACCGACCAACCAACCGACCAACCAACCGACCAACCAACTGACCGATCAACCACCGACTACCAACCGACTGACCGACCAACCAACCGACCAACCAACCAACTGACCGACCAACCAACCAACCGACCAACCAACCGACCAACCAACCGACTGACCGACCAACCAACCAACTGACCAACCAACCGACTGACCGACCAAACAATCAACCAACTGACCGACCAACCAACCGACTGACCGACCAACCAACCAACTGACCGATCAACCAACCGACCAACCAACAAACTAAACCATTAATCCTATTAACAACGGTTACTAACTCAACTTTAAAAAAGAAGATATAAACGACTGCTGGATTACTAGAATATTCAGATCTTTGAACAAGTCAAACGTTAACAAGAAAGATAAGAAACATATTTTAACGCGTTAAACATTGACAGCTGCCGTGTCTGTTTGACTTCTGGAATTGATATGAGAGATTTTCTTCTCTTAAGACGTTCTAACTACATAGATATAACGGGCTCTGTAATGGAGTCTAGCTGTGATATCTATTTTCAGCGACTGGTTCAGAATATTACGCAATGAACGGAATCGATTATTTCAAAGATGGCGAGAGCGGTAGTCGCACAAAGAATTCTAAAATAAGATTCGGTCACTAATTTTTCTTATCTTTTTTCAGACCACTCTTTTAATAGTAATACAGTAAACATACGTGTATGAAAAAGAAGCTGGAGTCATGGTTACCATTTTGTTCCGACATTTAGACATGGCTTCTGGAAACACTTCCGGTTTATGTTTATTGTGGATTTAATGACAAAAACAGGACCAAAAAATGCTATGATGAAATGACACGTATTTTTTCATAAACAGCCGGAACATATTTGCAACAGAAGGGACACAATGTGATTGGTAGAAACTGTTGGTGGGAAGTGAGGAAGTTGTGGGATATTGTCAAATAAAGGTGGTGCATGAGGAGCAGATGCTTCACAGAAAGTAAATTAACAGTAAGTATTAAGGATTGGCTACAATTGAAAGGGGAAGAGGGGTACTATATCACAACAAAGGAATTAGTATGAAGCTGAAATAAATGTTACACAAATCTTTAAAAGATGCATTACGTAAAAATGTAAATTTCATGAACACTGTAATAATAGAAGATGGAGGGAGTAATGCAGAAGCCAAGAGTCGAGGTTAGGGTGGGTTATCATTAGTTTAAGGAACGTTGAATGTTTCTACATAGCCAGCAAATCTTTAAAAAGTAAAAGTAAAATTAAAGCTGCGTGTTTCTGTTTATACAAAATTGCTGAAAATGCAAACAAATAAAGTTGTAAAAAGTGCAGCCTGAGTGGAATGAGAATACTGAAGAAGTCAAGATCAGACATGTGAAATATTTTGAACTGGTTGAGTATATGTCCTTATATACCTCAATGTGTGTTTTGTTGTTGTTTGTAGTCCTTGTATACCTCAATGTTTGTGTTATTGTAGTTTGCATTCTTTGTATACCTCAATGTGTTTTTTTTGTAGTTTGCATTCTTTGTATACCTCAATGTGTGTTTTGTTGTAGTTTTCATTCTTTGTATACCTCAATGTGTGTTTTGTTGTAGTTTGCATTCTTTGTATACCTCAATGTGTGTTTTGTTGTAGTTTGCAGTCTTTGTATACCTCAATGTGTGTTTTGTTGTAGTTTGCATTCTTTGTATACCTCAATGTGTGTTTTGTTGTAGTTTGCAGTCTTTGTATACCTCAATGTGTGTTTTGTTGTAGTTTGCATTCTTTGTATACCTCAATGTGTGTTTTGTTGTAGTTTGCAGTCTTTGTATACCTCAATGTGTGTTGTTGTAGTTTGCAGTCCTTGTATACCTCAATGTGTGTTTTGTTGTAGTTTGCAGTCCTTATATACCTCAATGTGTGTTTTGTTGTAGTTTGCAGTCCTTGTATACCTCAATGTGTGTGTTGTTGTAGTTTGCAGTCCTTGTATACCTCAATGTGTTTTTTGTTGTAGTTTGCAGTCCTTGTATACCTCAAAGTGTATTTTGTTGTAGTTTGCAGTCCTTGTATACCTCAATGTGTTTTGTTGTTGTGTGCAGTCCTTGTATACCTCAATGTGTGTTTTGTTGTAGTTTGCAGTCCTTGTATACCTCAATGTGTGTTTTGTTGTAGTTTGCAGTCCTTGTATACCTCAATGTGTGTTTTGTTGTAGTTTGCAGTCCTTGTACACCTCAATGTATGTTTTGTTGTAGTTTGCAGTCCTTGTATACCTCAAAGTGTGTTTTGTTGTAGTTTGCTTTCCTTGTATACCTCAATGTGTGTTTTGTTGTAGTTTGCAGTCTTTGTATACCTCAATGTGTGTTTTGTTGTAATATGCAGTCTTTGTATACCTCAATGTGTGTTTTGTTGTAGTTTGCAGTCCTTGTATACCTCAATGTGTGTTTTGTTGTAGTTTGCAGTCCTTGTATACCTCAATGTGTGTTTTTGTTGTAGTTTGCATTCTTTGTATACCTCAATGTGTGTTTTGTTGTAGTTTTCATTCTTTGTATACCTCAATGTGTGTTTTGTTGTAGTTTGCATTCTTTGTATACCTCAATGTGTGTTTTGTTGTAGTTTGCATTCTTTGTATACCTCAATGTGTGTTTTGTTGTAGTTTGCATTCTTTGTATACCTCAATGTGTGTTTTGTTGCAGTTTGCAGTCTTTGTATACCTCAATGTTTGTGTTGTTGTAGTTTGCAGTCCTTGTATACCTCAATGTGTGTTTTGTTGTAGTTTGCAGTTCTTATATACCTCAATGTGTGTTTTGTTGTAGTTTGCAGTCCTTGTATACCTCAATGTGTGTGTTGTTGTAGTTTGCAGTCCTTGTATACCTCAATGTGTGTTTTGTTGTAGTTTGCAGTCCTTGTATACCTCAAAGTGTATTTTGTTGTAGTTTGCAGTCCTTGTATACCTCAATGTGTGTTTTGTTGTTGTTTGCAGTCCTTGTATACCTCAATGTGTGTTTTGTTGTAGTTTGCAGTCCTTAATACCTCAATGTGTGTTTTGTTGTAGTTTGCAGTCCTTGTATACCTCAATGTGTGTTTTGTTGTAGTTTGCAGTCCTTGTACACCTCAATGTATGTTTTGTTGTAGTTTGCAGTTCTTGTATACCTCAAAGTGTGTTTTGTTGTAGTTTGCTTTCCTTGTATACCTCAATGTGTGTTTTGTTGTAGTTTGCAGTCTTGTATACCTCAATGTGTGTTTTGTTATAATATGCAGTCTTTGTATACCTCAATGTGTGTTTTGTTGTAGTTTGCAGTCCTTGTATACCTCAATGTGTGTTTTGTTGTAGTTTGCAGTCCTTGTATACCTCAATATGTGTTTTGTTGTAGTTTGCAGTTCTTGTATACATCAATGTGTGTTTTGTTGTATTTTGCAGTCCTGGTATACCTCAATGTGTGTTTTGTTGTAGTTTGCAGTCCTTGTATACCTCAATGTGTGTGTTGTTGTAGTTTGCAGTCCTTGTATACCTCAAAGTGTATTTTGTTGTAGTTTGCAGTCCTTGTATACCTCAATGTGTGTTTTGTTGTTGTTTGCAGTCCTTGTGTACCTCAATGTGTGTTTTGTTGTAGTTTGCAGTCCTTGTATACCTCAAAGTGTGTTTTGTTGTAGTTTGCAGTCCTTGTATACCTCAATGTGTGTTTTGTTGTTGTTTGCAGTCCTTGTATACCTCAATGTGTGTGTTGTTGTAGTTTGCAGTCCTTTTATACCTCAATGTGTGTTTTGTTGTAGTTTTCATTCTTTGTATACCTCAATGTGTGTTTTGTTGTAGTTTGCAGTCCTTGTACACCTCAATGTATGTTTTGTTGTAGTTTGCAGTCCTTGTATACCTCAAGTGTGTTTTGTTGTAGTTTGCTTTCCATGTATACCTCAATGTGTGTTTTGTTGTAGTTTGCAGTCTTTGTATACCTCAATGTGTGTTTTGTTGTAATATGCAGTCTTTGTATACCTCAATGTGTGTTTTGTTGTAGTTTGCAGTCCTTGTATACCTCAATGTGTGTTTTGTTGTAGTTTGCAGTCCTTGTATACCTCAATATGTGTTTTGTTGTAGTTTGCAGTTCTTGTATACATCAATGTGTGTTTTGTTGTAGTTTGCAGTCCCTGTACACCTCAATGTGTGTTTTGTTGTAGTTTGCAGTCCTTGTATACCTCAATGTGTGTTTTGTTGTAGTTTGCAGTCCTTGTATACAAACAGCAGCGATTAGCTGGGAAAATGCATTCAGAGATAAATCTAGCAACACATGTCCGTAACTAGAGCAACGGGAGAAGAAAGCATTTGTGAGGAAAGTGAAAAAAACAAAACAAAAAAAAACTTATAAAAGGGAAGATCAAATAATTTCACTCTCATTTGATGGAGTAGAAAAACGACAGAGTAGAAAGAAAATAGAGTAGAAAGAAGATAGAGTAGAAAAAAATATAGAGTAGAGTAGAAAAAATATAGAGTAGGGAAAAGACGAGTAGATAAACGATAAGAGTAGAAAAAATATATAATAAAAAAGACAGAGTAGAAATCGCCAAGAATAGACAAAATACAGAGTTGAAAAGCGATAAGAGTAGAAAAAAGACAGAGTAGAAAAAAAAAAAAGATAAAAGTAGAAAAAATACGGAGTAGAAAAACGATAGCATAAAAAAAAAATGCAGAGTAAAAAAAATATAAGAGCAGAAAAGAGATAAGACTAGAAAAAAATACAGAGAGGAAGAAAGGTAGAGTTAAAAAAAAGTACAGTAGAAAATAGATAGAGTAGAGGAAAGAGCTGGAAAAAAGAGTATAACAAATACGAGGAAAAAACATATGAATAGAACAGTTACACCCTGAAGCACCACAAAGACGGAATAAGATTTTTTTTTACATTATCGTTAAAGCGACAACCCCCCCCCCCCCTTTTCCCTCTCTCTCTCACCCTTCACATGCTTCACTCTGCATGTCTGTCCTTTTATAAAGCTGCTATATTCAGATTCGTTGCTTCACCCTCTCCAAGTCTCTCTCTCTCTCTCTCTCTCTCTCTCTCTATCGTTAGCTCCGATGGCTAGCCCTCTTGGACTCCTGCAAAAACAAAATGGAAGGTCACATGTGCACTCTGCGCACGTTAAACAACTATAATCATCATCATGTACCATGCCTGTTGGCGTAGGCGATCATGTCCCTCCATAATTGTCTATCTACAGTGCATCGTATCAGTTCTGTTGTTGACTGTTTCCATGCCATGACACCAAGCTATCCAGTTATTTTCTCTCTTGTCGCCCGCGATCTCTCTTTCCTTTTATTTTGCCAGTTGTAACCAAGTGTTCCAACTTTCCTCTTCTCATGATGTGCCCGAAAAATGTTGATTGCTTCTTTCTGATGTTTTTTAATAGCTCCCTTTTTGTGTTGGCCTCTTTGAGAACTTCCTCATTGGCCTTTTTATCTGTCCAGGGAACTTTCAACATTCTTCTGAGAAATCCCATCTCTGTGGCCTCTAATCGTCTTTTCATTTGTTTGTCTACTGTCCATGATTCGCTTCCATAGGTCAGAATTGGTTCTATATAGCACTGATGAACACTCTTTCTCATTTTTATTGACATAGATTTGCTGTTCTTCGATATAACCATTACTTCTGTTTTCTTACTATTCAGACTGAGACCTTTCTTGCTGCTTTCTTTTACTATTATGTCTATCATTTCTTGTAGTTTATTCTCTGTCTCTGCTATTAAGACTGTGTCATCCGCATATCGCAAATTATTTATGTTGTGACCGTTGACTTCAATTCCTTTTTTGTCTACTATTGATCTCATAATATATTCGCTGTAAAGTGAAAACAAATCCGGTGACAGAACACAGCCTTGTCTGACTCCCTGTTTTATATATTGGAATTGTCCTGTTTGGTTGTTAATTCGTATAGCTGCTGTTTGTTGCCAGTACATGTTTTTATGATTCGCAGATCCTTGCCATCACTGTTTAATTTCTCCAGCATATTTATTATTTCCACATGCTTTACTTTGTCAAATGCTTTCGTGTAGTCTATAAAGCACATATATAGATCTTTCTTTACCTCTATAGATCTTTCTATCAATGTCCTTAAGATGTATATTGCGTTATTGGTGCCCTTTCCTTCCACAAATCCACATTGTTCCTCACTTATTTCTGGTTTTATTTTGTTCCTTGCACGTCTCATGATTATTCTTAGTAATACTTTAGTCATATGTCTCATGAGACTAATAGTGCGATGGTCTTCACAATCAGTGGCGCCTGACTTCTTCGGTATGGCTACAAAGATAGATTTTAGTAGATCTTCGGGTATGTGTCCAGTGTTATATATGTCATTGAGTAATTTTGTTATGACTTGTACTCCCAACTCACCTAATGCATTTATCTCTACGATTGTTATATTGTCAGGGCCTGGAGCTAAACAACTATAGGCAGTTGAAAATAGAAACAAGTAGTAGCCCAAAAATGGCCGCTGATCTGGTAAAATCGATACGAAAACAAATCCCAAAAAGGTGAAAAATGAGAGAGCTCTGAAGTCAGAAAGTATCTGCCTGTATGGCGAGGCACACCTTAGTACACCGCTGCAGGTGTGAAAAGTAGGAAAAAGTGATTTTGAGCAAGCAATCTGTCCCTCAGGACTTCGCTAGAGATGTAGAAGCTGGTATATACAAATAAAACAATAGTTGCCAGTTTCTAAAATGATTATACTTCAAGACGAATACAAGGTGAATCAGGGAACAGCGTTAATTGACAAGACAGAATGCAAATAAACGTAAAGTGAAAGACAAACTATTATCAAAACTGACCTTCAGGCCGTATACATTCAGCAGTGAAAGACGAGATCAAAATAAATTGTGTTTGTGTTAAGGTCGAACATTTCCTATGAAAGTCGCAAATTTCGCAACTCGCCGCAAAAGGGAAAATTATCAACTGACACTCGTTTTATGACGGACAAAATCCAGCAGCAGCCGACAGGGCGAAAGTCAATAACATAGACAAACACATAGACAAACACATACACAAATCAGATAGTGGACAAATGTCGTTAGATTATGAATGATTGGAAACTTGTTATCCAGTCTGTCGGAACTGATTTGATTTTCTTGAAAAGAGCTGCCGATTAGCTTTGTTTTGAGTATATCCGTTCTTGCTCGACTAAAGAATGCTATAAGAGCGTCCACATTATCGTCTGCATTTCCCCCTCCATATCTTCCTCCCCCTCCTATGCCTTATGGATAAAGATGCCCAATTTCAATGAATCAGGATCGTCTACTTTTCAGCTCCCCGTGGAGCATATGTCTTCAACAAACACTTTCAGCTCCCCGTGGAGCATATGTCTTCAACAAACACTTTCAGCTCCCCGTGGAGCATATGTCTTTAACAAACACTTCCAGATCCCCGTGGAATATATGTCTTTAACAAACACTTCCAGATCCCCGTGTAGCATATGTCTTCAACAAACACTTTCAGCTCCCCGTGGAGCATATGTCTTTAACAAACACTTCCAGATCCCGTGGAGCATATGTCTTCAACAAACACTTTCAGCTCCACGTGGAGCATAAGTCTTCAACAAACACTTTCAGCTCCCCGTGGAGCATATGTCTTCAACAAACACTTTCATAGGCGTTCTGTTTGGTGCCATTCCCTTAAGAACATGTCTTCCCCATCTTGTTCATCTTTACTTCTCCTTGTCTTCCCCAACAAGTATATGTTAGCCTTCCCCTCTATTCTCTACTCTGAAGAGAGAAAAAAACAAACCACGGTTCATGTAACAATCTCAGTTGGCTACCTCAATGTGTGTCCTATCCAGCACCATCGTCTATGTTGTATCTCTTTGTCTACTGGTATTTGACTGTACATTTCTATAGTTCTAATTTAGTATTTTGTCCTGTCATTTTCATTTCCTAATTCTGTACGGGCATTCATTAATGAAAGTTGTCATTTCGTGAATGTCACGTTTCACAGCGCATAGACTGATTTAACATTGGTTTTGAAAATTGTATTGTTTGTGTTAATCTAATTTCTTCTGATTTCCATTTGAGTAGGAACAGAGGTTATTTAAGAAAAGTGAAGACGTTTTCTACGACGTGGCAGAACAACACAGTAACATATAAAACATAAAACGACAATCACAAAACCATATACGGGTTATGAAAGGACAGACGTTTAGAGCACGTTGTCATGGCAAAGAAGACAAAGAGGGGCATATCTAACATAATTTTCAAGATGGCGCAAAAAACAAAAGGGAGTTACAAAAGAGCTTCGGTTTGAGTGAATAGCAAAATGTTATGTCTTCTCAACATTCCTATATGGTGCAGAAACATGGACATTAGACAAGAAAACAGAACAGAGAATTGAAGCCTTTGAAATGTGGATATATAGAAGAATAGGTAGAATTGGATGGATGGAAAAGAAAACAAATGATGAAGTCTTAATACAACTAAAAATGAAAAGAGAAATACTAAACACAATTCAAACAAGACAAACGCGATTTTTGAGCCATGTTAAAAGACACAACAGCCTACAATCCTGGAGGGGAAAATACAAGGTAAAAAGGCAGAGGCAGACCAAGACTAACATGGACGAGTAACTTCAAAAGATGGACAAACCAGCCTATGACAACCTGCACCATCAAAGCAAGAGACAGAGCAGAATGGCGCTCCATGGTAGCCAACCTTCGTTGCGGAGATGGCACTCGATGATGATGATGATGATGACACATTTAAGGCTGAGGTGAATTTGCAGCCGTCGATTAGAATCGAACCCCACCTCTTGTCCTTAATAGTCCAGTTCACTTACCGATGAGCTATCGCGGCTAAAGACCTGATAAACAACAGTACAGATAGACTCTTACGTAGAGACATGATCTTCTATGTATTTTTGTTAAAGTGCAAGCACGCACGCACGCACGCACGCGTGTAGACATACATATTCATATATAAACAGGAATATGTCTGGATTAGTTCTTCAGAACACGAGTAGAAAGAAAACCTTCCCTTAGTTCTTTACACAGAACATTATTGATAGAAACATTATATACCCCCTGAAAGAACCAATTATTTACCCCAGTAATTACATTTGCACTGTGATCTCGATTCTTGATTCGGACAGGCAGATTATAAAAACCATCTTCAATAAATACCCTATTCTCTTCTTTTCAAGTTCTGGCTGCAAATGTAAATAGCTTTCATGTAGACGAGCTGTACGGGGAACCTAATTATAACGTTATGCTCGCGCAGGGCAAATATGTTTTTGGTTATTATATAGGATAGCTGTATCTGGTTTGTACTGCAGACCAGCGGTTTTCAACCTTGTGTCCAGAGATACGTTCAGAAATCGTTATGTCGTTGTCACTAGTGCTTTTTAACGATTCTATCTTTCAGCCATTCCGACCGAAGATGGCACATAGGAATGCTTGCTTGCGTTCGCCCAATGACTTAAGGAGTGTACCTCGTCATCATCCGCCCTTAAAAGGACGTTAAGTGGGCGTGTCTGCGTTGTGTTGTGGTTTACAGTATAACTGTTATATTTGCACCTTTCGGCCCAACACATCCGACTTCAGCATGATATTTTTGAGTGCTGGGTTATCTTCCCTCTTCGATTCCTACTCGCTTGGCCAGATTAGACAGGTTAGTCTGTTACTAGAGGCACCACGGAGAGGTGGAGCAGGGTCTGGATGATTCTGGTTCACCGATCCTGGCGCATGGCATCAGCTGTGGATCGCTGACAACTTCCAGCTCTGGTGCTGGGAGGCGCGCCTTCGACACCGCACATAGGAATGTAAAACTCTCCATGTCCAACGATTTTTAAAAATATCTATAGCTTGTTTCATAACTCGTGCCCAACTTTTAAAATCGATAGCTTTTTAACCGCTTGTTGTAAGTTGTTCAAAATTTGCATATAAAGTTATAATGATTAGAACCCAACAGGGAATTAATTTCATAAAAAAAACATTTGGTTATTATAGTTGCTTATTTGATTTATATAAATTTATAACGACCCATTGATGTAGTCAAAACTTAATGTTTACAGTATTTTAAGTTAAAAATAGCGATTAAAAATCCATACACGGTAAAATTTACGTTTTTGCACACTTTCCACGTGGGCTTTCTGACACAATTAGACACTTGTAAAAAACACGAGAAATTGTGTGTTCCATTTCCGTTCATTCATAGGTGAGACGTGGAACGATAACATTTATCATGAGTCTTAAAATGAAATTCTGCAGTTTACAAAACATCGCAATAAAAATGTATAACTATTTTTGCAAAGAGGCTAAACGAGGAAGATTATTTCATTCTTTAGAAAACCCTGAGAATAGGACAAGACACATTTTGGATTTATCTAAACGGTCATTTAATCGCTGGATTCAAGCACGTGACCGTCAATGTTCAAAATATACAAAATCACAAGGAAGAGCAAAAATGTTGGATAATTTCGACAGTTAACTTATTAGAAGTGAAATTCGCAAAATGTTGGGTATGAATGAAACTGTTACAATAAGAAAATTAAAAGTATCGCTGAAAAAGAACAACAGTATTGAAATATCAAAGTCTACATTATGGAGGAATGTGAGAGCTGCAGGCTTTACATTCAGAAAGTATTCCAATGGACGAAACATCATCTGTGAGAAGCCTCATATAGTAGTCATGAGAAGCAAGAACTTACGTGAAGTAAAAGAGGTGCGCAAGCAAGGTTATGATATTGTGTACTTGGATGAAACATGGATCAATGCTCACCACACTAACCAAAGGGAATGGCAGTCATCAGATGGAAAGATTAAGAGATTAATACCTAGCAGCAAAGGACAGCGCTTGATAATTGCTCATGCAGGTAGTCGACAACATGGACTAATAAGAATGCAGAGCTCATTTTTCTTTCAAAATCCATAGACAATCGGGATTATCACTCTGAGATGAATGGTCACATATTTAGACATTGGATTGAAAATTCTGTTCTCCCATCACTAGATCGACCATCTTGCCTAATAATGGACAATGCAGCGTACCACAACATTGGTGCACTTGAAGATAAAGTCCCGACGTCATCCAGTACAAAAGATGCTATTAAGATATGGCTCACAAAGGAGCACATACAATTTAATAACATGTACTTAAAACCTGAATTACTATCTCTAGTAAAGCAAAAACAAAGGACACAGATTTTTCAAGTAGATAAGATTATCCAAGAGCACGGTCATATAAGTTTGAGGCTGCCACCTTACCATGCTCATTTAAATCCAATAGAACTAATCTGGGCAAAATTAAAAGGACAAGTGGCAGATGAAAATACAACATTCAAAATATGCGATGTAAAGACTCTTGCTAATCTCGCTTTATTAAATATAGACAAAGATTATTGGGCTAAATGTGAAGACCACGTCTTAAAACAGGAAGAGGAATATTGGAAAAATGATGGTTTGTGGAATGTTCAACCCCAAATAGTTATTAATCTTTTAGACTCGTCTGATTCAGAATGAAAGTATATAGCCCCCACAATGTTGGCCCCTATATTACCTTAAATTAGTTCAACAAACGGTCCTTATCAGGACCACACAACTATGAAAATTAGACATACAGATATACCTTGATATTATCGTCCGTCCTCGAACTGAGAAGACAATAATTCTCCTGGTGTTTTGTCTTATTAGGTTATTTCCCCATTACGGCCACGCCTTTACCTAGTGAAAATTAATCATAGACCAGCAACTACGGTAATTTCTATTATTTAGGGGTTCACAATTTACAATTTTGACAAACATCAAAGAAATTCGCCGCTTTAAGAAAACTGCAGCTGCAAGATATTTGTTAAATATACATTTGAAGGATCTTTTGCATTCTAATAACATTTGGAAAACTTCAACAGTTTTTAACAAACTGTTACTGAGTAATAGCGTTTTGAAGTTGGGCACGTGATTTGAAACGAGCTATAGTGTCGGACTATGCACAAGACCCATATTGTGTTTCGCTACATACACATCACTGTTCTGAACGATATTCTCAACTGCGGCGAAGGAGTTAATGCCCACTGCTGTTGCCTCTCCCTTCTTCATTATAGTGTCTCTGGTCGACCTCTTTTTTCTTTTACTCACTGATTCATATTTGAGGTCTTGCTTTGGGATTCCTCTTGCTGTCTCTTTTCATCATTATGACTAACACATGACCACCTTGCTCTCTTGATTATAGATGAAATCGTTGGATGCTCTATCATTTTTCATTTCTTCTGCACTAAAAGATAACTTCCTTTCTGCACTAAAATATAACTTCTTTTCTGCACTAAAATATAACTTCCTTTCTGCACTAAAATATAACTTCTTTTCTGCACTAAAATATAACTTCCTTTCTGCACTAAAATATAACTTCCTTTCTGCACTAAAATATAACTTCCTTTCTGCACTAAAATATAACTTCCTTTCTGCACTAAAAGATAACTTCCTTTCTACACAAAATATCACTTCCTTTCTGCACAAAAAGATAACTTCCTTTCTGCACTAAAATATAACTTCCTTTCTGCACTAAAAGATAACTTCCTTTCTACACAAAATATAACTTCCTTTCTGCACAAAAAGATAACTTCCTTTCTGCACAAAAATATAACTTCCTTTCTGCATTATTAAATAACTTCCTTTATACACTAATAGATAATATTCAATTGTTTTAACAGGACCACTGAACGTATTATAGGGGGAGGGTTGTACATTTTTCTAGCGACACAGCAGAGCACCAAATATATCCCCAGTGGAACCAAATATAACAAGAGACACATGCTCTTATTTTAGGAACAGGAATGCATCCCGGAAAAAGAACAATAAATCGTGCTGCCATAAATAATGAAGCAAACAAAAGTGAAGACCATTCACTCTCAGTTGTAATACATTCACTTTTAAATCATTTTAAATACATAACGTTATACCTAATGACGTATCACGAAGAGGACGATGATGATAAGTGAAAGCAACAATTCTTTGGATCTTATTTAAGTACAAGGAACTCAAGGCCTGATGGCAGTCGAAGACTCATAGAACCGGAAGTGATCAAGATCATA
The DNA here is from genome assembly GCA_032433765.1 of Megaustenia siamemsis. Lineage (NCBI taxonomy): Eukaryota > Metazoa > Mollusca > Gastropoda > Stylommatophora > Ariophantidae > Megaustenia > Megaustenia siamemsis. Next base: position 25,249,102 of record JAVIAB010000047.1, read on the forward strand.
CTGGTTCTTATTGGTAGGCATGGACACATACAAACTATTCTGCTTAAGTCAGTAGATATTAATGAAACAGACAAACTATTCTGCTTAAGTCAGTAGATATTAATGAAACAGACAAACTATTCTGCTTAAGTCAGTAGATATTAATGAAACAGACAAACTATTCTGCTTAAGTCAGTAGATATTAATGAAACAGACAAACTATTCTGCTTAAGTCAGTAGATATTAACGAAAAAGACAAACTATTCTGCATAAGTCAGTAGATATTAACGAAACAGACAAACTATTCTTCTTAAGTCAGTAGATATTAACGAAAAAGACAAACTATTCTGCATAAGTCAGTAGATATTAACGAAACAGCCAAACTATTCTGCTTAAGTCAGTAGATATTAACGAAACAGACAAACTATTCTGCTTAAGTCAGTAGATATTAACGAAAAAGACAAACTATTCTGCATAAAAAAGTAGATATTAACGAAACAGACAAACTATTCTGCTTAAGTCTGTAGATATTAACGAAACAGACAAACTATTCTGCTTAAGTCAGTAGATATTAACGAAACAGACAAACTATTCTGCTTAAGTCAGTAGATATTAATGAAACAGACAAACTATTCTGCATAAGTCAGTAGATATTAACGAAACAGACAAACTATTCTGCTTAAGTCAGTAGATATTAACGAAACAGACAAACTATTCTGCTTAAGTCAGTAGATATTAACGAAACAGACAAACTATTCTGCTTAAGTCAGTAGATATTAACGAAACAGACAAACTATTCTTCTTTAGTCAGTAGATATTAACGAAACAGACAAACTATTCTGCTTAAGTCAGTAGATATTAACGAAACAGACAAACTATTCTGCTTATGTCAGTAGATATTAATGAAACAGACAAACTATTCTGCTTAAGTCAGTAGATATTAACGAAACAGACAAACTATTCTTCTTAAGTCAGTAGATATTAACGAAACAGACAAACTATTCTGCTTAAGTCAGTAGATATTAACGAAACAGACAAACTATTCTGCTTAAGTCAGTAGATATTAACGAAACAGACAAACTATTCTTCTTAAGTCAGTAGATATTAACGAAACAGACAAACTATTCTGCTTATGTCAGTAGGTATAAAAGAAACAGACAAACTGTTCTTCTTATGTCAGTAGGTATTAAAGAAACCGACGCGGGACTCTGCTTAAAGTCAGTAGGCATAAGAGAAACAGAAAAATACTCGGCTCAAGTCAATAAGTAACAAGAAAGCAAACTGCTCTGTTTACGTCAGTAGTAAAAGTAAAGTAAAGTACCCCCGTCACGCCAAGTGGCGTATAGGGAAATATGGTGTTAGTGACCCTATATTTTACAGACCTTCAGCACATGATTTTTGGGGTAATGTGGTCGGTATTACGCCCGTGCTGCTTTACTTTCCCAGAAAAAATCCGGTACCCATTTAAGGCTGGGTGAACCCGGAGCCGTCGGTTGGGATCGAACCCTACCCCTTGTCCGTAGTAGTCCAGTTCACTAACCACTGAGCTATCACGGCTCCCACTAATTTTTAGGGAATTAGTAAAACCCAGGTGACCTCGCCAGGGTACGAACCCCGGCTGTTGCCGTGGTAAGCCAACCGCCTATCGATTGCGCTAACCGGACACCCTTACGTCAGTAGGTATCAAAGAAATAAACTACTCTGTTTAAGTCCGTAGGTATGAAGGAAACACACTACTCTTTTAAAGTCAGTAGTTATCAAAGAAACAGACAAACTACACCGTCGAAATCAGTACATATCAAAGAAAAGAAAACAAAAATTCTGCTAAAGTCAGCAGCTATTAAAGAGACAGGAAAAAAAAAACCCACTATTCTGCTAAAGTCAGTATGTATCAAAGAAAGAAACAATCCTTATAATAACAAATATCATGCTGAAGTAGAACATGTTGACAATAACGTTAATGAGAATGAACTACAAGAAATGATAGACATAATAGTAAAAGAAAGCAACAAGAAAGGTCTCAGTCTGAATAATAAGAAAACTGAAGTAATGGTTATATCAAAGAAACAATTATCACCACCATGCAGCATAAAAATAAACAAGACATATCTGAAACAAGTGCAATGTTTCAAATACTTGGGCACAAAGATAACACCAGATGGAAGATGCACCACAGAAATAACATGCAGAATAGCTCAGGCCAAAATAGCATTTCTGAAAATGAAAAATAACTTTTTCAACAAATCTATGTAATTAGAAGTGAGAAATATAGGTTCATCGGTGCTATATAGTACCAATTCTGACTTATTGAAACGAAACATGGACAGTAGACAAACAAATGAAAAGACGATTAGAGGCCACAGAGATGGATTTCCCAGAAGAATGTTGAAAGTTCCCTCCCTGGTCAGTTAACAAGACCAATGAAGAAATTCTCAAAGAGGCCAACACAAAAAGGAAACTTATAAAAACATCAGAAAGAAACAATCAACATTGTTTGGGCACATCATGAGAAGAGGAATGTTGGAATACTTGGTTACAACTGGCAAAATGCAGGGAAACAGAGATCGCGGACGACAAAGATAGAAAATACTGGATAGCTTGGTGTCATGGCATGGAAAACAGTCAACAACTGAACTGATACGATGCACTGTAGATAGAAGATTGTGGAGGGACATGATCGCCTACGCCAACCGGTATGTCACATGATGCTGATGATGATGATGATGATGACGTTAATGCAAAATGCGCCCTTTTAACGCTACTACAGCGACAGAGTGAGAAATCATTATCTAAGGCAAACAAAGGGCAATTAAAAAGTGAATAGAAAACAGAGTGACAGCAAAAAATGATACTAGCGCAAGAGATTAGATAAATGGTCTAGGGAGGATGGTACTAAAGAAAGGAAAGATCTTGACTACAGTGCAGAAGAATGAAGAAAGGAAAAAAAAAGAAAGAAATAAAACAGAGACAGACAGAAAACATCTGGTTAAATGGTAAGAAATTAGAGAATAAAAGATAGAATAGATAGAAAAAAAAAAACATCATGGGAAGAAATATCGTTAACTACAAACGTCTTGGCACACGATGATGATAACGGTGAATCTCACAAACAAACTAAAAATCAGTTACGAAATTTTATTTTGCACTCGGGAAATCCATAAAGGTGGTTAATTTAGGGAAAAAAAAAGAGATGAGAATATAGACTGTTGGTTTCAACCTTGCTTTCGCAAAGCTAAACCTCTCGTTCGTTCCTCGATAAACAAGGAAAGTAATCTCCAATCACGAGCGGTAAAGTTAGCAGCGTTAGACCTTCCATTGTGACCACTCTTTTGTATGGAAGGGAGAGAATGTAGAGTTCACGTCTCGCAGAGAATCCCGGACTCGTGTATTGCTATTTTTGTCAGATCTGCTCGTTTGGCAATTCATTTGTTTTTAAAAATCCTTTCATTGAATTTTATTTTCTCAATCCTTTCATGGAATTTTATTGTCTCAATCCTTTCATGGAATTTTATTTTCTCAATCCTTTCATTGAATTTTATTGTCTCAATCTTTTCATGGAATTTTATTGTCTCAATCCTTTCATGGAATTTTATTTTCTCAATACTTTCTGCGTTGTACGGCGCGACACTGACGCTTATATCAATGTTACTGCGCCACATTGTCAGCAGCTCTTTTGGAGCTGGCGTCATTTCGAAGCTCTTTAGATACACACATCGCCATCTACAGATGTACGTCTGCGGGCTGAAAAGGAAACCCGGGAAAACCCAAATAACGTGACGTTTTCAGCTTTGTAAACAGTGGCGGTTGTGGGTAGAATTACGTCAGTCATCTATAGCTCCTATAGATGAAAACGTCACGTTAGTAAGGGTGTTTTAGGGTTCCCCTTTCAGCCTTCAGGCTTGACTGTATAGATGGCTATAAATATTCTGTAGGGAAAACTGAATCTTGGAAAGCATTATTTACAAGATGAGGGAAAAACACCAAATCCATTTTTTTTTCTCTCGAGAGTGTCTCGTCTGTAATAATTTAGCTGCTAGATACACATTTTTTAATGATAGACATAATAGTAAAAGAAAGCAACAAGAAAGGTCTCAGTCTGAATAGTAAGAAAACAGAAGTAATGGTTATATCGAAGAAACAATCATCACCACCATGCAGCATACAAATAAACAAGACAAATCTGAAACAAATGCAACGTTTCAAATACTTGGGCACAATAATAACATCAGATGGGAGATGCACCACAGAAATAAAAAGCAGAATAGCTCAGGCCAAAATGGCATTTCAGAAAGTGAAAAAAAATCTTATGCAACAAATCTATGTCAATAGAAGTGAGAAAGAGAGTTCATCGGTCTATATAGAACCAATTCTGACCTATGGAAGCGAATCAGGGACAATAGACAAACAAATGAAAAGACTATTAGAGGCCACAGAAATGGGATTTCTCAGAAAAATGTTGAAAGTTCCATGGACAGCTAAAAAGACCAATGAGGAAGTTCTCAAAGAGCCCAACACAAAAGGGAGCTCTTAAACAACATCAGAAAGAAGCAATCAACATTTTTCGGGCACATCATGAGAAGAGGAAAGTTGGAATACTTGGTTCTCTATCTATTCTCCTTTCGAGCCGAAGACGGCACATAGGGCAGAATCACAATCTCAAAAACAGAAACCTCGCGTGCCAAAGTGGCACATATTGCGGAGATCACTGCTTCTGTTTCCACAACAACACGTTTTACAATGACAGCTTGTCAAGCCATCGATAAACCTCCTTAGTCGCCTCTAACGACATGCCTGGAATGTCACAGTGTCACTATTCTTTAGTTGGTTACAACTATACTTGGTTACAACTGGCAAAATAAAAGGAAAGAGAGATCGCGGACGACAAAGAGAGAAAATACTGGATAGCTTGGTGTCATGGCATGGAAAACAGTCAACAACAGAAATGATACCATGCACTGTAGATAGAAGATTGTGGAGGGACATGATCGCCTACGCCAACCGGTACGGCACATGATGATGATGACGAGATACAATTTTATAGATACAGACCTTCATTAATGAATTCTTGCGCAGAATAAAAGGGTGGAAATGGCAGGACAAAATAACTAACATAAAATTATTAAAATGTACCAGTCAAATACCTGTGGATAAAGGGATACAGCGAAGAAAATGGCGCTGATAGGACACACACTGCGAAAGCCAAATGAGACTATTACACAATAAGCCCATTTCTGAAATCTCCTAGGAAAAAGACAAATAGGAAGACCAAAATATTCTTGGAGAAGACAGATGGAAGTAGAAATGAAGATGATGGGGAAGACATGGAATGATCTTAAAAGAATGGCAAAATACAGAACGGCTTGGAAAGTGTTTGTTGAAGGCCTATGCTCCACAGGGAGCTGAAAGGTAGAAGAAGAAGAAGAAGATACATTTTCATGTTTATTGTACATGTTCTCTGTGTAGCTCTATTCGTGGCCTCCATAGTATTTAATATTTGTGCTTACCTAAAAGAAAGCCTCGGTGGCTGAGTGGTTAGTGTGCTCGCTTCCTGACCAGACAGGTCCGGGTTCGATCCCAGTAGTGGTGCATTTTTTTTCGGAATAACAAGGCTCCGGGGTTCACCCAGCCTCTAAAAATGATTACCAGAGATTTTTCTGTGAAGTAAAGGTGACCTGGCGTAATACCGACCACATCATCCAAAAATGTGCTGTGGTCATAGAAAAATATGGTCACTAACACCATATACCACATATGCCTAGCAAGAGGTGAAAGGGACCTTTACTTACTTACTAAAAGAGAGGGATATTTATATCTTCATTATTCACAATTAACGTCACCACTGAGTGTGTCGTCATCACGGTCAGCTGCTAAATCAGCATTTCAATATCATGAAATAAAAAACAGTGAACTAACAAGATGAACAAATCGTGCTTATTTGCATTCGCACATTTATCAGAAAAATATTTTCAAGTAAATATTTCACAAATTAGGTTTTGATAAAAACACATTTGCAATCCAGTAATTAATATGACACACATATTGTAGCCAGTCATAAGCTACATACGGGGGGGGGGGGAATATTAAACTGGTTTGCCCATCTAGAAAGAATGCCGAACGATTCCTTACCAAATAAATCATATTTAAAAGAGGAGAAGGAAAAAGAACAAGCGGCAGACCCAGCGTAAAATGGACAGACAACATCAAAGAAACGCTACAACAACATCAACTGACAATGAGTGAAGTCGCCAAAAGTTCGAGAACCAGAACTTTGTATCTCCCTTGACACCCGAACGGGTACAAGAGGGAGTGAAACAAGAAAGAAAGAAACGAGAGAAAAAAGAAAGAAAGAAAACGAGAGAAAAAAGAAAGAAAGAAAACGAGTGAAACAAGAAAGAAAGAAAACGAGAGAAAAAAGAAAGAAAGAAAACGAGTGAAAAAGATTGCATTAATTAATTTAATAATTGAAACTTTGTGTTCTATCTTCACTACTAATTGGTTACATACAGACCGACAGAGCAGTCAACGAGTCCGGTATGCCTCGTGGCGTCCTGTAGGATAACAAGCTAATCCACTTCAGGGAGCCTGGGGCCATCGCAGACTGACTGGCTTGGGTGTGGTTTTAATTTGTGACAAAAAAACGTAACAATTTTAGCAAAAAATATATATCTATGTATTAATGATGTTTTCGTAGTTCATCATCATCATGTGCCATACCGGTTGGCGTAGGTGATCATGTCCCTCCACAATCTTCTATCTACAGTGCAATGTATCAGTTCTGTTGTTGACTGTTTTCCATGCCATGACACCAAGCTATCCAGTATTTTCTCTCTTTGTCGCCCGCGATCTCTCTTTCCTTTTATTTTGCCAGTTGTAACCAAGTATTCCAACTTTCCTTTTCTCATGATGTGCCCGAAAAATGTTGATTGCTTCTTTCTGATGTTGTTTAAGAGCTCCCTTTTTGTGTTGGCCTCTTTGAGAACTCCTCATTGGTCTTTTTAGCTGTCCAGGGAACTTTCAACATTCTTCTGAGAAATCCATCTCTGTGGCCTCTAATTGTCTTTTCATTTGTTTGTCTTCTGTCCATGATTCGCTTCTATAGGTCAGAATTGGTTCTATATAGCACCGATGAACTCTCTTTCTCATTTTTATTGACATAGATTTGTTGCATGAGATATTTTTCATTTTCTGAAATACCATTTTCTTCTACCTTTTTAGCTCCCAGTGGAGCATAGGTCTTCAACAAACACTTTCCAAGTCGTTCTGTTTTTTGCAATTCTTTTAAGATCATTCCATGTCTTCCCCATCATCTTCATCTCTGCTTCAATCTGTCTTCTCCAAGAATTCCTTGGTCTTCCTCTTTGTCTTTTCCCCTGGGGATTCCAAAAAAGGGCCTGTTGTGTAATACTCTCAGTTGGTTTCCGTAGTGTGTGTCCTATCCATCGCCATCGTCTTCGCTGTATTTCTTTATCCACTGGTATTTGACCAGTACATTTCCATAATTCCACGTTAGTGACTTTGTCCTGCCATTTCCATCCCTTTATTCTGCGCAAGCATCCATTAATGAAAGTCTGTACCTTCGTGATTGTCAATTTTGTTATTCTCCATGTTTCACAGCCATATAATAGAACCGACTTAACATTGGAGTTGAAAATTTGTATTTTTGTATTTAGCCTAATTTCTTTGGATTTCCATATGTTTCCCAGTGCAATGAAAGCTCCTCTTGCTTTTGATATCCTTATTTTGGTATCGTTTTCTGTTCCTCCCTCTTTATCTATATTACTGCCCAGATATATATAAGATTGTACGTCTAGTAGAGGTATTTCTCCTAGTTTTATTTGGTTATTGCCAACTGCATTAATTCTCATAATGTTGGTCTTATCTCTATTAATCTTTAGTCCTAGCTGTTGTGATCTCTCATCTAATATACTCATTTTATCTTGCATCTGTTGGTGGCTGTGTGATAGGAGAGCTATGTCATCAGCAAAGTCTAAATCATCAAGTTGTTTGGTCAGTGACCACTGGATCCCATTTCTGTTGTTTTGAGTTATTTTCATAATCCAATCTATGGCCAGTAGAAAGGAAATACCATTTTGGCCTGCGTTATTCTGCTTTTTATTTCTGTGGTGCATCTTCCATCTGATGTTATTATTGTGCCCAAGTATTAGAAACGTTGCACTTGTTTCAGATTTGTCTCGTTTATTTTTATGCTGCATGATGGTGGTGATTGTTTCTTCGATATAACCATTACTTCTGTTTTCTTACTATTCAGACTGAGACCTTTCTTGTTGCTTTCTTTTACTATTATGTCTATCATTTCTTGTAGTTCATTCTCTGACTCTGCTATTAAGACTGTGTCATCCGCATATCGCAAATTATTTTTTCGTAGTTACAGCCAGTTATTAAAAGATTCGCAAAAAGATAGAAGTTTGCAATCTGAGAGTCTCTGGGAAACGAAATTCAAGTTTTTAACCATTACAGTGTTTAAAACTTTAAGATGTAAAAAAAAAAATGTAAAGTGCCCCGTCACACCAAGTGACGTAAAGGGAATATGCCGCTTCACTTTCCCAAAATAACATCCGGTACCCATTTAAGGCTGGATGAACCTGAAATCTCTAGTACTTTGTAGTCAAGTTCACTAACCACTGAGCTATCGCGGCACCCAACTTTCAGATGCACCTTCCCATAATCACTTTAAATATACAATAGACAACAGGTTTGTATTTTAAAGTCCTAAAATGGCACAAGTAAGCAAATTAACTAAAGTAACAATCACACACGGTAATGAAAACGTTATGAAAGAGGCCAAAGCAAAAAGAGAGCTAATTTCCAATATTAGGAAGAAACAATCATCATTTTTTTGGCCATGTAATGAGAAGAGAACAACTGGAATATATTGTAACAACTGGGAAAATGGAGGGACGATAGAGATAGAGGAAAGCAAAAAAATAGAAAAGAAATAACAGACAGCTTAAGAGAATGGCTTGGCAGAAGGTCAACAACATAAATGATAAATGTCGAGATCGAAAGTTGTGGAGAGACATGATCACCTACGCCAGCAGGCTCGGCACTTGATGATGATCAATTGCAGACAACTATGGGCCGCACTAAGTCTGCACTGATCATGTACTTTTTCCAGCTATCCACCTTGCTCTTGGTCCGCTCTTCTTAATTTTTTTTTCGCCAACTCCTGTATATGTCCTGGTTTGTAGCCCGTTTATAACAGCCAAGTAACATGTGGTCACCTTTTATAACAGCCAAGTAGCGTGTGGTCACCTTTTATAACAGCCAAGTAGCATGTGGTCACCTTTTATAACAGCGAAGTAACATGTGGTCACCTTTTATAACAGCCAAGTAACATGTGGTCACCTTTTATAACAGCCAAGTAACATGTGGTCACCTTTTATAACAGCCAAGTAACATGTGGTCACCTTTTATAACAGCCAAGTAACATGTGGCCACCTTTCATAACAGCCAAGTAACATGTGGTCACCTCTTATAAGATCCAAGTAACATGTGGTCACCTTTTATAACAGCCAAGTAACATGTGGTCACCTTTTATAACAGCCAAGTAACATGTGGTCACCTTTTATAACAGCCAAGTAACATGTGGTCACCTTTTATAACACCCAAGTAACATGTGGTCACCTTTTATAACACCCAAGTAACATGTGGTCACCTTTTATAACAGCCAAGTAACCTGCGATCTCAAGTTAAAGTAGCAAAGTAAAATGCAACCCCTCTCTATATATAAAATATCTTATCAATTCCGCTGTTGATATCTCCCTGTGCCACACTGCCAAGCTGTCTGGTATCTTCTCTCTTTGCCTTCTCTGTTCCTCTTCTCCTCACATCAATATTTTATATTTTGTATGGGTCATATTTTCCACTTCTCCATTTCCCATCAAATGCCGAAAGAAAGTGGACTATCTTATCTTCTCTGAGAGAATTTGAGATTCCCTATTGTTCTGTCCTCTCTTTGAATTATCTTACTGCTATTTATTTAGCTGTCCATGACATTCTCCTAAGACACCTTAGATTTTCTGATTACATCAATGGTTTAGCAATAACAGAACAAGAACTAACGGACATGGTACAATGTATAGATAAAACACATACAGCATTTGGCGTGAAGATCTATGCTGAAAGAACAAAACTGATGACTATTAAAATGTTAAAGGGCATTGTGGCAAAAAATAAAAATAAACGGACAAGATATAGAAACAGTTGACAAAATTAAATACTGGGGATCAGTTGTCAGCGATGAAGGCTCCCAACCAGAAATAGCTAGAAAAGCCCAAACTACGGCAGTCCTTGCAATGCTAAAACCTATTTGAGAAGATAAGAACATCTATTTTGGCTATAAAGTCAGGCTGATTCGCATCTTTGTTATATCAGTTTTGCTATTCGCTTGTGAAACTTGAACATTTACAGCAGAAAGTAAAGTAAAGTACCCCCGTCACGCCAACAGGCGTATAGGGAACATGGTGTTAGTGACCATACATTTTACAGACCTTCAGCACATGATTTTTGGTGTAATGTGGTCGGTATTGCGCCCGTGCCGCTTTACTTTCCCAGAAAAAAATCCGGTACCCATTTAAGGCTGGATGAACCCGCAAGCGGTCAGTTGGGATCGAACCCTACCGCTTGTCCTTTGTATTTACAGCAGAGCTACAGTATAAATTATAAACTTCGAAGACGAAATGTTATCTTAAGATTTTGAGCATTTCTTACACAAGAGAAATTACAACAAGCAATAAGAGTGCATGGTGATCTGTTGTTGACTATTGCAGGGAAGCGCACAATGAAAGAGTTTGGTTACGTATCTAAATCGTCCGACATGGCAAAGACGATTCTGTAAGGAAATGTGGAAGGAGCGAGAAGGCGAGGTATGCAGAGATAGAGATAGGATCATCATCATTTTTAAGAGTGGACAGACTTTGACTTTACAGAGTCCCAAAGAAAGACAGAAGATAGAGAGAATTGGCGAAGAGTGACAGTCTGGCAGTGGTGCTTCAACGACCGACTATCATTATGGGATGTAGAAGAAGATGCTGATAATCTTGACATTCTGTTACAAAGCATGTTCAATGTCTCTAAGGACTTCCGTCTTGTCATTTCATTCTCGTCTGTTTTGGCGGTGATGATAATAATTCTAATTCAGAAAGGAAAGAAAGATAAAGAAAAGGTATTCACATAGCATTATTTGTGCCTTTGAGGATCCGGGAAGAATAATCACCCGTTAAGTGGGGATGCAGTGTCGCTAGTTACGGCAATATGCGATATCATCGCCTTTTGGTCCGATACATCCGTCTTCGAAATTATTACATTTCCAATTTGATCATTTCAGCCTGATCATTCCTGACCTGTTCTTATTAATTTTTTTTTTTTTTTACTGTGCTTGGATGCACCAGAGATACATCTATCTGTTCAATGTTGTGGTACCTACTTGACTTCTGAGCAGTAAAGTGTGACACAGTCCCGAGCCTTAATGAACGTGTAAAAAACATAAATCATTCCTTGGGTACGACCAACAGCAGGCGTCCCATAGCGGAAAATCATAGTTGGCCGAGCCGGAAGGACAGTTCGCGGAGTGTGGCAGTTCTCTCATGTATGGTTAGGTACACATGCTTTTTTTACACACCTGTTCGTTGTGCAAACAGACAGATAAACACAGTTTATACGCATCTTGTACCCACCTCCACATATTTTAAGAACCCTTCCGTCTTCTCACCTGACTGCCTGGTCAGTGAGATATATATAGTTGGTCAGCCCGACTACTTATTTTAGTTCATTCAGAAGCTGACCATGCTCTGGACCACAGAGAAGTGACCTTTTTTTTATTTACTTTCTTGAGTATCTAGCATATTATCGCCATGTAATTAGATTTGTGTACATATCCTTATATACATTTTTGTATTGTTGTTTGTTGTTCCAGCTGAAGGCCTACTTGGCCGGAACGTCGACTTTTGTTTTGTTAATTCCCACGTAAAGCTGTTACCATACCATTTGTTCTTCTCTCTTTTTTTAAAAAAAAATTGTCAAGGACAGTTCTGTGTGTTCCACGGACAGTTCTGTGTGTTCCACGGACAGTTCTGTGTGTTCCACGGACAGTTCTGTGTGATCCACGGACTGTTCTGTGTGTTCCACGGACAGTTCTGTGTGTTCCACGGACAGTTCTGTGTGTTCCACGGACAGTTCTGTGTGTTCCACGGACTGTTCTGTGTGTTCCACGGACTGTTCTGTGTGTTCCACGGACAGTTCTGTGTGATCCACGGACTGTTCTGTGTGTTCCACGGACAGTTCTGTGTGATCCACGGACAGTTCTGTGTGTTCCACGGACAGTTCTGTGTGATCCACGGACAGTTCTGTGTGATCCACGGACAGTTCTGTGTGTTCCACGGACAGTTCTGTGTGATCCACGGACAGTTCTGTGTGATCCACGGACAGTTCTGTGTGATCCACGGACAGTTCTGTGTGTTCCACGGACAGTTCTGTGTGTTCCACGGACAGTTCTGTGTGTTCCACGGACAGTTCTGTGTGTTCCACGGACAGTTCTGTGTGATCCACGGACAGTTCTGCGTGCTCCACGGACAGTTCTGTGTGTTCCACGGACAGTTCTGTGTGTTCCACGGACAGTTCTGCGTGTTCCACGGACAGTTCTGCGTGTTCCACGGACAGTTCTGCGTGTTCCACGGACAGTTCTGTGTGATCCACGGACAGTTCTGTGTGATCCACGGACAGTTCTGTGTGATCCACGGACAGTTCTGTGTGATCCACGGACAGTTCTGTGTGATCCACGGACAGTTCTGTGTGATCCACGGACAGTTCTGTGTGATCCACGGACAGTTCTGTGTGTTCCACGGACAGTTCTGTGTGTTCCACGGACAGTTCTTTTTGTTCCACGGACAGTTCTGTGTGTTCCACGGACAGTTCTGTGTGTTCCACGGACAGTTCTGTGTGTTCCGCGGACAGTTCTGTGTGATCCACGGACAGTTCTGTGTGATCCACGGACAGCTCAGCGGGTGGGGTTTAGTGGCTTTACCAACATGACAAAATAGTGGCAAGGGAATTTGTACATGACTGAGTCCAGCATGGAGTGGAGCAGCAGCGGCTGCAATAACATAGTTAGTTACACAGAACGTGGACCACGCAGTCATGATGACGGACGGACCCACAAAGTATGCTACGGAAGATTGACAGGCAGTCTCTGATGCAGCTCTCGTATGACTCTAAAGAGCGACCTGACTGTACTGTCCATGGCATGCTGGTGTACACGGCAAGGAAATAGTCAATAATCTCACTGGCATCTGTGGTACTGGGTGTGGCCGTATTCTGGACAAAAAAGAACATCGAGAAGTCGGTTCATAATTCTTTAAGAGAAGAGGAGAAGAAAGTGTAGGAAAAGGATGCATATATTGATAGACTGACGAGCCTAGATATGGAGAAGAGGTCTGGTCGATCCGACGTGCTCAGTGAGAAAAGCAGATGTAGCTACAATCAACACCTTACAAGAACAATCAGTCTGTATAAAAAAAAAAATAAAAGTAAAGTACCCCCGTCACGCTAAATGGCTTATAGGGAATATAGTGTTAGTGACCATAATTTTTACAGGCCTTCGGCACATGATTTTTGGGGTAATGTGGTCGGAATTACGCCCGTGCCGATTCACTTTTCCAGAAAAAAAATCCGGCACCTATTAAAGGCTGGGTGAACCGGAAGCCCTCGGTTTGGATCGAACCCTACCTCTTGTCCTTTGTAGTCTAGTTCACTAGCCACTGAGCTATCGTGGCTCCCAATCAGTCTGTATACGCTTTGAGAAATACTGGGACGGACGGATATGCGGATGCCCCGACCGCAATGAAACTAATTCCACGAACAGAATAGAATATTAAATCGCCGTGTGCTAGATTTCTAGGACATCCGGGCGCAGGTCTTAAGACAAGTATTTGAACGATGTATATTTGTGCGGAAATAAACAAAGGAATAGGAATGACAGAAAGTAAATTTTAATGCTATGAAAGGAATACTAACATCAAAAGAAATAACACCAAGACTAAAACTAAGAATAGCAAAATGTTATATCTTCTCAATATTCCTGTATGGTGCAGAAACATGGATATTAGACAAGAAAACAGAACAGAAAATTTAAGTCTTTGAAATGTGGATTTTTAGAAGAATAGGTAGCATTGGATGGAAAGAAAAGGGAACAAATGATGAAGTTTTCAAACAACTAAAAAATTAAAAGAGAACTACTAAACACAATTAGAACAAGTGAAAATTTTTGGGGCATATTAAAAGACACGAAGCCTATTAAAAGTAATCTTGGAGGAGAAAATACAAGGTAAAAGAGGCAGAGGCAGACTAAGACTAACATGGGTGAGTAACATCAAACGATTTTTTAAGACAGCCTATGACAACCTCCACCATCAAAGCAAGAGACAGAGTGGAATGGTGCTCCATAGTAGCCAACCTTCGATGCGTAGACGGCACTCGATGATGATGACGATATTTGTGCTCTTCTAGGCAGGTCTTGGACACCGTTATGCTCATCGATATTGGACGGAAGGTAGGAAAAGAATGTCCAATAGAATATCAACAAGAAAAATAGAGTAGCAGTGAGTGAGGGTTGGACGGTGAGAGACAGAAAAACAGAAATATTGAGAGAAATAGTTAGAGAAAGAGTGAAAGAACGAGATAGATAAAGAGAGAACAAGAGTGAAAGAGAGAGAAAGAGTCAAAGATAGAGTGAGTGACAGAAAGCATGAGTGAGAGAAACTGTGAGTGAAAGAAACAGTGATAAAAAGAGAGAGAAAATAATAGGAAGTGAGTAAAAGAGCGAGTGAAAGAGAATAAGTGAAAGGTAGAAAGAATGAGTGAGTGTGATAGAGAGCGAGTAAAGATAAACAGAATGGGACAAAGAGTGGGAGAAAGAATGAAAAAAAATATGGAGAGAAAGAGAAAGAGATAATCAAAGATCGAGTAAAAGAGATAAAGAGTAAGAGAAATAAAAGGAGAGAGTGAGAGAGAGAGAGGAAGTGAGAGTGAAACACGTGTGAAAGAAAACATGAGAGATAGAGTCTTCTTCTTCTTCCTCTTTTCTCTTTCACTGATTCCTAAAAGGTGTCGTGATTTATATCATTTGTCGTTCTTGTGCTGCTCGAATTGTCTGAATTAGTGACTTTCCTTTGTTGTTACATGTCTCTGTCACTGCATCTATCCATCTTCTTCTGGGTCTTCCTCTTGGTCTTTTTCCATGCATTCTCGAGAAGAACGCCGTTGATGGTGATTGGTGAGGATTCATTCTGACCAGGTGGCCGAACCATTTAAGTTGTTGTTGTTCTATATATTCTTGGCAGGTTTTGTTCCTACCATTTTTGTTATGGTTTCATTTGGTATTCTATCTCTTCTTGTGTTGTTTGTTACTTTTCTCAAGCATCGCATCTCACATGTATTGATCTTTCTTAAATGTGATTTAGACAGGTATTGAAACGATGTCTTTAAAAATGCAAAGATGATATCAAGATGTGCTCCTTCTCCATCACTCTCATCGTATTGTAACGAGGCACACTGACTTCTTTCACAATCATCGTTCATCAATCAACATCGAATTTCGTAATGAAGCCTTTAAAAACAACATCCATCATTCATTAACGCCAACGCTTCTTTATATAATTCTTGGAGCCTTTTATTTACTTCACTTCATGTCTTCTATATCATACTACTGCTAATGACAATCTCTCTATGTTCTCCATGATATTACTTTCTTTCCATTCGCCTTACCCTATCGCTAATCTCTGTCGTTAATCTAACATCTTCTAAACTAGCTACATTCGGCCGTTTCCCTAATTTGGTACGTTCCCCATCGAACGCACCACCCTAACCTATTCTATCTATAGCTAACTATCGGCCTATTTCATTGTAGTTTCTTGTCTTCCCTAACCTATCTACTCTGTATGACTGTCCCTTTCCCTGATGTTGACCACTTCTCTTCTCACGTCCTCTCAGTACGATGTTCCGGCTCCAAGTTTTCTACTCTTTACTACCCATTCCGGGTTTTTCTTCTCTGCTCATTGTATTCCGCAATGTTTTCTACTCTTTACTACCCATTCCGGTTTTTTTTTTTTTTTTTTCTTCTCTGCTCATTGCATTCCGCAATGTTTTCTACTCTTCTCTACCCATTCCGGGTTTTTCTTCTCCGTTCATTGCATTCCGCAATGTTTTCTACTCTTCACTACCCATTTCGGGTTTTTCTTCTCCGTTCATTGCATTCCGCAATGTTTTCTACTCTTCACTACCCATTCCGGGTTTTTTTTTTTCTTCTCCGTTCATTGCATTCTGCAATGTTTTCTACTCTTCACTACCCATTCCGGGTTTTCTTCTCCGCTCATTGCATTCCGCAATATCTCTAACTTTTCACCGCCCATTCCGAGTTTTTTTTTTTTTTCTTCTCCGTTCATTGCATTCTGCAATGTTTTCTACTCTACTCTTCACTACCCATTCCGGGTTTTCTTCTCCGTTCATTGCATTCCGCAATGTTTTCTACTCTTCACTACCCATTTCGGGTTTTTCTTCTCCGTTCATTGCATTCCGCAATGTTTTCTACTCTTCACTACCCATTCCGGGTTTTTCTTCTCCGTTCATTGCATTCCGCAATGTTTTCTACTCTTCACTACCCATTCCGGGTTTTTTTTTTTTTTCTTCTCCGTTCATTGCATTCTGCAATGTTTTCTACTCTTCACTACCCATTCCGGGTTTTTCTTCTCCGTTCATTGCATTCCGCAATGTTTTCTACTCTTCACTACCCATTCCGGGTTTTTTTTTTTTTTCTTCTCCGTTCATTGCATTCTGCAATGTTTTCTACTCTTCACTACCCATTTCGGGTTTTTCTTCTCCGTTCATTGCATTCCGCAATGTTTTCTACTCTTCACTACCCATTCCGGGTTTTTCTTCTCCGTTCATTGCATTCTGCAATGTTTTCTACTCTGCTCTTCACTACCCATTCCGGGTTTTCTTCTCCGTTCATTGCATTCCGCAATATCTCTAACTTTTCACCGCCCATTCCGAGTTTTTTTTTTTTTCTTCTCCGTTCATTGCATTCTGCAATGTTTTCTACTCTACTCTTCACTACCCATTCCGGGTTTTCGTCTCCGTTCATTGCATTCCGCAATATCTCTAACTTTTCACCGCCCATTCCGGGTTTTCTTCTCCTTTCATTGCATTCCGCAATGTTCTCTACTCTTCTCTATCCATTTTTCTTACTTATCCTACTATTTATTCTAAACCTATTTTTGTACTTCCGTTTTATCCTTCCTTCATCTTTCGGTTTACTCCACTTTCTCTTCTTTTCTTCATCATTGTGATTTAATGTATCACATTCTCTCCATTCCTCTTCTTCGTTCCTCTTTCTCTTCCTTTTTCCCCACTCTCTTTTTGATTGTTGTGATTGCTCTGTAACTACTATTCTTCCTTCTCTATCTTTTAATCTTGTACTTTTCTTTGGTAATGTTCTTGTTGTTGTATCTGATGTTGCTGTTGTCTCTTTACTTGTATCACGTTTTTGTTCTAGTATCTTCCAGCTTCTTGTGTTTTGATATGGGGCCTCTATTTCCCTCTCATCACTAGTTTCACTTATATTGGACATTGACTTCCTGGATTCCCTTTTTCCTAATCTCTCCTCTTCTGTGTTGATTATACTTTCCTCCGCGGAAATTATACTCTCGTCTGTGGCCGTCATATTTTCTTTTGTGGTAATTATAATTTCTGTCTGTACGTCGTGTTTCTTATCAACTTCACTTTCCTCTGTAGATTCTCTCATACACCTTGTGCATTTCCTTCGTGGTCTGTCCGTTTGTGCTTCTGACTGTTCTGACCAGAGGGTCTCGTCTTTCCTTATATTTCTCACATGGGTTCTTATTTCCGACTTACCATATATGTGTTTAATCACATAATTGGATACTCCTGTTTTCTTTAATACTATATATCCTTCTCTCCATTTAGGGCTTAGTTTGGAAATGGCCGTATGATTCTTATAAAACACTCTGTCCCCCACGTTATATTGAATATTCACTTTATTTTTATCCTTTTTCATGTTGCGATGTTCTGCTCTTTTTAAATTCCTCCATACCAGTCTTTGAGATTCATGCATGTGTTGTATAATTATTTCATGAATTTCTTCTCCTAGGTATCTTCTTCGTGGTTGTAGTAAATTATCCAATGGTAACATTGGTTGCCTACCGTATAAAAGAAAAAAATGGGGAAAAACCTGTCCCCTCGTTCCTATTCACCCTTAATGCTGATAACGCTTGGTTTAACTTATCCTCCCATTCATCCTCTCTTCCTCTCGTCACTTTTGATAGTATATCGTTTAATGTCCGATGTTGTCTCTCGTTGATTGCATTACTTTGGGGGTGATATGTAGAAGTTAGAATGTGTTTTATGTTCAATTGTGTCAAAGTATCCTTAAAATTTTGGCTGGTAAACTCCCCTCCATTATCCGTAAGTATACATTCTGGACAACTAAATCTAGGAATGAATTCGTTTAGTAATATTTTAATAATTGTGTCTGTCGATTTATTCGGTATGGGAAAGCTTTCTGGCCATCTACTATAACAGTCGGTTATATGTAGGATATATTTGTTTCCTGATATTGTGGTGGGAAATGGTCCTGTTATGTCCATGCTAATCTTTTGCATTGCAAAGTACTGTTTATCCATACTTTGCATTGGTCCCGATTTTTCTATCAAATTTCTAGTTTTACATAATCTGCACTTTCCAGTATATTGTTCGACATCTCTATATATTCCTGGCCAGTAGTATTTTATTTTAATAGCGTCTATCACTTTATCCCTACCCATGTGTCCGTTTTGATCATGATATGCCTTCAGTACCTGCGTCTTGAGGTGAACTGGTATATATATTTTGGGCTGTTTCCCCTCTCTTGGATCTATATAAGTTAGTACTCCATCCATCTGATCTGTATGGAGATGTTTCCATTTACAGTTCATTCCTCTATTTAACTCATCTATGATGATTTTCAATCTTTCGTCTTTCTGTTGTTCCTCCCTGGTAATGCATATTGGATAATCCTGAGTTACCTGTTCCATACCACTCAATGTGTGTTCATCTATGTCTGTTATTCCCCCGGGTCGTCTTCGGTTCGTATTTATTATGTTCACCTGAAACGTTCTGTCATCTATTTCAGTGCATGAATCTGTGTCCTCCTTCTCGGTCTCTCTTGTCGTTGGTAATCGGGACAACCAGTCTGCACATATATTCTTTGCGCCTTCTATATATTCAATTACTGCTCCAGTATTCTGTATTGATAATGACCACATATCTATCTTCCTGTTGTTGATAGGCCCGTCAAGGATGGATTTTAGCGGCTTGTGGTCCGTCCTTATCACTATTGTATTTCCATATAAATAAAAATGCAATTTCTGTATTGCATAATGTATGGCATAAGCTTCTTTTTCAATCGTGGCCCACTTCACTTGTGTTCGACTTAATTTATGCGATAGGAAATATATTGGGTGTTCCTGAATGGTTGGTTTTTCAATGGATTTGTTGATGTCTATGTCTTCATTCACTAAACATGCCCCTATGGCTGTATCTGATGCATCTGTATATAGTATCATTCTACCTTCTTTGTTTGGGTGTGCCAGCATCGGTATTCTCGTTAGCCCTTCCTTTAGCGTTTCAAACGCCTTCTGACATTGTGGTGTCCATTTGAACCTCTGAAACTTTCTAGTTAATGTGGTTAATGGTTCAGCAATTTCCGCGAATCTCTGTATAAATCTTCTGTAGTAACCGCACATTCCCAAGAAACTTCTTACTTCTTTTACCCTCGTAGGTGGTGTCATATCTTTAATGGCTTTGATCTTTTCATCATCCGGCATAATTCCCTTGTCATTTATCCTAAACCCTAAGTATTTTACTTCGTGTTTCAAAAATTGACATTTACTTATTTTCAATCTTATATTGTGTTGCCTCAATCTGTCAAACACTCGTTCTAAATGTTGTAGGTGCTCATGTTTCGATCCCTTGGTGAATATAATGATATCATCTATGTAGGCCTGTGCAAATGTATCCAACCCTTGTAGTACTTGGTTCATAAGTCCCATATAAGTGGCTGGCGCTCCTTTTAAACCAAAAGGCATGACATTCCACGTAAATGTTCCCACATGTGTATTGAACGCAAGTTTATGTTTTACTGATTCCTTTACTTCAATGGCCCAGAAACCGGCTTTACAATCCATTATACTGTACCAATTTATTCCCTGGAATAAAGCTATTATGTCGTCTACTCGAGGCATTTGATAACTAATATTTTTCGTAATTTTATTCAATGCCCTGTAATCACAGCAGAACCTTTGTGATCCATCTTTTTTCTTTACTATTACTACCGGTGACGACCAATGGGAAGTTATTCTAGTTATTATTCCTGCCTTTAACATATCCTCTATGGCTTTCTCTACTATCTCTCTGCTTCTTAGAGGTGTTCTATATGTTCTTATCTTGGTTGGTTCTGCCCCTCCTGTGTCTATATCCATTTGTACTGTGTTCGTTCTTCCTAGTTCAAAATCTGTCAATGCAAAGATATCGTGGTTATTCAGCACCAACTCCTGTATTATTTGTTTGTTATCTTCATGAGGTTGTATTTGTTGTATTAATTCCTTCTCTCGTTCTTCTGACAATGAGATTCTCTTTTCTTGTATGTCTTTGTTAAGTTTACGCGTACCCAATACCTTCTCTTTCCGCAGCATCGTTCCATCTCGTGTGTCCGCCACCGTGTTTACATCCTTCCTTTGATGTTGTAAGTGAATCTGCGCTATGACCTTGCCCTTCTTTATCTTTATTGTCCTGCCTGATTGATTTATTACCATCACAGGGATTATCTGATTGTCCGTTATTTCTACTATACCATCAATTATCTGTATGTTTGGATCTTCCATTATGTCCCGGCTGGCTCTTGTCGTATTGATCACTTGACCTGGTATAATATAGTCGTTTTTCTTCATTTTAGTTAATACTATATGTACTTTTTGAGGGTTCAACGTTATATCTTTCTCTGCCCTGGCTAAGGTTACTATATGTATGTCGTCCTCCATCTGTATCTCTTTATCTCCTATATGCAGTTTGTGTGTCCCATAGTCGACTATGACTTTATTTCTACGCATCCAATCTCTTCCCAATATCATAGCACGGTTCATCCCTTCTATTATCATAAATGTTTGTTTCATGGTACGCCCACCTACTCTTATCTGCAACACCGCCCTACCTATCACGTTTAAGGTTTGTCCATTTATGGCTTCTAGCCTACTCTGCGTTCTGTGAAGAGGGACATTCTTCCTAGTGATCTAAATATACTCCCTTTCATCACACTAATACTTGCTCCGGTATCTATTAACGCTCTACATTTTTGTTTGCCAATCTGTACAAGACATGAGCATGGGTCACTCCACACTTTCATCCTCTTCGTATCTGGCATTCTTCTGGTGCTCACGGTCGCCTTTCCCCTTGAGCACCCCTGACGTTTCCCGGACTCGGACCATCTCTCCTCTTCTCTTCCCTATGATAATTTCCTCTTCTTTCTGTTGCTGTATATTTCTCTCCACTTCCTATTGTTGAATATCTGCCTCCCTCTTCCGCCTTTTGATGTTCTCTTCGTGTCGTCACCGACGGATATCTTCTCTGTCTTCCCTGTCCATCGATTATCGACTGACACTGTATTGCAATGTGTCCTATTCTTCCACATTTGTAACATCTCCTGGTTTCCTGTATGGTATTCAATGGTTGACTATAGTGTCGTTCTCTCTCTATCCCCCTCGTCAGATTTGTGTCCCTTTGGCTTTGGTTATTTGGTCTGCTAGGACTATTTAACCCGAAACGTGCTGGTTGGTTGTCATCAAATCTCTGTACTAGGCTCTCTTCTTCTATTGCTGCGTTTATAATTTTCGACAGGTTAGCATTCGACTTCCTGGCTAAATGTAACTTCAGTCCTCTACTTCTTAATCCTGTAATGAATGATGCCACCAATATCTTGTCAACTTGTTCAGTAGTAGTGTTCCGCCCAAAACCTTGATCTGCTATTGTCATTATGCGGTCTCCATAATCCTGAATAGATTCATTTCTCTGCTGTTGCACTGTCCTTAATGCTATAATTGCATGTTGTTCATCTTTATACTGTGCGTATCGCCTTGCAAGATGGGAAATAAAGTCTTGCCACGTTTCATCTCCCATTTCTTCAATCCTTCTCCTAATACAATTTGTCACCCCTCCGCTACTGGTAGCCAATGCTATGTCCTTCCATTCTGCTTGCGGTAGTTTCTTATTTCGGCACCAAAATTCAACTGCCTTTGCCCACGCATTAAAATTTTCTGCTTCACCGGAAAAAATAGGAATTCTTTTAGTTATCTCCTGAGATTGTAAATTCTCTCCTAGCCTCTCCATCGCCCTTCCTAACATCTGCATTGTTTGGCGCATAGTCTCTTCCTGGCTCAATGACTCAATCCCTCTGTTTCCTCTCCTTGCCATTTAGATAGATTATCCTTTCTCCGTGATATTTACTCCTATATTTACTATCCCTCTGTCTACCAATTGTATAATATCTTTTTCATTCTTTCACTACACTTATTTATTTCATTGATTTTTTTTTTTTTTTTTTTTTTTTTTTTTTTTATATTACACGTGTCCCTGATCAGAGTCTCTAACTTAATCTACCTCCCTTCTTTTATAACCACCCCCAGTCCTACACTATAATGCATCAATTGCTTTCGCTAAAAAATTTAGAAAAATCAAGGACACGTCTAATATTTACAATATTTGTCCTGTCTCCGCTCACACACACTATATATTATTACATCTACTTAGTTAATTATAATAGAATATTACACTTCCTAACTACTCTGTGAATAAAAACACTTAATTTAAATCAAAACTAAAATGTTCAGCAATTTATTGAATGTCCTCCCGGAACTCCCACTTTAATTGAAATGTTTTATTCGTCTCACCTTGGAGGTTGTTCTGTTGGTTTTCGCCGACCGGCTTGTTCCTGTTGGGTCCAGCGTTGCCCGGTTTTTTTTTTTCTTTCGACGACAGGTCTGTACTCTCAATCTCAGAGCCGCTCCCAGGTTCACGACGCACAGGAATCAGGTAGCTCCAACTTGAAAATGGCTTAGCTCCAGTGTATCAGGACGTCTCACAGGAATACAGAATAGCCCACAGGAATCAGGATAGCTCCCACTTGAAAATGGCTTACTTGACTACAACTTGAAATTGTACTTCTTGACTTCAACTTTGAAAAATGTACTTCTTGACTTCAATCTTGAAAATGTCTTTCTTGACTACAACCTTGAAATTGTACTTCTTGACTTCAATCTTGAAAATGTACTTCTTAACTTCGACTTTGAAAATGTCTTTCTTGACTACAACCTTGAAAATGTCTTTCTTGACTTCAATCTTGAAAATGTCTTTCTTGACTACAACTTTGAAAATGTCTTTCTTGACTTCAATCTTGAAAATGTCTTTCTTGACTACAACTTTGAAAATGTCTTTCTTGACTTCAATCTTGAAAATGTCTTTCTTGACTACAACTTTGAAAATGTCTTTCTTGACTTCAATCTTGAAAATGTCTTTCTTGACTACAACTTTGAAAATGTCTTTCTTGACTTCAATCTTGAAAATGTCTTTCTTGACTACAACTTTGAAAATGTCTTTCTTGACTTCAATCTTGAAAATGTCTTTCTTGACTACAACTTTGAAAATGTCTTTCTTGACTTCAATCTTGAAAATGTCTTTCTTGACTACAACTTTGAAAATGTCTTTCTTGACTTCAATCTTGAAAATGTCTTTCTTGACTACAACTTTGAAAATGTCTTTCTTGACTTCAATCTTGAAAATGTCTTTCTTGACTACAACCTTGAAAATGTCTTTCTTGACTTCAATCTTGAAAATGTCTTTCTTGACTACAACTTTGAAAATGTCTTTCTTGACTTCAATCTTGAAAATGTCTTTCTTGACTACAACTTTGAAAATGTCTTTCTTGACTTCAATCTTGAAAATGTCTTTCTTGACTACAACTTTGAAAATGTCTTTCTTGACTTCAATCTTGAAAATGTCTTTCTTGACTACAACCTTGAAAGTGTCTTTCTTGACTTCAATCTTGAAAATGTCTTTCTTGACTTCAATCTTGCAAATGTACTTCGCATTTACAGGTTCGAACGGTCACGACACCATTTTATTGCAATGATGATATTTAACAAATTGCAATGATGATATCAAGATGTGCTCCTTCTCCATCAACTCTCATCGTATTGTAACGAGGCACACTGACTTCTTTCACAATCATCGTTCATCAATCAACATCGAATTTCGTAATGAAGCCTTTAAAAACAACATCCATCATTCATTAACGCCAACGCTTCTTTATATAATTCTTGGAGCCTTTTATTTACTTCACTTCATGTCTTCTATATCATACTACTGCTAATGACAATCTCTCTATGTTCTCCATGATATTACTTTCTTTCCATTCGCCTTACCCTATCGCTAATCTCTGTCGTTAATCTAACATCTTCTAAACTAGCTACATTCGGCCGTTTCCCTAATTTGGTACGTTCCCCATCGAACGCACCACCCTAACCTATTCTATCTATAGCTAACTATCGGCCTATTTCATTGTAGTTTCTTGTCTTCCCTAACCTATCTACTCTGTATGACTGTCCCTTTCCCTGATGTTGACCACTTCTCTTCTCACGTCCTCTCAGTACGATGTTCCGGCTCCAAGTTGACTAGTCTCTTCTAGTCACCTAACTACCGTAACCCCCTGCCACGTCATGCCCCTTACTTTACGTCATTTTCTCTTCTGTACAAGTAAGTGCTCAATCTATATTTCCCTATACTCTATCTCACGGTGTGTACTTTCTTTCACACCCTTCCTCGCGCAAGTGCTTAATCTATATTTCCCTATTCTCCATTCCCCTCTATTATATACTCCTATCCGTACCTTCTCTGCTATACAGGGTCCATGTTTGACTTTCATAGCACAAAGTTGGTATGAAAATGCTATTTATTATTTGTTGTTTAGCTGGCATAGAAATGTTTGGATGTCTTAGCAATGGTGAAAGATGGTTTGTGACAGCATTTGCTTTTTGTATTCTCATGTCAATTTCTCTGTCTAGTTTTCCATCTTCTGTGAACATTGTGCCTAAATACTTGAATTCCTCTACTTGTTTTATTTCTTTATCTTTGATCTTAATGTTTAATGGGTGTCTTAATTTGCTTATTCTTATAGCCTCTGTTTTTGCTGTGTTAATTTTCATGCTGTAGTTTGTGCAGCTTTTATCTAGAGATGTTAAATGCTGTTGTAGCAGGTTTTCATCCTCATATATTAGGCATTGGTCATCTGCGAAGAGTAGCTCGTTGATGTTGGAGTTTTCTACCTCTATGTTATTATTTGATTTTTCCTTATTGTTGGTTGTTTCCTGATTTATTTTGTCCATATATATGATGAAGAGGAGTGGTGTGAGGACGCATTCTTGTCTTACACCTGTTGTAACCTGAAACCATTCTGACAGAGATAGAGTAATATATAAAATGAGAGAAAGATACGAAAGAAAGAGTAAGAGAAAAAAAACAAGAGAGAAAGAAAGAAGAAATAATAAATAAAGAAAAAGAGTAAGAGTGAGAAAAGAGGGAAACAATTATAGAGAGAAAGAAAGAGAAGGGGGAGAGAAAGAGCGAGAGTGAAAGAGAAAGAGAGAAAGAAAGTCAAAAAAAGAGGTAAACAATGAGAGACGAAAGAGAAACAAATGTTTCGACAAAGTGCTGCCGTGTTTGAGAGAGTAATAGGAAGTGTAAGAGAGAGAGAACGAGTGAGAAAGAATGAAGGAGAGATAAGAACAAAGAGTGTGAAATATATTAAGAAAGAGTGAGAAAAATCGAGAGAGAATGAGTGATAGAGAGAGTGTGTGAGAGAAACAGAGAGAAAGAATAAGAAAGAAACGTATACAGAGAAAAATCCTAAGAGATAATGCGAAAATTTGTGAGAGAAAGAATGCGAGAAAGAGATTAAAAGACATATAAAGAGTGAGAGAAAGATGGAAGGAGGAGTGAGTAAATTAGAGGGAGTAAATAACAACAGTGAGAGAGAAAATGAGAATGAAATAGAGAAAGAGAGAGACTAAGACTGAGAGAGAAAAGGAAGATAGACAGGGTGAGAGAAAGAGTGAAAGACAGCGCGAGAGAGATAAAGCTTGAGAGAAAGGGTGAGAGAAAGGGTGAGAGAAAGGGTGAGAGAAAGAGTTCTGATTTTTATAGTCAAGTAATAATGAGAGAATGAATGAAAGAAAAAGAGAGCGAATGAGTGAGAGAAAGAGTGAGAGAATGAGAGTTCAAGGCAGAGAGAAAAAGTGAGAGAAAATTAAAGAATTAGCGAAAATGAGAGAAAGGAAGTACGTGTGAGAGAAAGACATAGTGAAAGTGAGAGAAAGAGTGTGGGGAAGTGAAAGAAATAGAGAGAAAGTGTTTGAGAAAAAGAAAGTGAGAGAGAGAGAGAAACAGAGAGAAAGATTGAGAGAAAGTGAGAGACAGAGAGATATAGAGTGAGGTAGAGAGTTTGAGAAAGAGAGAGAGAAAGAGAGAGATAGAGAGAATGTGTGAGCGAGTGAAACAGCGACAGAGAAACATGGAGAAAGAGGGAATTCTTGTCCAGATATCAACGTCTTACATCAGCAAGATCTCAAGTACGTGAATCAAACTCTGATGTTATTCATGATGCGCCCACCCTCCCCCAATACACAACTTCAATAACGCGCCCTTTGCTAATATTCATTGTATCCACTATATGTTACAATCACACCAGTTTTGTAGTCTAACATTGATATGTTTAATTATACCCAACTATAAACCTATCTTCAAAAAGTGAATGGTGCACGAACTACAAACTTAGCTTCAAAAGGTGAATGGTGCACGAACTACAAACTTAGCTTCAAAAGGTGAATTGTGCCGGAGCTACAAACTTAGCTTCAAAAGGTGAATGGTACGCGAACTACAAACTTAGCTTCAAAATGTGAATGGTGCCCGAACTACAAACTTATCTTCAAAAAGTGAATGGTGCTGGAACTACAAACTTAGCTTCAAAAAGTGAATGGTGTGCCCGAACTACAAACTTATCTTCAAAAAGTGAATGGTGTGCCCGAACTACAAACTTATCTTCAAAAAGTGAATGGTGTGCCCGAACTACAAACTTATCTTCAAAAAGTGAATGGTGTGCCCGAACTACAAAGTTATCTTCAAAAAGTGAATGGTGTGCCCGAACTACAAAGTTATCTTCAAAAAGTGAATGGTGTGCCCGAACTACAAAGTTATCTTCAAAAAGTGAATGGTGCCCAAACTACAAACTTATCTTCAAAAGGTGAATGGTGTGCCCGAACTACAAAGTTATCTTCAAAAAGTGAATGGTGCCCGAACTACAAACTTATCTTCAAAAAGTGAATGGTGCCCGCAAGCACTTTTAGATCATATTGTAAAGTAAAGGTTCCTTCCACGCTTTGCTAGGCGTGCCGGAAATATGCTGCAAGGGACCATATTCTTCTATGACCATGTCACATTTTTGGGTAGTGTGGTCGGTATCACGCCAGGCCTCCTTTACTTCCCATAAAAATCTCTGGTACCCATTTTAGAGACTGGGTGAACCCCGGAGCCTTGTCAATCCAAAAAATTCCGCTATTTCTGGGGATCAAACTCGGACCCTTCTGATCATGAAGCGAGCACACTAACCACTCAGCCACCAAGGGTCCAGATCTAAATGTGCCCTATGGAAAAAGTAACTGTATGAGAACCATTGATCTCAATTGTCTGTCATGAAGTATGTGTGTCTAACTAAATGTCTGCCTATTGGTCGAACTGCTGCAAATTTTTTGCCGGTAATTGCTTACTTATCTTATACGTCTGGAAATATTTATTGATTCTAAAATAAACTGGCACTCACATATCATTATATGTTGTACAGGCATGAGGTTATTGCAATTTATATTTAAAATAGCGGAATCTGAAACTGATGTGGCCAGTGATGTTCATCAATGTTGATTTTCTATCATTATCAATATTATATATGAATATGAATAGTGCTCATTATTTACTATATCTCTTCCCCTGGCAACCAAGAAAAACTGAAATAACATTTAACAATAAAGCAGATTTAATGTATTGCTCTACAGACTAAAATGTGGCCCCGCAGTGTACACATCAAACTGGCATACAAACTGCAGAACATGTTCTAAAAAGAT
This sequence comes from Megaustenia siamemsis, assembly GCA_032433765.1. Lineage (NCBI taxonomy): Eukaryota > Metazoa > Mollusca > Gastropoda > Stylommatophora > Ariophantidae > Megaustenia > Megaustenia siamemsis. The sequence goes on from JAVIAB010000047.1 coordinate 25,277,367, forward strand.
ATCAGAAATGAGCAACGATTTAATATATCCTAACCACCACAAACATCTCTACTACTGCTACTACAACCACAACAGCAACCACAATTGTAACCACAAACAACTTCTACCACTGCTTGTGTCATTATAACAAATGCAATCATAACAATTTCATATGCAACTGCTGCTTTTGATGTTAGTATTGCCACCTCCTCTTCCTCTTCTTCTCATTCTCTCTCCTCATTTCTTCTTCCTCTTCTCTTTCGCTCGTTTAACGATCACATTCTTCAATTTCCAGCCTTCGAAAGTCGTTAATTGGGTGTGGATGTGTTGTGTTGTAGTTTACAACAAGCTGCGCCATTCTGCCCAAAACATTCGACTCTATAAAAACGTTTCAAATCATCTGCCCAACTTCAAAACGCTATTACTCAGTAACCGTTTGTTAAAAACTTTTGAAATTTTCCAAATGTTATTAGAATGCAAAAGACCCTTTAAATGTATATTTAACAAATATCTTGCAGCTGCAGTTTTCTTAAAGCGGCGATATTTCTTTGATGTTTGTCAAAATTGTAAATTGTGAAGCCCTAAAGAATAGAAATTACCGTAGTTGCTGGTCTATGATTAATTTCACTAGGTAAAGGCGTGGCCGTAATGGGGAAATAACTGGATAAAACAAAACACCAGGAGAATTATTGTCTGCTCAGTTCGAGGACGGACGATAATATCAAGGTATACCTGTATGTCCAATTTTCATGGTTGTGTGATCCTGAAAAGGACCGTTTGTTGAACTAATTTAAGGTAATATAGGGGCCAACATTGTGGGGGCTATATACTTTCATTCTGAATCAGACGAGTCTAACAGATTAATAACTGTTTGGGGTTGAACATTCCACAAACCATCATTTTTCCAATATTCCTCTTCCTGTTTTAAGACGTGGTCTTCACATTTAGCCCAATAATCTTTGTCTATATTTAATAAAGCGAGATTAGCAAGAGTCTTTACATCGCATATTTTGAATGTTGTATTCTCATCTGCCACTTGTCCTTTTAATTTTGCCCAGATTAGTTCTATTGGATTTAAATGAGCATGGTAAGGTGGCAGCCTCAAACTTATATGACCGTGCTCTTGGATAATCTTATCTATTTGAAAAATCTGTGTCCTTTGTTTTTGCTTTACTAGAGATAGTAATTCAGGTTTTAAGTACATGTTATTAAATTGTATGTGCTCTTTGTGAGCCATATCTTAATAGCATCTTTTGTACTGGATGACGTCTGGACTTTATCTTCAAGTGCAACAATGTTGTGGTACGCTGCATTGTCCATTATTAGGCAAGATGGTCGATATAGTGATGGGAGAACAGAATTTTCAATCCAATGTCTAAATATGTGATCATTCATCTCAGAGTGATAATCCCGATTGTCTATGGATTTTGAAAGAAAAATGAGCTCTGCATTCTGTATTAGTCCATGTTGTCGACTACCTGCATGAGCAATTATCAAGCGCTGTCCTTTGCTGCTAGGTATTAATCTCTTAATCTTTCCATCTGATGACTGCCATTCCCTTTGGTTAGTGTGGTGAGCATTGATCCATGTTTCATCCAAGTACACAATATCATAACCTTGCTTGCGCACCACTTTTACTTCACGTAAGTACTTGCTTCTCATGACTACTATATGTGGCTTCTCACAGATGATGTTTCGTCCATTGGAATACTTTCTGAATGTAAAGCCTGCAGCTCTCACATTCCTCCATAATGTAGACTTTGATATTTCAATACTGTTGTTCTTTTTCAGCGATACTTTTAATTTTCTTATTGTAATAGTTTCATTCATACCCAACATTTTGCGAATTTCACTTCTAATAAGTTCACTGTCGAAATTATCCAACATTTTTGCTCTTCCTTGTGATTTTGTATATTTTGAACATTGACGGTCACGTGCTTGAATCCAGCGATTAAATGACCGTTTAGATAAATCCAAAATGTGTCTTGTCCTATTCTCAGGGTTTTCTAAAGAATGAAATAATCTTCCTCGTTTAGCCTCTTTGCAAAATAGTCATACATTTTTATTGCGATGTTTTGTAAACTGCAGAATTTCATTTTAAGACTCATCATAAATGTTATTGTTCCACGTCTCCACCTATGAATGAACGGAAATGGAACACACAATGCCTCGTGTTTTCTACAAGTGTCTAATTGTGTCAGATAACTCACGATGAAAGCGTGCAAAAACGTCAATTGTACCGTGTATGGATTTTTACTCGCTATTTTTAACTTAAAATACTGTAAACATTAAGTTATGACTACATCAATGGGTCGTTATAAGTTTATATAAATCAAATAAGCAACAATAATAACCAAATGTTTTTTTTTATGAAATTAATTCCCTGTTGGGTTCTAATCATTATAACTTTACATGCAAATTTTGAAAAAATTACAAAAAGAGATTAAAAAGATATCGATTTTAAAAGTTGGGCAGATGATTTGAAACGAGCAATAGCACTGCATTTTTACCTGGCTGCTTTACCTCGTCCATACCTAATCAATCGCGTTGTCAGACTGACTTATTTGTTACCGAAGCCATCGCGAAAAGTATGAGGATCTCGACCAGCTCTTCTTGGTCTTTGATTCTGACGCAAGCAATCAGCTGTGACTTACTGTCTGCTTACAACCCAGATGCTGTCAGTCGTTTAGGTCCCAATCTAATGTACGAAATCTGGACAAATGAAAGATAAATTATGAGGTACATATCGGAAGCCTCGTAGCTGATTGGTAAGTTGACACGTCATCAGAACTTTCCGGGGTTCTCCCAACGTCTTAAAATTGTGCACCAGCCATTTTTCTGGAAAATAAGTTCGACCTGGCGTGATACCGACTTACCTGGCCCAAAATGTGCCGTTATTCATGGAAAAACAAGGTCATCATTATCAAGTACCGTGCCTGCTGGTGTAGGTGACCATGTCTCTCCACAATTCTCGCTCTCGACAATTATTTATTATTTCTTTTGACCATCTGCCAAGCCATTCTCCTAATCTATCTGATATTGTTTCTCTTTGCTTCCCTCAGTCTCTTCGTCCCTCAGTTTTCCCATTTGTCACAATATATTCCCACTGTTCCCTTCTCACTCACTACATGGTAAAAAAGGGTTATTGTTTCTTCCTAATATTGGAAATTAGATTTCTTTTTATTTTGTTCTCTTTCAGAACGTTTGCATTACTCTTCTTAGCGGTCCATGGTATTCCCAACATTTTTCTGTAAAACCACATTTCTACGGCCCACACTGATTTTTGAGTATGTTGCCCTATTGTTCATGATTCACACCAACATGTTAAGATTGGTTTTACATAACATTTAAGAACTCTTTTTATTGTTTCCATTGTAAAAAAAAAAAAATGCATTGCACAGTTTATCTTCCTCATTATTTTTGGAAATCTACTTTTGCCTGAACAATTCATCTCACCTCTGTTGTACATCTACCATCTAAGATTAACATTGTTAATATATGCCATGTTGTTCACATATATTTAAAATGATTCTTCTTCTTTTTCTTCTTTCCTTACTCGTCAGTCTTTCAAGCGTCGAAGAGACTTTTACATTAATCTACCTGGTTTAAACTTGTTCCACTTGTCTTTATTGTGCATTGTGGTGATGTCTTTTTCTTAGTTGCTACCATTACTAAATATAGTCACTAACGCTATTTTCCCTATACGTTTATCAAGAAATGGGAAGGAAAATTTATTATATTTGTATAAATATTTCAGCTAAACGACTTGATTCAAAGAGGCAAATTAAACCTGTATACAAATTATATTTTTATGTAAATCTTAAAAGTGTATGCCATGTAATGTATTATTGATCTTTCCTCTATTAAGCCAGCGGTGAATCAATATACTTACTGCTCGTAGTTCAGCGTTTAATCTCCTGGCGGTGAGTCACTAGTTCAACATTTAATCTTCTTGCAGTAAGTAACTAGTTCAAAGGTGAATCCTCTAGTGGTGAGTCATTATTTCGTAGTGTTTATCTTCAAGCGGCGAGTCACTAGTTTACGTTGAATTTTCAAGCGGTGAGTCACTAGTTCAACGTTGAATCTTCAAGCGGTGAGTCACTAGTTCAACGTTGAATCTTCAAGTTGTGAGTCACTAGTTCAACGTTGAATCTTCTAGCAGTGAGTCACTAGTTCAAAGTTGAATCTTCTAGCGGTGAGTTACTAGTTCAACGTTGAATCTTCTAGTGTGAGTGACTAGTTCAAAGTTGAATCTTCAAGCAGTGAGTTACTAGTTCAAAGTTGAATCTTCAAGCGGCGAGTCACTAGTTCAACGTTGAATCTTCAAACGGTGAGTTACTAGTTCGACGTTGAATCTTCAAGCGGCGGAGTCACTAGTTCAACGTTGAATCTTCAAACGGCGAGTTACTAGTTCAAAGTTGAATCTTCTAGCGGTGAGTCACTAGTTCAAAGTTGAATCTTCTAGCGGTGAGTTACTAGTTCAAATTTGAATCTTCAAGCGGCGAGTCACTAGTTCAACGTTGAATCTCCAAACGGTGAGTTACTAGTTCAAATTTGAATCTTCAAGCGGTGAGTCACTAGTTCAAAGTTGAATCTTCAAGCGGTGAGTTACTAGTTCAAAGTTGAAACTTCAAGCGGTGAATCACTAGTTCAATGTTGAATCTTTAAGATGAGTCACTAGTTCAACGTTGAATCTTCAAGCGGTGAAATACTAGTTCAAATTTGAATCTTTAAGCGGTGAGTCACTAGTTCAATGTTTAATCTTCTTATTCGCCTTTCACATCGCCATTCCTCCTCAAAAACAAGAAATGTAACAATATGCCAACATTTGCAGAAAAAAAATCTTTAGCCCCGACATATCCAATCTTGTGAATTTTGTTGGGGCAGGATTTATCTTTGCTCTTCACCTACCTCTTGGTCAGACTGGTTAGCGTGTTTCCGAACCACAGTGAGAAGATGAAGCATGGTCTTGCTCAAATATGGTTCCCTAACTAAGACACCAACATTCAGCAATGAGTCGCTGTCATAGCTCATTCAATTGTCGTTAATTTCAAGGGGATGTAATCACAGACCTGACATTCGTGTTCGGTTACCCTACTGGCCAAAGCAAACCAGAAAATGTGACTCTTCTGCTTATTGTTCTTGTCTTACTCAACAATTTTCACCACGTGACGACGAATCTCGTGGAGTTGGCAATTCATTTATGCTGTAGCTTCTATTTGTAAACGTCTGGAAACGTCATAAGCCATGAATGTATCCATCCATTGTGTGTAACTTCCTAACCGCGTTCTGTATCTCTCAACATTCATCTTGAGCTTTATTCTCAATATCTCATGAACTGGACTACAAAGGACAAGAGGTAGGGTTCGATCCCAACCGACGGCTTCCGGTTCACCCAGCCTTTAATGGGTACCGGATTTTTTTTCTGCGAAAGTAAAGCGGCACGGGCGTAATACTGACCACACTGCCTCAAAAATCATGTGCCAAAGATCTGTAAAATTTATAGTCACTAACACCATATTCCCTATACGCCACTTGCACGGGCGGTTGAGCAATTATGGATTTTAATTCGTTTCAGTGATACCGGGGCCTTCCATAATCAAAGAACCAGATAGGGATGATGGACATAGCCTCTTACTGGAACGGGACTCCAGTTAGTACTGAGACGTGTCGAGTAGTTAAGTTAGAGACAGCCACTTGTTAATCTGATACTTACTCGGCAGTAAGATATCTACTCTGTTATAGAGATGTTACCGGAGTACATGAAGTGAATAGGCTTGTAATAATTTAGGAGCCAAGGATAATTACAGTTAATCTCGCAACGAGATCAAATGCGCGTACACCCAGTCGATCTAGTAAATGGCCCACCCCCCAACAAACAGATATTAAAACGATCGCGACCCGTATATCATCATCCCCGACGTTAGCCCAGCATGTACAACTAACAATTAAGAAGACATAGCAGGAAGAAGGATACAACGACAAATCTACGACCGTTCACGGTTTGATGATAACGAAGAGATATAACATTGTTCGTCTAACTACGAATTTGTTGATGGTTATTACGGTGCCAGAATGATGAACTCTCTGCAGCTCATCTTCTTCGCTCTGAAATAGATGTATGTCAATTGAAGTTGGCACCACGACGGAGTGCTTTCATCAGAGGCTGAGATGAACGCAGACCTATCACAGGTGAAGGTCTGGTCTTATTAAGTCCCCACGTCACACGCATTAACTAATTTTATTAATTAATATTATAATAACAAAATTAATTAGGGTGTCCGGTTAGCGCAATCGATAGGCGGTTGGCTTACCACGGCAACAGCCGGGGTTCGTACCCTGGCGAGGACACCTGGGTTTTACTAATTCCCTAAAAATTAGTACCTCTGAAGTCGGAGTAAATCTGCCTGCATGGCGAGGGGCATCCTGTAATGGGATAAAACAGACTTTACACGCAAAATTCAGTCCCACAAAATTGAGTGGGTGGGACTTCGTCAGAGGTCAAAGCTGACGAAAGCGAACGAGCGAACGAACGAACACGCATTAACCGGGATTATGGTCACGTGATCGGGAAAAAATATTTTCCCTATCATCCTAAGAGTGGGTGGCCGAATCGATAACTTGTCGGGCACCAAACCAGGATAACGCGGGTTCGAATCCCGGTAGGGTCAAAAGTTTTTTCTCTCGCGGGTGGACACAAAGCTCAGACCCGAGCAGTTGGCGGCGACAGCCGACCTATATTCACCGGTCCTAAAAGACCCCCCCCCCTTTTTTTTTTCAAGCAGACACTAAAAATGAGATAATGTAAAGATAGGTTTGTTTTGTATCATCATGTAGTAGATATATATAGCACATGTCTTTAGTGGATTATCTGGTAATATTAGATCGGACTAGGTAACAACCTGCGTCAAGACAGGCTAACAGAAGCTAGGATAACCGTGTTCCGTGTAGTGGTAACCTTTAGTGATATAGATGGCCTAGTATTGCAGTACCTCTAGGATGGGCTAATAGTTTCCCAGCATAGCCTGGGGCTAGATGAACTCCAACTTCTCCAGTAAAACTGGGAATGTCAAGAAAGTCATTACGAGCCTCCACGATCAAGGAATAAAAGGGCTCCTGTCCGCATCAACTCGTGGCATTACATCAACAACAGCAACAACAATCAGAGAGGAAAGATCCTCCACACGTCAACAAACGGACAGGACACACAGAGATCAACGCCAGACAGCGGAAATTGTTTTAAATATGGCAACTAAATTCAACATTACTCGGGTCAAATATGAAGCCACCTTGTCATTCTTCCTTCTTTGAACACCCCAATTACTGAATGTGACAACCAAAGCGTCTGGGACAAAAAACGTCTGTATCTAAATCTATTATTAATGTTATATCACAAGCTTACATCGTCCTTTGGTTAATGCCACAATCTCCATATATGAGCTGTCTATCCGCTATATTCAGAGAAACCTTTGATAACATATGCCCTACATTTACTCGACATCCACTTAACCTGCTCCCCTTGTTAGCCTACATTCACACTGACTCAGTCTCTTAGCTTACATTCACACTGACTCAATCTCTTAACTTATTCAATCTCCCGATGACGCACTTCTTGTAGGGATCTGTCTATTTGGAAACTTCATTATTTGTGCATCTTTATTTCTGGTCAATTTGTTGGTATTAACTTTGGCTTATTGCTCAGATATTGTTATATTTATAACATTTATATTAAATAATGTTATCTACTACGTCATTGTGTACACGGTGTCATAGTTTTAATGACCTCCCGAGGAAACATGAATGGATCTATTGTCATGGCAGTATAGCTAAGAGCAGATTTTTGTCTCCGCTACAAGAGCCAGTCAAGAGAGATAGGTCTCATGCTTCTTTTTCTTCTTTCTTTCAAAATTGGTTTTGCAGCGTCGAGGGGAAATATCGTATGGGACTTGCGAGTTTCAGACCATATGTTAGCCCCACAACGTATGGTGTTTCCTAGTGTCTCTAAAATTGCATCATCATTATGTGCCATACCGGTTGGCGTAAGCGATCATGTCCTTCCACAATCTTCTATCCACCGTGCATCGTATCAATTCTGTTGTTGACTGTTTTCAATGCCATGACACAAAGCTATCCAGTATTTTCTCTCTTTGTCGTCCTCGATATCTTTTTCCCTGTATTTTGCAAGTTGTAACTAAGTATTCCAACTTTCATCTTCTCATGATGTGCCCGAAAAATGTTGATTGTTTATTTCTTTTGTTTCTTTGGAGCTCCCTTTTTGTGTTGGCCTCTTTGAGAATTTACTCGTTGCTCTTTTTAGCTGTCCCTGGAACTTTTAACATTTTTCTGAGACATCTAATCTTTGTGGCTTCTAATCTTTTTTTTTTTTTTTTAATGTGTTTGTTTACTGTCTATGATTCATTTCCATAAGTCAGAATTGGCTCTATATAGAACCGATGAACTTTCTTTCTCAATCCTACTGACATACATTTAAAATGGCATCAATCTCTTTTATTGGTCGGCATTTTGATCAAGTATTCCTGTATCGTTGTTGTTAAATCGTGTGTTACATTTAGACAAATCACTGTGTTACATTTAGACAAATCGTTGTGTTACATTTAGATAAATCGTTGTGTTACATTTAGATAAATCGATGTGTTGCATTTAGACAAATCATAGTGTTACATTTAGATAAATCTTTGTGTTACATTTAGATAAATCGTTGTGTTACATTTAGACAAATCGTTGTGTTACATTTAGACAAATCGTTGTGTTACATTTAGACAAATCGTTGTGTTACATTTAGACAAATCATAGTGTTACATTTAGATAAATCTTTGTGTTACATTTAGATAAATCGTTGTGTTACATTTAGACAAATAATAGTGTTACATTTAGACACATCGTTGTGTTACATTTAGACAAATCGTTGTGTTACATTTAGACAAATCTTTGTGTTACATTTAGATAAATCGTTGTGTTACATTTAGACAAATCGTTGTGTTACATTTAGACAAATCGTTGTGTTATATTTAGACAAATCGTTGTGTTACATTTAGACAAATCATAGTGTTACATTTAGATAAATCTTTGTGTTACATTTAGATAAATCGCTGTGTTGCATTTAGACAAATCATAGTGTTACATTTAGATAAATCTTTGTGTTACATTTAGATAAATCGTTGTGTTACATTTAGACAAATCGTTGTGTTACATTTAGATAAATCGCTGTGTTACATTTAGACAAATCATAGTGTTACATTTAGATAGATCTTTGTGTTACATTTAGATAAATCGTTGTGTTACGTTTAGATAAATCGTTGTGTTACATTTAAATAAATCATTGTGTTACATTTAGACAAATCGTTGTGTTATATTTAGATAAATCGTTGTGTTACATTTAGATAAATCGTTGTGTTACATTTAGATAAATCGTTGTGTTACATTTAGATAAATCGTTGTGTTACGTTTAGATAAATCGTTGTGTTACATTTAGATAAATCGTTGTGTTACGTTTAGATAAATCGTTGTGTTACATTTAGATAAATCGTTGTGTTACATTTAGATAAATCGTTGTGTTACATTTAGATAAATCGTTGTGTTACATTTAGATAAATCGTTGCGTTACATTTAGATAAATCGTTGTGTTACATTTAGATAAATCGTTGTGTTACATTTAGATAAATCGTTGTGTTACATTTAGATAAATCGTTGTGTTACGTTTAGATAAATCGTTGTGTTACGTTTAGATAAATCGTTGTGTTACATTTAGATAAATCGTTGTGTTACATTTAGATAAATCGTTGTGTTACATTTAGATAAATCGTTGTGTTACATTTAGATAAATCGTTGTGTTAGATTTAGATAAATCATTGTGTTACATTTAGACAAATCGTTGTGTTATATTTAGATAAATCGTTGTGTTACATTTAGATAAATCGTTGTGTTACATTTAGATAAATCATTGTGTTACATTTAGACAAATCGTTGTGTTACATTTAGATAAATCGTTGTGTTACATTAAGTTAAATCGTTGTGTTATATTTAGATAAATCGTTGTGTTACATTTAGACAAATCGTTGTGTTACATTAAGATAAATCGTTGTGTTACATTTAGACAAATCATTGTGTTATATTTAGATAAATCGTTGTGTTACATTTAGACAAATCGTTGTGTTACATTTAGACAAATCGTTGTGTTACATTTAGATAAATCGTTGTGTTACATTTAGATAAATCGCTGAGTTGCATTTAGACAAATCATAGTGTTACATTTAGATAAATCTTTGTGTTACATTTAGATAAATCGTTGTGTTACATTTAGACAAATCGTTGTGTTACATTTAGACAAATCGTTGTGTTATATTTAGATAAATCGTTGTGTTACATTTAGACAAATCGTTGTGTTACATTTAGATAAATCGTTGTGTTACATTTAGACAAATCATTGTGTTATATTTAGATAAATCGTTGTGTTACATTTAGACAAATCGTTGTGTTACATTTAGACAAATCGTTGTGTTACATTTAGATAAATCGTTGTGTTACATTTAGATAAATCGCTGTGTTGCATTTAGACAAATCATAGTGTTACATTTAGATAAATCTTTGTGTTACATTTAGATAAATCGTTGTGTTACATTTAGACAAATCGTTGTGTTACATTTAGACAAATCGTTGTGTTACATTTAGATAAATCGTTGTGTTACATTTAGATTTATCGTTGTGTTATATTTATATAAATCGTTGTGTTACATTTAGATAAATCGTTGTGTTACATTTAGATAAATCGTTGTGTTACATTTAGATAAATCGTTGTGTTACATTTATTCTGGTGACTTGTTCAGGCTCATAATTTTTTAAATAAGAAAGGGGTGGACGAGGTTATGTTTTCTACTTTATTCATAGAAATCGAAAAAGATAACCATCACTAGACAACAACATTTCGAGATGATGAGGCCAGTGTTATATTTCGTTGTTATACTTTTTTTCTAAACAGCAAATTTTCTTAAAATAAAAAAAATAACGGGACATTGATGCGACACAAACGGGACGGAAGGGAGATATGGTATGTATATAGTAAAAATTAAGGCGATAATTACAGGTTTAATTACATAAACATACTGGGCCTACCATTATTACTGAGTGACAGAGGCCGTACACAATTTACTACAGACTTGACTATTTCACATACCAACTTATCTCTAGCAGCAAACTTCAGTCTGTCAACATCTCATCATGAAACTTTCAAATAAAACGGGACAAAACTGACATTTTATTTAACGAATAGGAATGCCGGGAAATATTTGTAAAGGTATTATTGTTGTACTGTTGAAAATGATACGTTTTGTTACTGTTGACAATGATACGTTTTGTTACTGTTGAAAATGATACGTTTTGTTACTGTTGACAATGATACGTTTTGTTACTGTTGAAAATGATACGTTTTGTTACTGTTGAAAATGATACGTTTTGTTACTGTTGACAATGATACGTTTTGTTACTGTTGAAAATGATACGTTTTGTTACTGTTGAAAATGATACGTTTTGTTACTGTTGAAAATGATACGTTTTGTTACTGTGAAAATGATACGTTTTGTCAGCCTGTTTTATCCCGTGGCCAAGCCATTTTACTTTTTGCTGCTTTATGTTGTTATCAATGGGAATTATTTCTAGTATATAGAGATTAGATTACATAATGATAAAAGACAGATTCCGGAACAGCGTCAAAAAAGCCAAAACCTACCCAGGAGCAGATATTAATTCAGATCACAATCCTGTAATGATTAAAATGAAAATCAAATTAAAGAGAAACAAACAAAAAAACTAATTAAGCAACACCAATAGATATAACAGCGTTAAATCAGAAAGATTTTAAAGAAACTTATACTGTACAAGTAAAGAACACATATCAGAAGCTGCTAGAAGAAGGGATTGAGCAGTACAGATAAGAAAATCCTGAGGAAAAAGTCACAACAAAATGGCAATCCATAAAAAAATAACACAAGAATCCTGCAACACCTTACCCAAAAAGAAAAGTAACAAAAAAACATAAATGGATAACTGACGAAATCTTAGAAAAAATAGAAGAAAGAAGACAAGCGAAAAACACTGCCAGATAGAAGGATATTAACAATAAAATACGGAGTGCAAAAAGGCAAAAGAAGACTGGCTCAACAAAAGATGTCTAGAAGTCGAAACTATGGAAAGCAAACAAAACTTAAGAGATTTGCACACAGAAATAAAGAGAATGACTAATAAAGACGAAAAAGCTGCAGGAAGCGGATGTAATGCAAACAAAGAGGGAAAAATGCTAACAGACAACAAAGATATAATAGATAGATAGCAGGAATATATAACAGAATTATTTCATGAGGAAAGGGACAAAAAGCATGTATGTAATTTGTACTGGGAGCAAACAGCAATAATAAGATATAACAAGGAGAACTCTATACCCATAGACATAAAGAGGAGTAAGACAAGGATGCATCCTATCACCAAGCTTGTTCAATCTATACACTTAGCAAATCTTTAAAAACGTCATAGAGATGCCAGGCCTACAAATTAATGGAAAGATAATCAATAACCTAAGATATGCTGATGATACTGTTCTACTAGCAGAAAATCCTAAAGACCTACAACAATTGCTTAATGTGATAAACATGACAAGCAAAAAATATGGACTAGATATGAATATCGCAATGACTAAAACTATGATCATAAACAAAGAAAATTCACAAGACCTACAATTAAATATCACAGTTGATGGAATACATCTGGACACAGTTCAGAGCTACAACTACCTTGGACATACTATAACCAATGATGGAAAATGTAAAATTGAAATTAACAAAAGAATAGGTATGGCAAAAAGTAATTTTAATGCCATGAAAAATAGACTAACAACAATACAAATAACAGCAGGGCTGGAATAGCAAAATGTTACATCTTCTCAATATTCCTGTATGGTGCAGAAACATGGACATTAGACAAGGAAACAACAGAAAATTGAAGCCTTTGAAATGTGGATTTATAGAAGAATAGGCAGATTTTGATGGGAAGAAAAGAAAACAAACGATGAAGTTTTAAAACAACTAAAAATGAAAAGAGAACTACTAAACACAATTAAAACAAGACAAATGAAATTTTTGGGGCATGTTAAAAGACACAACAGCCTAATAAAAGTAATATTGGAAGGGAAAATACAAGGTAAAAGAGGCAGAGGCAGACCAAGACTAACATGGACGAATAACATCAAAAGATGGACAAGTCAATCTACGTAGGGAGGTCAAAAAGTAATGCACACCAATTTTTTTCTCGGCTAATAATAAAGATAGGAATATGAAATTTTGCACACTTGGAATATGACATGTTCCAATTATGTGCACCAAATTGCACAGCATTCTGATAAATATTACGCAATCTATGAACCGTTAAAATGGAGCTTGTCAACAATGTCCGTTACAAACAGCGAATTGTCATAGAATTTCTGGTTGCGGAAAAAGAAACTGTGGCAAACATTCATAAACGACTGTGTGCAGTGTACAAATGTTCTGCAGTCGATAGGAGCACAGTTAGTCGCTGGGTTCAGAGAATTAAAGCTGCAGAAAGTGTACGAGTGGAGCTGCATGATTTACCGCGTTCTGGACGTGTTGCCTCGGCTACCAGCACAGACATGTTAAACCGGGCTGATGCCATTATTCGTAAGGATAGGCGTATCACTAGTCAGCAATTGGCATTGCAGCTTACAGTCAGCAAGGGAAGTGCAATCGCAATTTTTAAAACTCTCGGATATTCAAAGATTTGCGCTCGATGGGTTCCTCGGTGCCTAACAAATGATCACAGAGTTCAAAGGAAAACATTCTGTTCTGAATTGTTGGAGCGTTTCGGTGTTGAAGGAGAAATGTTTTTGTTTGTCACCGGTGACGAAACGTGGGCACATTATTATGAGCCTGAAACAAAAATGCAGTCAATGGAATGGCATCATCCGCAGTCACCAAAAAGAAAAAAATTCAAAACATCTCCATCAGCCGGAAAGGTGATGATCACTGTCTTCTGGAACATTGATGGTGTGATTCTTGTTAATGTAATGACAAGAGGTGAGACAATCAACTCGACAGCTTACATCAGTACACTGACAAAACTCAAAAATCCGTTCCACAGAGTTCGGCCTAATAAGCCATCTGCAGATTTGTTGCTTCAACATGACAATGCACGCCCTCACACAAGTCTGGTAACACGGGAAGCAATCAACAAATTTGGTTGGACTGTACTGCCCCATCCTCCTTACAGCCCTGATCTGGCTCCCTCAGATTTCCATCTGTTTGGACCACTCAAAAATTCCTGCGTGGGAAACACTTTGACAATGATGAGGATGTGATCCGTGCAGTTAAAAAATGGCTACGCGAGCAGGACAAAACTTGGTACAAACGAGGCATTCATGACCTAGTTTCGCGTTGGCGTAAGGCAATACGCTTGGACGGAGATTATGTTGAAAAATAGGTCGTGTAAAGGGGATGTTCAGCTACAATCTGTGAAAATTTCACACATTTTGCCCGAATAGTTTCCGAGAAAAAAATTGGTGTGCATTACTTTTTGACCTCCCTCCAGTATGACAACCTACACCATGAAAACAAGAGACAGAGCAGAATGGCGATCCATGGTAGCCAACCTTCGTTGTGGAGACGGCACTCGATGATGATATATATATATATATATATATATATATAAATATATATATATATATATATATATATTTAAAGAGAGTTCATCGGTGCTATATAGAACCATTCTGACTTATGGAAGCGAATCATGGACAGTAGACAAACTTTTTGACCAGGGAGCGGTCATGTTTGTATCCACTATTTTCACGACATAACAAGCCTTCAATAAACGTTGCGAGAACACATGCCCAAGGGCCGACCACGAAAAGGATGGATTAACGTAATATTGAAAACACTAGACAACATAGCAGCAGATGCGAACAGAAGAGCAAAATACCGCAAACTATATCTCCCCTAAACGCTAAAAGGCAAATGATGAGGGAAAGAAGATGATCATATGTTAAAAACGTTAGTTTTTTTACAGAACCAAATACTTTAATTTGGATACAAAATAAGTCATCGACATTCATCTATAATACCATATATACGTTAGATTTGGCCATGCATAGTATGCGGTAGGGTCTTCCGTGTCATCAATTACTCCTCAAGTGTGGCATTTGCTTGTAGTATCCTGTCTATATGAATTATCCTGAACTATCCTGTCTACATGACTATTCTGTCTACATGACTATCCTGTCTACATAAACTATTCTGTCTGCATGACTATTCTGTCTACATGGACTATTCTGTCTGCATGGCTATTCTGTCTACATGAACTATTCTGTCTGCATGACTATTCTGTCTACATGAACTATTCTGTCTGCATGACTATTCTGTCTGCATGACTATTCTGTCTACATGAACTATTTTGTCTGCATGACTATTCTGTCTACATGGACTATTCTGTCTGCATGACTATCCTGTCTACATGAACTATTCTGTCTGCATGACTATTCTGTGTACATGAACTATCCTGTCTACATAACTATTCTGCCATCTATTTCCCTACACTTGTGCTGCCTGCTGTGTTGTCAAAAAATGCCGTATTTTATTTTTGTTTGGTTGTTTCTGACCTCCGATAAGAAATAAAGATACCACAAGTGGACGGAAGTAGGCGTAAGGTCGTGTAGACATCAAATGCTGATAACCAGATTCGACTCGTTTTCTTGTTGACTGTCTCCATGATAATATCAACTATATGTGATGTCAGGTTGAACGGGTTAGATCGACGAGTTGTAGGTTTCCGACCCCACGCTCTATGGGAGTGTGATAACCCACATTTTGTTTGTAAACACGAGGGAGTTCAACATCTTAGCTCAAACATCCTTATAATTGGTACAACGTATTCCTTGTCTACAGCGCATTTCCGACTGGGTACAAAGATTGAAGTGACGTAACTACATTATTGTTATCTGTGAGGCATGTATACCCCATTTCTATGATTTGTGAGAGGGTGGGGGTGGGGGGGGGAGAAGAGCTTATCATCATCATCATCATGTGCCATACCGGTTGGTGTAGCCGATCATGTCCCTCCACAATCTTCTATCTACAGTGCATCGTATCAGTTCTGTTGTTGACTGTTTTCCATGCCATGACACCAAGCTATCCAGTATTTTCTCTCTTTGTCGTCCGCGTCCAGACGAGCTTATAGAGCCGAAAAATAAAGCCCGCATGTCGAATTCAGCGAATGTAAACGTTTGAGACTAAATAAGTAAAAAAAAAAAAAAAGTAAAGAGCCCCGTCCCGCGAAGTGGCGTATAAGGAATATGGTGTTAGTGACCATAAATTGTATAAACCTTCAGCATATGATTTATCATTTACCGGTACCCATTTAAGGCTGGGTTAACCCGGAAGCCGTTGGTTGGGATCGAACCCTACCTCTTGTCCTTTGTAATCCAGTTCACTAACCACTGAGCTATCACGGCTCCTCATTTGAGACTAAGCGTGGCGATTTATATAGGAATGATTACAGTGGCGGAGAAAAGATACGATCAAGCGGTGAGTTGCTGAAACAATAGGCTTGTATATGTGTTGTCGTCGAGTAAATACCTAAAATGAAACATATTAGTGTAAATGACATTCAGTCTATTGTGGAATGTTATTTTGATGGCAACGTGAAACCTTTGACAAACAGATGAAATATGATGAAACATATTAGTGTAAATGACATTCAGTCTATTGTGGAATGTTATGTTGATGGCAACGTGAAACCTTTGACAAACAGATGAAATATGATGATGTGGATGAACAAACACAGAGCGATGTGTCCCACTCGGACATAGATACCACACGCTCGGTGGCCTCGGTAGCCTAGTTGGGAAAACCACTCTACTGGGATATTGACGTTCCGACAACCCGTGTTCGATTCCCGCTGGAATCAGTCTACTCGTACTCGTGGTTGGAAAAAACAATACCCCCGCGATCGACCCAGCCGCTGGCAGAAATTGGTACCAGGGTATTACTCTGGGAAAGTGAGGAATATCGCCTCACATTGTGAGTTTCGGTGCTTGAAGCGACACTAACTAGAAGTCTCCGAACACTTCTGAATAGGCAGCCGCGCACATATGGGTGAAAACTCGCGTGCTAAGATAGGCAGCCGCGCACATATGGGTGAAAACTCGCGTGTTAATATAGGCAGCCGCGCACATATGGGTGAAAACTCGCGTGTTAATATAGGCAGCCGCGCACATATGGGTGAAAACTCGCGTGCTAAGATAGGCAGCCGCGCACATGTGGGTGAAAACTCGCGTGTTAAGATAGGCAGCCGCGCACATATGGGTGAAAACTCGCGTGTTAATATAGGCAGCCGCGCACATATGGGTGAAAACTCGCGTGTTAAGATAGGCAGCCGCGCACATATGGGTGAAAACTCGCGTGTTAAGATAGGCAGCCGCGCACATATGGGTGAAAACTCGCGTGTTAATATAGGCAGCCGCGCACATATGGGTGAAAACTCGCGTGTTAAGATAGGCAGCCGCGCACATGTGGGTGAAAACTCGAGTGTTAAGATAGGCAGCCGCGCACATGTGGGTGAAAACTCGCGTGCTAAGATAGGCAGCCGCGCACATATGTGTGAAAACTCGCGTGCTAAGATAGGCAGCCGCGTACATATGGGTGAAAACTCGCGTGCTAAGATAGGCAGCCGCGCACATATGGGTGAAAACTCGCGTGCTAAGATAGGCAGCCGCGCACATATGGGTGAAAACTCGCGTGCTAAGATAGGCAGCCGCGCACATGTGGGTGAAAACTCGCGTGCTAAGATAGGCAGCCGCGCACATATGGGTGAAAACTCGCGTGCTAAGATAGGCAGCCGCGCACATGTGGGTGAAAACTCGCGTGTTAAGATAGGCAGCCGCGCACATGTGGGTGAAAACTCGCGTGCTAAGATAGGCAGCCGCGCACATGTGGGTGAAAACTCGCGTGTTAAGATAGGCAGCCGCGCACATGTGGGTGAAAACTCGCGTGCTAAGATAGGCAGCCGCGCACATGTGGGTGAAAACTCGCGTGCTAAGATAGGCAGCCGCGCACATGTGGGTGAAAACTCGCGTGCTAAGACGCCGATTCAGTCACGTACTTGACCTTTACAACAGGCTATGATGCTATAACGACCGTCTGGACTTCCAGGCCTGCAGTTGGGTCTTGATAATTAATCACTGATTTGCCCGTGTGGTCACAGAGATAATGACCGCGGCCATGAGAAAAAAGAAAAGAGCAGCTGTCACCTGCCAGGCATAACGTAAGAGTCGACTAAGGAGGCCGGTGTCAAGGTATTCGTCGGTGCTATGGAGTTTGTGCATCTGAGATGAAACCATCTTTTGTGCTCTTGTTAATTTGTGGCGGAAGTGCTTTATACCGGAAGACGTGCTGAGGAAGGGATTTGAGAACTATCCTTGAGTCCGTTGTTCAATGAAGATGAAAGCGTTAGTTGGTTACTTCGTTCTACTTCTGCCTTACTATATATCGTCATCGGTAGCGCTGTTTATGCTGAAGATGGATGTGTCCGGTCGAAAGGTGCAGATATCGTGGCTTGCCTTAAATTATTTTACAACGAAACTACGCCTCTCCAGAGTCATTTCAATGCCAGACGATGAAAAGGAGTAATATTCGGACGATCGCAGAAGAAGGTCATGCTGTAAAATAGTGCATCAGTATGTTACTAGCAGTGATCTCTGCAATATGTGCCATTTTGGCACGCAAGGTTTCTATTTTTGAGATTGTGGTTCTGCCCTATGTGCCGTCTTCGGCTCGAAAGGACAATAGATAGATAGATGTTACTACATACTAGAAGACGTTGATGCTGTATCACTTATATCAATTAGTATTTCAAATAATGTAGAAGGACCTTACGGTCAGTGATGTAGCAACAACAGGAAGTCAAAATCGCTTGGAATATTTTAACTCTCTTTTAAAATCATCGAAGCATAGTTAGGGGTGACATGGCTGCAGAGAATATTTAATGCAGAATGGCCCCAACAACAAGCCCCAGAAGACTGGCAACAGGCAATCATCGTACCAATATGGAAAAAGAAAGGTAGCAAAAGAGACTGCATTCAATATAGAGGTGTATCTCTTCTCAACCATGTAAGAAAGCTATACGCTAAAATCTTGGAAAAAAGGCTGAGACCAATAATAGAACTCTAGTTAAGCGATTCTCAAATGGGGTTCCGAAAAAAAACAGAGGATGTACTGACATTAAAACAGCTTGCAGAAAAAACGACAGAACACAATTAAAATTTATACTTAGCCTTCCTTGACCAGAAAAAAGCATTCGACGGAGTACACAGAGAACAACTGTGGGAGATACTAACAACATACGGAGTAAGCCAACATCTAACTAACCTTATTAAAAGTCTCTATATGAACAGCAGCTGCAGGGTCAGAACAGCAGCAGGCTACACTGACCATTCGAAGTTAGATCAGGTGTAAGACAGGGGTGCGTACTATCCCCCCCCCCCCCTCTTATTGTTTATTACATACATGGACTATATATGCAAGCTAGCCAACCCATCAGAGACAGAGGAGATCAACGAGCTTTTATTTGCAGACGATCAGGCACTAATACATGAAGCAATTGAAGACCTACAAGAACACTTAAACAAACTCAACAGCTCAGGCACTAAATACAACATGAAAATCAACATCAACAAAACAGAAGTCATGAATGTCGCCAAAAATAAACAGAACATCAACATAATTATAGAAGACAGGTAAATAAAACAAGTAGAGGAATTCAAATACCTAGCAAGTTTAGTGACAAACGATAATTCTCAAACAGCAGAGATAGAATCAAGATGCAACAAAGCTTGTCAAATCATCGGACAGTTATCACCACTATTGTCCAACAAGGAAATAACTCTGGAGGCAAAACGAGCACTATATAATACAATCTTCATCCCAACATTGTGCTACCAATGCCAGACCTGGACCCTAGATGCAAGAACAATAAGAAAAATAACCTCTACTGAGATGAAATGTGTTAGACGAATGACAAGAAACAGTCTGAGAGATAAAATCCGAAATGAAGAACTGAGAAAAAAGCTAGGAATAACCCCCGCCATAGAATATATAAGGAAACAACAGATAAAATGGTTTGGCCACGTGACAAGACAGAAAGATCAAAACACAACACAACGAGCTTTCAACAAACGTTGTGAGAACACCAGACCCAAGGGTCGACCACGAAAAAGATGGATCGATGCAATATTAGAAACACTAGGAAACATAACAGCAGGAGAGGCGAACAGAAGAGCAAAAGACTGCAAATTATATCTCCCCTCGACGCTGAAATGCAAATGAGGAAGGAAAGAAGCAGAAGAATCTTAGTTAAAGTGCGCTGACTTGGCGATACAAATTGACAAGTAAACGAGGGATCCAACATTTCCAGTCTACCTATATGATAAAGGAATTTGTGTCTGGATTACTGAGTAGAGGAAAAGTAACAGCGAGGAAGAGCACTGGCCTACTCACCTCGAAATACTGTAGCCTCATTATCATCATGTGCCATGCAGTTTGGCATAGGTTATCATGTCATTTCACAATTCTTTGTCATCGGTGCATCGTATCAATTCTGTTGTGAATTGTTTTCCGTGCCACGATAGCAAACTAGCTAGTATCTTCCGCCTTTGTCGTCCGCAATATCTATTTCCTTGGATTGTGTCAGTTGTAAACAAGTATTCCAATTATAGTCTTCTCATGATGTGTTCGAAAAGTGTCGAATGCCTCTCCCTGATGATTTGCTACGAGACGAGCTCCCTTTTTGTTTTGACCTCTGAGAATTTCCTTGCTGGTCACTTCAGCTGCCCAGGAAATTTGCAACAATTTACTAAGAAATCGTATCTCTGTGGGATTTTTTTTTGGCTTAACTTGTTTATCTACTGTCCATGGTTCACTTCCATAGGTAAGAACTGGCTCCATTTAGCACCGATGAACTATATTTCTTAGCTCTATTGACATAAACTTGTCGCACAACTTTTTCATTTTCTGAAATGCTACTTTGGTCTGTGCTTTTCTGCTTTTTATTTATGTGGTGCATGTTCCAGCTGATGATATCATTGTGCTCGAGTATTTGTTGTTCGGCCCTTGTTTCAGATTTATATGTCACATGATTGTCATGGTTGTTTCTTCGATATGGTCTGTACTTTTGTACTCTTGCTGTTGAGGCTGCGAACCTTCATGCTGTTTTCTCTCACTATCTTGTATATTAGTCGGTAGTGAAGACAGGACCATGTACGAGTCTACTTTATTTTCAACACCATCAACGTAGATGCTAGTACCTTTTATCGATATTCTCAAAACCATGAACGTAGATGTTACTACCTGTTATCGATCTTCTTAACACCATCAATGTAGATGCTACTACCTTTCATCGATATTCTCAACACCATCAACGTAGATGCTAGTACCTTTTATCGATATTCTCAACACTATCAAAGTAGATGCTACTACCTTTTATCGATATTCTCAAAACCATGAACGTAGATGCTACTACCTTTTATCGATATTCTCAAAACCATGAACGTAGATGCTAGTACCTTTTATCGGTATTCTCAAATCCATGAACGTAGATGCTACTACCTTTTATCGATATTCTCAACACCATCAACGTAGATGCTAGTACCTTTTATCGATATTCTCAAAACCATGAACGTAGATGCTACTACCTTTTATCGATATTCTCAACAGTATCAAAGTAGATGCTAGTACCTTTTATCGATATTCTCAAAACCATGAACGTAGATGCTACTACCTTTTATCGATATTCTCAACACTATCAAAGTAGATGCTACTACCTTTTATCGATATTCTCAAAACCATGAACGTAGATGCTACTACCTTTTATCGATATTCTCAAAACCATGAACGTAGATGCTACTACCTGTTATCGATATTCTTAACACCATCAACGTAGATGCTACTACCTTTCATCGATATTCTCAACACCATCAACGTAGATGCTAGTACCTTTTATCGATATTCTCAACACCATCAACGCAGATGCTAGTACCTTTTATCGATATTCTCAACACCATCAATGTAGATGCTAGTACCTTTTATCGATGTTCTGAACACCATCAACGTAGATGCTAGTACCTTTTATCGATATTCTCAAAACCATGAACGTAGATGCTACTACCTGTTATCGATATTCTTAACACCATCAACGTAGATGCTACTACCTTTCATCGATATTCTCAACACCATCAACGTAGATGCTAGTACCTTTTATCGATATTCTCAACACTATCAAAGTAGATGCTACTACCTTTCATCGATATATCAGAAAACAACCGTTGACAGCAATTCGCAAGGGAGGAGCTGAATCCGGGAGCAACCAATTTATTCCTTCTTGGGGGTGGAAGAATATCTAAATAAGGTCCTGTCAGGGCTGTTTGATTACTAAATAATGAAGGATCAAAGTTACTGAAACAAAGAGGGATTTACATGAAAGTTTTCAAATAATATCAACTCGTTTCAATCTGCTTGCCTTCCAGCATAAATGGTTGATACACTTTCTCCCCAGAGAGTCTTAATGTTGCCAACACAATGAATTGTTCACGATGTGTATCCTTTATTCTCTTTTGTTTGCAGTTTTCTGGCGTTGCTTGGATGTTTTCCATATGCAGTATTTGATTATCTATCTTTTTTTCCATTTTGTGTAGCTTTCCTCTTCTGCCTTTCATCATTTAATGTATTAATCCAGTCGTATGGTTAGCTCAACTCATATAGATCCATTCGTATGTATCTACTGGAATGGATCCATTCATATGTATCTACTGGAATGGATCCATTCATATGTATCTACTGGAATGGATCCATTCATATGTATCTACTGGAATGGATCCATTCATATGTATCTACTGGAATGGATCCATTCATATGGATCTACTGGAATGGATCCATTCATATGTATCTACTGGAATGGATCCATTCATATGTATCTACTGGAATGGATCCATTCATATGTATCTACTGGAATGGATCCATTCATATGGATCTACTAATATCGATCTTCTCGTATTGATCTACTTATATCGATTCACTCATATGGTACTCGCATGGATCTAGACGCATTGACCTACTCGCATGGATCTAGACGCATTGACCTACTCGCATGGATCTAGACGCATTGACCTACTCGCATGGATCTAGACGCATTGACCTACTCGCATGGATCTAGACGCATTGACCTACTCGCATGGATCTAAACGCATTGACCTACTCGCATGGATCTAGACGCATTGACCTACTCGCATGGATCTAGACGCATTGACCTACTCGCATGGATCTAAACGCATTGACCTACTCGCATGGATCTAGACGCATTGACCTACTCGCATGGATCTAAACACATTGACCTACTCGCATGCATCTACTCGTACGGATACAAGAATCATAAATATTTAAAGGAATAAGAGGAAAATCAGAATAGGTATAACATTATTGTTCAAAAGGAAGATTGTAATATTATTATTTAACAGTCAGGTTAGCATTTTAAATTTCATCATCATCATCATCATCAAGTACCGGGCCTGCTGGCGTAGGAGATCATGTCTCTCCACAACTTTCAATCTCCACAGTTATTTATCATTTCTGTTGTTGACTTTCTGCCAAGCTATTCTCTTAAGCTGTCTGGTATCTTTCCTCTTTGCTTTTTAAAGCTACATTAAGCAATTAGGAACATATTTATGTTAGGTTGATATGATCGCTAATGATTTTGGTGGCGACGTTTTTTAGGAATGCGAACACTTCGAGGTTCACCCAGTCGTACCATACGGGTTTTTTTTAAATATGAGGACAGCTTGGCATTACACAGACAAGCGCTAACATGTGAGGGAAGTCTGGTATTACACAGACGAAGACTAACATGTGAGGGTAGCCTGGCATTACATCGACGAGGACTAACATATGAGGATAGCCTGGCATTACACAGACGATCGCTAGCATGTAAGGGAAGCATGGCCATTACACAGACGAGCGCTAACACGTGAGGGCAGACTGACTTTACACAGACGAGCGTTAACATGTGAGCATAGCCTGGCACTACACAGACAAGCGATAACATAGTGAGGGTAGCATGGCATTACACAGAGGAGGATTAACATGTGAGGACAGAATGGCATAACGCAGACGAGGACTAACATGTGAGGATAGCATGGCATTACACAGACGAGGACTAACATGTGAGGATAGCATGGCCTTACACAGACGAGCGCTAACATGTGAGGGAAGCATGGCATTACACAGACGAGGACTAACATGTGAGGGAAGCATGGCATTACACAGACGAGGACTAACATGTGAGGGAAGCATGGCATTACACACAAGAGGACTAACATGTGAGGGAAGCATGGCATTACACAGACGAGCGCTAACATGTGAGGGAAGCATGGCATTACACAGACGAGGACTAACATGTGAGGGACGCATGGCATTACACAGACGAGGACTAACATGTGAGGGAAGCATGGCATTACACACAAGAGGACTAACATGTGAGGATAGCATGGCATTACACAGACGAGGACTAACATGTGAGGATAGCATGGCATTACACAGACGAGGACTAACATGTGAGGATAGCATGGCCTTACACAGACGAGCGCTAACATGTGAGGGAAGCATGGTATTACACAGACGAGGACTAACATGTGAGGGAAGCATGGCATTACACACAAGAGGACTAACATGTGAGGGAAGCTTGGCATTACACAGACGAGCGCTAACATGTGAGGGAAGCATGGCATTACTCAGGCGAGCGCTAACATGAGAGGGTAGCCTGACATTACTCTGACGAGGACTAACATGTGAAGGAAGCATGGCATTACACAGACGTTCGATAACATAGTGAGGGTAGCATGGCATTACACAGAGGAGGACTAAAATGTGAGGGCAGACTGGCATTATACATTGCACAGACGAGGACTAACATGTGAGGATAGCCTGGCATTACACAGATGATGACTAACATGTGAGGATAGCCTGGCATTACACAGACGAGGACTAACATGTGAGGGCAGACTGGAATTACATAGACGAGGACTAACATGTGAGGGTTGTCTGGCATTACACAGACGAGGACTAATATGTGAGGGTTGCCTGACATTACACAGACGATGACTAACATGTGAGGGTTGCCTGGCATTACACAGACGAGGACTAACATGTGAGGGCAGACTGGAATTACATAGACGAGGACAAACATGTGAGGGTTGTCTGGCATTACACAGACGAGGACTAACATGTGAGGGTTGCCTGACATTACACAGACGAGGACTAACATGTGAGGGTTGCCTGACATTACACAGACGAATCTGAAGTCTGGAGGGAAAAGAGGTAATGATAACCTGACGTATGGCAGAGAAAACAAAGCTCAATAGTGTGAGCCACACTTGGGACACCCTATGAAGTGTGACCACTGTTCGTGTGAAGTGGAACAGATGTGTCTTTATTAAACAAGACGTCCCATGTAGTACACGCCAATGACTTTGTTGTCGGTTGACAACATCACACGATGTACACGCCTCTGACTGTTGTGCCCTATATTTGGCCCACACTTTTAATATCTGTTTCTCTTGTTCAACGTTATCATTGACCTGTCTAACCTTATATCGCTCTCCCCTTACCTCCGAAGCCCAATGCATGTTAGTTCTTGTGACTGTTTCTGGTTGTCTTCTGGGCACATGACATCTCCTTCTCCATCTTATTCCTATTATCCCTATAGATAAACTCGACTTAAAAATAAACATATTTACAAGTCATAATTTCTGTTGTCCCCCATCAATGAAATCCGTGTAGAAGTAATGAAAGAATGCAGCTCTCGTGTATCCTTTTACCAGAGTTCATTTTGTAATGGGTGGATCTACAAACATAGTTTAGATTCTTTTTCTACTCTTCAACTCTTGTGGAGCGAAGGTCTTCAACAAATACTTTCAACTCCTGGTGGAGCGTAGGTCTTAACACTTTCAACTCTTTGGGGAGTGTAGATCTTCAAGAAATACGTTCAACTCCTTGTGGAGCATAGGTCTTAAAAAAACACTTTCAATTCCTTGCGGAGCGTAGGTCTTTTACAAACACTTTCAACTTCTTGTGGAATGTAGATATTCAACAAACATTTTCAACTCCTTGCCGAGCGTAGATCTTTAACAAACACTTTCAACTCCTTGTGGAGTGTAGATATTCAACAAACATTTTCAACTCCTTGCCGAGCGTAGATCTTTAACAAACACTTTCAACTCCTTGTGGAGTGTAGATATTCAACAAATACCTTCAACTCCTTGCGGAGCATAGGTCTTCAACAAACACTTTCAACTCCTTGTGGAGCGTAGGTCTTTAACAAACACTTTCAACTCCTTACGGAGCATGGGTCTTCAACAAACACTTTCAACTCCATGTGGAGCGTAGGTCTTTAACAAACACTTCCAACTCCTTGTGGGGCATATGTCTTCAACAAACACTTTCAACTCCTTGTGGAACGTAGGTCTTTAACAAACATTTTCAACTCCTTGTGGAGCGTAGATCTTCAAGAAATACGTTCAACTCCTTGTGGTGCGTAGGTCTTCAACAAACACTTCCAACTCCTTGTGGAGCGTAGGTCTTTAACAAACACTTTCAATTCCTTGTGGAGTGTAGATCTTCAACAAACACTTTCAACTCCTTGTGGAGCGTAGGTCTTCAAAAAATACCTTCAACTCCTTGTGTAGCGTCGGTATTCAACAAACATTTTCCAAGCCGTTCTGTTTCTTGACATTCTCTTATGATCGTTCCATGTTGTCCATATCCTCGTCATTCATGCTTCCGCCTGTCTTCTCCAAGTATACTCTGATCTGGAGACTTCAGAAATGGCTTGTCGTGTGTAATGTTCTCATTTGGATTCCGAAACGTGTGTTCTATCCAGTGTAATCATATTTGGCTTATCTCTTTCTCCACTGGTATTTGCCTAGTACTTTCTCATAGTGGATTCACTTTTTAACATTTATTTGACTTTTCCATGTCTACAAAGTTTTGCGGTTTTGTTATTGTACAGGATTGCCAGTCCCATGCTTAACTCTTCTCAGCTGCCTCTTAAACAAGCCTTGTACGGAAAAACACTGCAAATCTTCACTCCCCTTTCGTGTCCCCACAGCGCATGGGCGCTATTTAGATTGTCATATACACATTACAACCAATAAGAGCAGCAAAAGCAACACAGATGATGGTAGAGAACAGATATAGCCATCGTTTGAGAACCGCTCATAATAAACACAAATCATAATCGAATACAGAGAGAATTAATTACCAGCGGGTCAACAAATGCTGTGGTGGTGCTGGAAAACAGCCGCCTGTTTCTTGCAGATAATGGCTTCTTCTTTCAATAATTCATCGAAACCCACCCAGTTCAAACATTGTGCAATGTTACAGTTACCAGAACAAGCGAAGTTTTCCGGAAACTGCTCTGATGTTACTTTTTCTGTTGTTTTACGAGTCGTCTGTGTTTTTCTTGTACTTTTGAAATGTTTACTTCTTTATTTGTACACCTATCCCTCATAATGCGAGTTTTTACATTTTTTCCCCCGTACAGTAAGTACCAGGAAGCAAAACACGATTCCTTCGTTGTTCTTTTGTCCAGATTCAGGGTGTCAACATTGAGTGGGCCTGCATTGTTTTGATGCTATTTTAGTTTTATTTGTTGTTTTTAACAGCTGGTACGGTCAATTATGATTTCTGTTAAAAAATTTGCTGATATCATTGTTTTCTTCGAACGTTTCTTGTTTTCCTTTTCAGCAAATATTTCTTGTCACAAATTATAGTCCGCAATTTAAACGGTGATCATGGCGAAAGCAAGATGAAGTAACTCTGAGTCAAGCCGGAGTGCTGTTTTTAACTTTATAGTTTTTTAAGTTTGCAATTTTTCTACTTCTTTTTTAATCATCATCTTCTTCGGAGTACATTTTTTTTTTAGACTGTCTTAAGTTAACAGCCGCAGTTCTCCTCTTCTTCTCTGTATACTACAAGACAGTCTTAAGTTAACAGCCGCAGTTCTCCTCTTCTTGTCTGTATACTACAAGACAGTCTTAAGTTAACAGCCGCAGTTCTCCTCTTCTTCTCTGTATACTACAAGACAGTCTTATAATAAAAAAAACCGATGTGGTTATGTCCTTATTCTTCTTTTCGCTCATCTTCTGCCTCAGCGAACATTTTTATACGATTTTAATTTAACAGTATTTTTCCACTTCTTCTTTCTCCTCTTTTTCTGAGTAAACTTTCAGCAAGTTAAGTTAACAGCTACGGTGTTGAATAGTTTTTGTGCTCGCTACAGACCAGAAGGATTGAGTTGATTCAAGTCCCAGATGTTATTTTTCCTGGTCCGATACGGCTCTCGTTTTCTCCATGATCACGATAATGGATACTAGAAATTGTTTCTAGGAAAGTAGTACGGCTTGACGTGATTCCGACCACACCATAGACAAAATGTGATTGTTGACATTGAAAATTATGAGCACAAACGCCATATTCCACCAAATGTGGAAGAGATTATGGGGAAACCATACTTTAATTCAAATAATACTGTTTCAGCTCATTTGGTGAGTTCATGCACCGACTGTACAGGTATAACAGAGTAGACGACAACAAGAACCTTCTCTGTTAATTATATTTTTGGGCACCTACGTGCTGGGCTTCATAATTCTAAGATGAATGAGGTAATCCATCTTGCAGTTACTGTCTATCTATACTGGGAGAGCTACAGGTACCACGTTTTTAACAGCTAGACCAATTTAAAAAAAGAAAACATAAAAAGTATTAAAGTTTGGAGGCCCCATAAATGTCATTATTGCACAGATAAAAGAAGTAATGATGACGTCTTCAATTACGTCACTGCAAAAAGATTTATTCTAAGAGGATTATAGAATAAAAACAATCTTTGGTCATGCCATGAGAAGAGACAGACTAGGAAATGTTGTAACAAACAGGTGACAGAAGTAAAGATAGGCAAGACAATGGCAAAGTATGTCAGAACGTTTAACGGCCTAGCATGGAAAGAGAAGAAAGGTTGGGAATACCACAGACATAAATGTGTGATTGTTTTTGCACATGGGCGTGGCACCTGATGGTGATGATGATGAAGATGATTGTGAATTTTGAACTGCGGGTCCTGGACTATTGTCAGTGATAATGAGTTAGTGCTGAAATATAAATGGTTTAACAGAAACGAGTGGGAGTTTAGACACTGAGCGAGTGCAGTAAGAATATAGGCACTGAGCGAGTACTGTAAGAATATAGACACTATTCGAGTGCAGTAAGAATATAGGCACTGACCGAGTGCAGTAAGAATATAGGCACTGAGCGAGTGCAGTAAGAATATAGGCACTAAGCGAGTGCAGTAAGAATATAGGCACTGACCGAGTGCAGTAAGAATGTAGGCACTGAGCGAGTGCAGTAAGAATATAGGCACTGACCGAGTGCAGTAAGAATATAGGCACTGAGCGAGTGCAGTAAGAATATAGGCACTGAGCGAGTGCAGTAAGAATATAGGCACTGAGCGAGTGCAGTAAGAATATAGGCATTGAGCGAGTGCAGTAAGAATATAGGCACTGACCGAGTGCAGTAAGAATATAGGCACTATCCCAGTGCAGTAAGAATATAGGCACTGAGCGAGTGCAGTAAGAATATAGGCACTGACCGAGTGCAGTAAGAATATAGGCACTGACCGAGTGCAGTAAGAATATAGGCATTGAGCGAGTGCAGTAAGAATATAGGCACTGAGCGAATGCAGTAAGAATATAGGCACTGAGCGAGTGCTGAAACGAGTGGGAATAAGGGAACTGTTCGAGTGCAGAAATGCTCTTTTACTTGTCATTTCTGAGCCAATCTAGAACTAATTTCCTGACTTATTTCTGATTCTGACTTCTCACTTTCCCGTGTCAATTCAGATTCTTACTACAGCTCCTTTTATTGTCATTTCCGTTCCTGTCTCCAACACTCTTTTTTTGTTATAATTTCTGATCCTGACTCGAACTCTTTCATGTACTCATTTCTGATCCTGACTCGAACTCTTTCATGTACTCATTTATGATCCTGACTCGAACTCTTTCATGTACTCATTTCTGATCCTGACTCGAACTCTTTCATGTACTCATTTCTGATCATGACTCGAACTCTTTCATGTACTCATTTCTGATCCTGACTCGAACTCTTTCATGTACTCATTTCTGATCCTGACTCGAACTCTTTCATGTACTCATTTCTGATCCTGACTCGAACTCTTTCATGTACTCATTTCTGATCCTGACTCGAACTCTTTTCCTTGTCATCCTATCAATGCCATGTTCAGAATTATCCTCATATTTCTTATTTCAGCTGTGAGTCGTTCCTCTCTGTGTGGTAATGTCCAAGTCAAGCCCGCCTACATGACGATAACAAGAGCTTGTCCTTGAACCCATGCGACCAAATATACAGATTGTGAAAGAATCAAAGCACATAAACACCGCAAAAAAAAAAAGCCACGGGCATTTGTTTGGACCGGATATTTTTGCCCATGAACCAAAATCAATCCAAGGACACGAACAGATAGTCAACAAGGTAAAACTAAAATAAGGGAGGAACGCCAAATAAAAGTAACACAGGAACAGGTTTTCACTTTTTTAAACTGAAAATTACTTGATATGTGCACATCATATTTTTAACTTCATGGTTTTGTTTTATTTTACTACTTTTCATAATATGTAGACATTATTACGGGCTAGGGTATCATGCATTCTTTCCTCGCATTCTCCTGTGTCCCGTCATGCATTCTTTCCTCGCATTCTCCTGTGTCCCGTCATGCATTCTTTCCTCGCATTCTCCTGTGTCCCGTCATGCTTTCTTTCCTCGCATTCTCCTGTGTCCCGTCATGCATTCTTTCCTCGCATTCTCCTGTGTCCCGTCATGCATTCTTTCCCCGCATTCTCCTGTGTCCCGTCATGCATTCTTTCCTCGCATTCTCCTGTGCCCCGTTTCTTATGCGCGATCGCGGAGTTAATCATCATGTTTTCCCGGCTCTCATGAACTGTTTTGTTGTGTTCTATCCATGGAACCAGTTTCACTGCATTCAGGAATTTCCCATATCCGCTCCATCGCCCATGAACATTATCGTCGAGTGAATGTTCATCAGAGGAAGAAAGTGTCATCTATAAGAAACAGAGTTAGTAACTGTCAAGCACTGGCAGCCAGGAAAATGAACTGTAGGCAGTAAAATTCAAGAAAAGGCAGAAATTATAGCTCTGATCCCAAATGAATTAAAATTATTGAAAGTGGATTAGTAGTCCTGAAAAATACAATACACAATTGATACAATATAAAGACCAGACACAAAACTTTGACAGGATGGTTGCCTTCATCAATGTGGACGTCTGAGAGTAATCTCGGTAAAAGATAATGGAACCAAAGGAACAGTTGCAAAAGAATTTTTTTTTACTTGAAAAGCCATGATGACACGACGAGCCACGGCAGAAAGAGGAGAGGGTGCACACAAAAAACACAAATAAATTGTGCACTGCTTATTATGTATATATGGCGGTATTAGCTAAACCAATGTTGCGACTTAAACGGTTTTCATCGTGGAACAAGCACAAAGTAGATCATATGCACTACAGTTTCCAATAAAATGAAAACAGTCAAAACAAGTTATTAGCTGGCCGGAAAATGAAATGTTACGTCTGGTAAGTAGAAATCAACAAGCTGTTGTGTTGGCCTGAGTTCTGTGCAAGGGAAGACTTATTCTAAAAGCAATACATGGGGAACTAAGAATGCAAACAGTGAGCAAGTGGTTAGATGGAATACAAGAGTTTAGAGGCCACTAAAGTGTGTGGGGACGTGCATTTTGTTACAAAAACCCCTTCGGATTTAAAAACCAAAGCGGGCTATGATGCGATTTTCAAGAGCGAACCGACTCCGAGGAGCATGACACAATTCCAGTAACTTGGATGTCGTGGGGGTCACGACATCCGGTGAATTAAAGAATGCCATTGGAGTGTCGGCATAGCGAGATATGTCAAAAAATGTTCAATAAACGATCGGTGGGAATAGAGACACCGAGCGAATGCAGAAAAAAGTGGGAATATAGACGCTGACTGAGTGCACCCGAATCCCACCGATTCACCAACGTAAGTATTTGACAACGTGGGCAGATAGTCACAAATAGAACGTTGCAGTAGCCACAGGTGGAGTCTACCTTCATCTCAAACTTGCCTTTGGAGAAGGTCACGAACGAGACATGCAAATAAAATATATATTGTGACAACTTTACTTACTAAAAGAACAATACAAAAGCAATACGACGTTGTGGTCCTATAAATGGACACGAATACAACTTTAAAAGACACAAAAAGAACACTAAGATCTAGCTAGAGAAGGTGACTTCAACTCAAGCTCAACATATACACAGGTGTCTGTCACTGATCATCATCATCAAGTACCGGGCCTCCTGGCGTAGGTGATCATGTCTCTCCACAACTTTCGATCTCGACAGTTTTTTTTTTTATCATTTCTGTTGTTGACCTTCTGCTAAGCCATTCTCTTAAGCTGTCTGGTATCTTTTCTCTTTGCTTTCCTCTATCTCTTCGACCCTCAATGTTCCCAGTTGTCACAATATATTCCAGCTGTTCTCTTACATAGCAAAAAAAATGATGATTGTTTCTTCCTAATATTGGAAATTAGCTCTCTTTTTACTGTCACTAATACTTGAGTTGATTTTCTCATCAGGGATGGTCAAAAACACACACTTCTTCTATTATATACTCAAAGTGATTAGAACAAGCTGTGTCATAACAATTAAACAATTCTGTAATTTTTCTTTTTCTTCTTTCCTTCCTTATTTGCCTTTCAGCGTCGAGGTGAGATATATTTTGCGGTCTTTTGCTATTCTTTTTCGCTTCTGCTGCTGCTATATTTCCTAGTGCTTCTAATATTCCATCGATCCATCTTTCTCGTGGTTAACCCTTGGGTCTGGTATTCTCACAACGTTTATTGAAGGCTCGTTGTGTTGTGTTTTAATCGCTCTGCTTTGTCACGTGGCCAAACCATTTTATCTGTTGTTTCTTTATATATTCTATGGCGGGGGCTACTCCTAGCTTTTTTCTCCCTTCTTCATTTCTGATCTTGTCTCTCAGGCTGTTTCCCGTCATTCGTCTAACATATTTAATCTCAGTAGAGGTTATTTTTCTTATTGTTCTTGCATCTAGGGTCCATTATTATGTAATTCTATCAAAATTCTGTAATTAAAACTGAATTTTGGACCGGCCGAAACTTTCCAATATCTCAACTCGTGATATTTTTGTGAAGGAGAAATGAAAACAATAGAAAAAGTGATCTATTTAAAGCTTGACGTCAATGATGGACGACACAAATTTGAACGACGTTCCGGCTCGATAGGCCTTCATCTTGACGTCATTAATGGACGACACAAATTTGAGCGACGTTTCGGCTCAATTGGCCTTCATCTTGACGTCATTGATGGACGACAAAAATGTGAGCGACGTTTCGGCTCAATTATCCTTCATCTTGACCTCATTGATGGAAGACAAAAATGTGAGCGACGTTTCGGCTCAATTATCCTTCATCTTGACCTCATTGATGGACGACAAAAATGTGAGCGACGTTTCGGCTCAATTATCCTTCATCTTGACCTCATTGATGGACGACAAAAATTTGAACGACGTTTCGGGTCAATAGGCCTTCATCTTGACGTCATAGATGGACGACAAAAATGTGAACGACGTTTCGGCTCAATAGGCCTTCATCTTGACGTTTTTGATGGACGACAAAAATTTGAACGACGTTTCGGCTCAATAGGCCTTCATCTTGACGTCATTGATGGGCGACAAAACTTTGAACGACGTTTCGGCTCAATAGGCCTTCATCTTGACGTTTTTGATGGACGACAAAAATTTGAACGACGTTTCGGCTCAATAGGCCTTCATCTTGACGTCATTGATGGACGACACAAATTTGAGCGACGTTTCGGCACAATAGGCCTTCATCTTGACGTTTTTGATGGACGACAAAAATTTGAACGACGTTTCGGCACAATAGGCCTTCATCTTGACGTTTTTGATGGACGACAAAAATTTGAACGACGTTTCGGCTCAATAGGCCTTCATCTTGACGTCATTGATGGGCGACAAAAATTTGAACGACGTTTCGGCTCAATAGGCCTTCATCTTGACGTTTTTGATGGACGACAAAAATTTGAACGACGTTTCGGCTCAATAGGCCTTCATCTTGACGTCATTGATGGACGACAAAAATTTGAACGACGTTTCGGCTCAATAGGCCTTCATCTTGACGTTTTTGATGGACGACAAAATTTGAACGACGTTTCGGCTCAATAGGCCTTCATCTTGACGCCATTGATGGACGATACACATTTGAGCGACGTTTCGGCTCAATATTTCGGTTACGAACATTAACTAGTACAATATCATTCAGATCATAAATATTAAATTCAGCTAAAGATGGTACTTGTTGTGTTTGTGATGTCACAAGTTGAAACCACTTCCACGAAATATCAATTCCAAGAATGAATGGAATGTTCTATGCGCAGAACATCTTCATCAACAAATGCTGCTAAAATTTACTAGTATAGAACTAATATGTCACTTCATGATGAAAATAAACAGCTGTGTACGAGGTGTTACAAACCAGACGGTTGCGAAGAGCCATACCTTGGTGTCATTGAGCAGGCGGATCCTACAAAATAAATTAAAAGTTATGCCCCGATTCAACACAACGAAAGAGGGTCAGAGAAGACAGGTCAAATAGTTGGGTCACAACGGGGAATAGATAAAAATGACATTTGAATATTTCAGTGCAACGAAGTTATTGGGGAAGGGGTGGGTGGGAGCGAGTTCTGTCAGAAGTGGGGTGGGACCAGGGGTGACAGTGATTAAACAGGAAATGAAGAACGAGAGGTGGAGTTGGTCCCGCAGATTGAAGGACATGGTGTTAACGATGATGGGGACACACTTCAAATCTGATTGCTTTCACGTAAGAAATCGCCATCTTGGTTTGACGTAAGAAAGCATCATCTTTGTTTGACGTAAGAAATCATCATCTTTGTTTGACGTAAGAAATCATCATCTTTGTTTGACGTAAGAAGTCATCATCTTGGTTTGAACTAAGAAATTATCATCTTGGTTTGATGTAGGAAATCCTCATCTTTGTCTGACGTAAGAAATCAAGTCTTGGTTTGACGTAAGAAATCATCATCTTTGTTTGACGTAAGAAATCATCATCTTCGTTTGACGTAAGAAATCATCATCTTTGTTTGACGTAAGAAATCATCATTTTTGTTTGACGTAAGAAATCATCATCTTTGTTTGACGTAAGAATTCCTCATCATTCAGAAAAGAAGAGGTGACAGAAAGAGATT
The DNA here is from genome assembly GCA_032433765.1 of Megaustenia siamemsis. NCBI lineage: Eukaryota > Metazoa > Mollusca > Gastropoda > Stylommatophora > Ariophantidae > Megaustenia > Megaustenia siamemsis. Next base: position 25,312,830 of record JAVIAB010000047.1, read on the forward strand.
GAATCACGACAGTGCTGAGGATGAGAGGAGATGTAGAGGACTTAGAAGTGTTTATCGACACGTATGTAGGGGATCGATGTGGAGAACCAATGAACCGAGGGAGGCAGCTATGTCCAGGAAAGCCTCAGAGAAGCACGCATATATATGCTCAGTGGTTAGTGAACTGGACTACAAAGGACATGAGGTAGGGTTCGATCCCAACCGACGGCTCCGGGTTCACCCAGCCTTTAATGGGTACCGGATATTTTTGGGGGAAAATAAAGCGGCACGGGCGTAATACCGACCACATTACCCCCAACATTCATGTGCCGAAGGTCTGTAAAATATATGGTCACTAACACCATATTCCCTATACGCCACTTGGCGTGACGGGGTACTTTACTTTTATATATATATATATATATATATATATATATATATATATATATATATATATATATATATATATATATATATATATATATATATATATATATGTATATATATATATATATATATATATATATATATAAAAGTGTGTGTATATATATATAGTTGTAGTAATAGCGGACACGTACTTAGCCACGGGTGAAAGAACATATTCCCACTGACTCTCATATCACCAGTAAGTTGTATTCAGGCCCTGAATAACTCTCATATACAAAACCATATGATCGTATGAAAAGGGGGATGGAGGGGGGCCTCGGTACCCTAGTCTGGAACACCAACTGACTAGGCTACCGACGTTCGGACAACCCATGTTCGATTCCCGCTGGAAGCAGTGTGAGTTGTACTCGTGGTTGAAAAAAAAATACCTCCCCTCCCCGGTCGACCCAGCCGCTGGCAGAAATGGGTACCAGGGTATTACCCTGGGAAGGTGAGGAATGCCGCCACGCATCGTGAGTTTCGATGGTTGAAGCGACACTATCCAGAAGGCTCCGAACACTTCTTGATAGGCGGCCGAGCACATATTGGTGAAAACTGGCGTACTAAGACGCCGGTTCAAGTCTCGTACTTGACCTTGATCTTCACCATATTATCAGAGAACCGGACTTCCTGTGTAGTCGTTACTAAAGAGGCTGCGAATGAGAAGACGATGATCAAGTGAATCAGCAGCCAAGTGGATTGAGTATTAAGATTTAATCCCAGCCTGACATTTTCTAACTGACTCAGTTGAAAGAGGAGTGGATATCAGGCTCACTGAGTTGGGAAGGAAATACCAACGAGTTGGAGCACTGGCCACGCAATTCAAAAAGTGGAAGTAGAATATTAAAGTGAAACAAATATTGAAACTGTATACTCTCTCAGTATATGTAGACAACAAAATATACAACAGACGCCGAAGTCAAGTCTTTTCTATCTGTTTAATTATCCTTTCGAGTCGACAACGGCACAGAGAACAGAAAGTCTAGACCAATGTACCACGATCTTTGTTATCAAGAGTCAGACCTTGCAAAGGACCCGGGTTATATCTTGCCAAACATCCTTGTTCTGGGCGAGTTGTTCGATCTCGCCGAGGAAGCTAATGCCTGTTGTAGTTGCCTCTCGCAAAGCCTTCTAGAAAAAAAAAGTAAAAAGATAATGACTATAACAAAACACCTGCAGAAAAGAGAAAAAGAAAATACACTTAATCAAAGATAATATGCATTTTTGTGGCCCTCGAAATTGACCACTGACATAAACACAATGTAGGAAGACAAGAGGTTGAGAGGTGGTCATATAAAATGCCTACAGATAAAATGACGGGAAGTCGACAAATAAGAGCTGACTAAGATCCTAACCTAACTCCCTTGTAATGGTCTCTGTAAGAAGATACCTAACGAGTAAGAAACTAAGAGGAACGGCAAACCAATCACAATTTCTTTCTAAGAGGAACGGCAAACCAATCACAATTTCTTTCTAAGAGGAACGGCAAACCAATCACACATTCTTTCTAAGAGGAACGGCAAACAAATCACATATTCTTTCTAAGAGGAACGGCAAACCATTCACATATTCTTTCTAAGAGGAACGGCAAACCAATCAGATTTCTTTCTAAGAGGAACGGCAAACCAATCACACATTCTTTCTAAGAGGAACGGCAAACCAATTACACATTCTTTCTAAGAGGAACGGCAAACCAATCACATATTCTTTCTAAGAGGAACGGCAAACCAATTAGATTTCTTTCTAAGAGGAACGGCAAACCAATCACACATTCTTTCTAAGAGGAACGGCAAACCAATCACACATTCTTTCTAAGAGGAACGGAAAACCAATCACATATTCTTTCTAAGAGAAACGGCAAATCAATCACACATTCTTTCTAAGAGGAACGTCAAACCAATCACATATTCTTTCTAAGAGGAACGGCAAACCAATCACATATTCTTTCTAAGAGGAACGGCAAACCAATCACACATTCTAACAAAGTCTGATGCATTAGACTGTGAAACGCAAAATGTATTAACTTTGAAGTAAATTTCTCACAAACAACAGACGTATTATATAAAGCATTTAGTGATGTAGATATTTTTGTCTGTAATACATTTATGCACAATGTGAACAGCACTACACCAAGCCGCATTTCTTTCTTTGAAAGTCTTCCTACAAATTTAGGGCGGGGTGAACATAGTCGGTTAGAGTACCTGTCCACAGTTCATAGGAAAAAGTAAGAGAAGCGGCAGAGAAGATGAAGAGGAGAGATGAAGAAAGAAAGGAAGAAAGAAAGAAAGAAAGAAAGAAAGAAAGAAAGAAAGAAAGAAAGAAAGAAAGAGAGAAAAGGGAAAAAAGAAAGTCAGAAAGAAAGAAAGAAAAAGTGAGGAATGGAAGGAAGAAGAAGAAAGAAAGAAAGAAAGAAAGAAAGAAAGAAAGAAAGAAAGAAAGAAAGAAAGAAAGAAAGAAAGAAAGAAAGAAAGAAAGAAAGAAAGAATATGAAACAATAAAGAAAGGTGAGAGGACGAAGACTTTGTAAGAAGAGGAGAAGAAGTGGAAGAAAAGGGTCAGAACAAAGAAGAGTAGTCGTAGAAGAGGAAGAAATGGAGGAGGAGAAGGAGGAGGAAATGTACAAGAAAAAGAAGAAACTCTAGCATACTGAGAACAAATGCGATCGTTTCTGCTTCACTTCTTGTCTCAACGATCTTAACTTCGCGTTTTCTGACATGTCCTTGCATTTCCACACGTTCTTGATGACCTTTCTTAATATGTAGGTTGTTCTTCCGTACAGATCCACTTCTTAACAGTTGATACACAGAGCTCAGTTATTATCCAGCGCATATTTCACGCTCTTTGTTAGCTTTCCTCATTCGATATATTTGAATTTTGCCACCTTTATTTATTTTTAGAAGTAATTCCTTCACGTGAGCTGACACATAATTTGTTAGCATTGAATGCAGTGAAAGCTCTTAACCAGAATAATTTATTTACATTTTGCTTTGAAATGGCTATTTATAGTGCGTATGTATTTTTTGTTTCAAGATGACGTCAATAAAAAATAGTTATAATGATTGGTTGAAAATGTGCTGACGTGTAATTAATTGATTGGTGGGTACATCAAGGTTGATAATGATACTAAAAGAAATAGTTGTTTGAAGATCATATATTAATGCGAGCGTGTTCATTGGTATAAGTTCTACAAAGGGAAGTCGGTAAAAATGCTGAATTTATTATTTTTCATACAAATTACAAGAACTTTCCGCAAAATGAGCTGAGTGCGGTCAACGATCCACAGCTGTGTGCATGTGTCAGGATCGGCGAACAACAGAGCTCAACAAGGCTCTTCTCCACCTCCAAGTAGTGCTCCTGGAAAACAATATCCAGTCTGGCCAAGCGAGAAAGAGACAGAAGAAGGAAGGCAACTCGGTAAAAAAACCCGTGCTGAAGTCGGATGTGACAGGTCGAAATTAGCAAATATCATAACCTAACTACTAATCACAACATTTGTACGCTCATTTAACATCATTTTAAGGGGGAATGACGAAGAGGAGCATCCTTTCCTTTAGTAGTCATCAGGTGAACGTCATTAGGAAAGAAAGTATATTTTTCTTTTCAGTTTGAACATCACCCGGCATGCACAGTCAAGGGTCGGAAGAATAAGAAGAGAAAAGGATGATGAGGAGAACAAGATAAGGGTGAGGAGAAGATGAAGAGGAAAAGGAAAAGAAGAAGAGGTTGAAGAGGAGGTGGATGAAGAAAAGAAGAACAGGGGGAGAACAATAGGTGAAAACGATGAAGAAAAAGAGAACAGGAGTTGTAGAAGTAAACCCCTTCAACAGTGACAAACATATCGTTATCATAAAACGAGGTTAGCTATGTCTGACCATCTTCTATAACCTGCCCCAACACAGCCCCACGCTAATCATCCTTTTGTCCACTGTTCTCTACCATGTTGTTTCTAGTCTTCCTCCTTTTCCAGTTTTCCTTTCCTCTATAAAATTACTTGTGATTGCTTCCAGTTCGACTCTGACTACCTGTGCCCATTTTCTCTTGGATAATTTTATGATTAGATGTTTTATTTCCCATGAAAATAATCTAAGAATTTTCTTCAAACACATTGTTTGAACTAGTGGCATGTTTGATGCTTTCACTGTCTGTGCTCTCCAGCATTCTGATTATACAAACGTTGACACAGTTCCCGTCTTTATTTATTGATTGTCGTCTTGTGGATCTTCTGGATCGTCAAAGTCGTTGTCTTTTTCTTTGTTTTATGATCATCAAAACTAAACTTAGCTAATGTCCATTAGTGTTTTGACCTCTTTTCTGATAACATTGAAATACATCAGCGCAACTTACAAGCTTCATAACAGCAGCACAGGAAGATTTTATCGAAGAGCACAAACTTGGTAACAGCGGCACAGGAAGATTTCATCGCAGAGCACAACTTGATAACAGCAGCACAGGAAGGTTTCACCGCAAAAAGCGAACTTGGTAACAGCAGCACAGGAAGGTTTCACCGTAAAAAGCGAACTTGGTAACAGCGGCACAGGAAGGTGTCACCGTAAAAAGCGAACTTGGTAACAGCGGCACGGGAAGGTTTCGTCAAAGAGCACAAACTTGGTGACAGCGGCACAGGAAGATTTCATCGCAGAGCACAAACTTGGTAACAGCGGCACAGGAAGGTTTCATCGCAAAAAGCGAACTTGGTAACAGCGGCACAAGAAGGTTTCACCGATAAAAGAGAACTTGATAACAGCGGCACAGGAAAATTTCACCGCAAAAAGCAAACTTGGTAACAGCGGCACAGGAAGGTTTCACCGATAAAAGAGAACTTGATAACAGCGGCACAGGAAGTTGTCATCATAGAGCACAAACTTGGTGACAGAGGCAAGGGCTCTCAAGGTAATTTCAGAAACAGATTCATATAATATGAAAATATGTCGGAATGTTATTTTTCTATTTATAGCTTTGATCCGGGTATATAGGACATACAGCCTACTCTTTAGGTTTTGAGGAGAATATTTTACCTCAGCATTGCAGGAGTTTTGTTTAGATTGGCAAACGCTATTCTTTGTTGGTTTCTTTGTCTTTTTGCTGTTTTCTCGATTTTGATGTTATTATTACAGTTGCAGTTAGTCCAAGGCCTCGGTATCAATGCAAACGAATTAAAATCCATAATTGCGTTGTTATGGTTTCAAAGTATGTTTTTGTGACCACCACCGCTAGCTCCGGGTTGGCTGTCTATTTTGATCGGTCTTGGGTTTCTTAAAAGTGCACGCTCAATAGAATTGGCTCCCAGTGTATTTGTACAATCTATTTCTTTTTCACTTTGAATACGTAAATGGGGATAGGCTAATGCGCTATCATCTGTGTATTTTAGGTTTCCAAGTAGTTGGAATGTTGCCTATGGTATTTCTATAGGAGAATCCACAGTTGCCCGTCTCATCACCACTCTGTAACAGTCGAAGAGATAATGGTTGCTATGGGGTACGCTAGTCGCGCTTCCGTGTTTACTTCAAACTATGGACTATATTAGAAGACCAATTTAACACTTTCTGTCTACGGCCAGAGAACGAATTTTAAAATGGTACGAGTATGTTACAAGATCTGTCAACCATTTTGCAGGGCACAGTACCAGGCACACAAAAAAAAAAAATGGAAGTCAGAGAAAGCGGTGGGAAGACAACATCAGGGAACGGACAAGATTAAACTTCGTGACATCTTAGAAATCAGCTCTTAAATTGTGAGGGTTGAAGGAAAATTGTGAGGGTTGAAGGAAAATTATGAGGGTTGGAGAAAAATTGTGCGGGTTGAAGGAAAGTTGTGAGGGTTGAAGGAAAATTGTGAGGGTTGGAGGAAAATTGTGAGGGTTGGAGGAAAATTGTGAGGGTTGGAGGAAAATTGTGAGGGTTGGAGGAAAATTGTGAGGGTTGAAGGAAAGTTGTGAGGGTTGAAGGAAAATTGTGAGGGTTGAAGGAAAATTGTGAGGGTTGGATGAAAATTGTGAGGGTTGGAGGAAAAGTGTGAGGGTTGAAGGAAAATTGTTAGGGTTGGAGGAAAATTGTCAGGGTTGGAGAAAAATTGTGAGGGTTGGAGGAAAATTGTGAGGGTTGAAGGAAAATTGTGAGGGTTGGAGGAAAATTGTGAGGGTTGGAGGAAAATTGTGAGGGTTGGAGGAAAATTGTGAGGGTTGGAGGAAAATTGTGAGGGTTGAAGGAAAGTTGTGAGGGTTGGAGGAAAATTGTGAGGGTTGGAGGAAAATTGTGAGGGTTGGAGGAAAATTGTGAGGGTTGAAGGAAAATTGTGAGGGTTGGAGGAAAATTGTGAGGGTTGGAGGAAAATTGTGAGGGTTGGAGGAAAATTGTGAGGGTTGAAGGAAAGTTGTGAGGGTTGAAGGAAAATTGTGAGGGTTGGAGGAAAATTGTGAGGGTTGGAGGAAAATTGTGAGGGTTGAAGGAAAATTGTCAGGGTTGAAGGAAAATTGTGAGGGTTGGAGGAAAATTGTGAGGGTTGAAGGAAAATTGTGAGGGTTGGAGGAAAATTGTGAGGGTTGGAGGAAAAGTGTGAGGGTTGAAGGAAAATTGTCAGGGTTGGAGGAAAATTGTGAGGGTTGGAGGAAAATTGTCAGGGTTGAAGGAAAATTGTGAGGGTTGAAGGAAAATTGTGAGGGTTGGAGGAAAATTGTGAGGGTTGGAGGAAAATTGTGAGGGTTGGAGGAAAATTGTGAGGGTTGAAGGAAAGTTGTGAGGGTTGAAGGAAAATTGTGAGGGTTGGAGGAAAATTGTGAGGGTTGGAGGAAAATTGTGAGGGTTGAAGGAAAATTGTCAGGGTTGAACGAAAATTGTGAGGGTTGGAGGAAAATTGTGAGGGTTGAAGGAAAATTGTGAGGGTTGGAGGAAAATTGTGAGGGTTGGAGGAAAAGTGTGAGGGTTGAAGGAAAATTGTCAGGGTTGGAGGAAAATTGTGAGGGTTGGAGGAAAATTGTGAGGGTTGAAGGAAAATTGTGAGGGTTGGAGAAAAATTGTGAGGGTTGGAGGAAAATTGTGAGGGTTGGAGGAAAATTGTGAGGGTTGGAGGAAAATTGTGAGGGTTGTAGGAAAATTGTGAGGGTTGGAGGAAAATTGTGAGGGTTGAAGGAAAATTGTGAGGGTTGGAGGAAAATTGTGAGGGTTGGAGGAAAATTGTGAGGGTTGAAGGAAAATTGTGAGGGTTGAAGGAAAATTGTGTAAGGGTTGAATGAAAATGGTGAGGACATCATGAAAGACTGCCAGGGTTATGGAACTGTTGGGGGGCCACAGCCAGCTATAGTATTAATAAAGCTCGCGGGATGAGACGAATCACTCAAATCTTGTGACGTTTTCAGCACTGGGAGCAGAGGCGGTTGTAGATAAAATGACGTCAGTCGTATATAACTAGCATAGATGAAGGCGTAATACGCGTTGGGTGATTCCAGGATTTCCCTTTCCCACAGTTATTAGTAAAATTATAGATGGCTGTGGATTGGCTATATTGACTGATGCTGAATGTGAATTTAATATACGAGTACATGCTTTCGATAATTGTGAATCTTTTATAGGGAACTATGCTGGCTCTCGGTGTTCCCTCGTCTCTAGTTTCGGTTTACAGCCGAAGGCCTAATACTAAATCATGAAAACTACTGAATTTAACTTTTTATCTTTCTGAACACAGGGGGTTTCTGATGGTTAATACATTTTAACAATGCAACGAATGAAAATAAAATATTTTGGTAATGTGAAACGACAATAGTTTTTTTTTTTTAATAATAATGTTAACGGGACAGCGAACAGCAACACAATCCAACGAGAAAGGAAGGTAATAAAAGAGACAGGTTGGTTGGTTGGTTGGTTGCGTTCGCCCGATGACTAAAGTATTCTAGAGTATCGTAGTAGACTAGAATATTCCTCTTCATCATCTGCCCTTACAAGGACGTAGTGGACGTGTCTGCGTTGTGTTGTGGTTTGCAGTATAAACTGTTATATTTGCGCCTTTCGGCCCAACACATCCGACTTCAGCACGGCATTTTTGAGTACCGGGTTGTCTTCCCTCTTCGATCCCTGCACGCTTGGCCAGACTAAACAGGTTAGTCTGTTACTGGAAGCACCGCGGAGAGATGGAGCAGGGTCTGGATGGTTTTGGTTCACCGATCCTGGCGCAAGCCATCAGCTAAAGAGACAGGTGAATATTATAAAACAAAGGAAAAGCCAGTCCAGATATTGAAGCGCCATCTGTATAGCACCCTAGATCTGCCTATCATCATGTCCAACAAATGATGATAAGAGAAGGCTCTTGTAGTTATCACCGGTACCACACCTGGACAAGCTGTATGGAGATGACACCAGACTTGAGCTGACGAACGCTCTCTTCGAATCCCTTAACATTGACGTCTAGAGGTACGTAGCAGAAGTCATCATCATCAAGTACCGGGCCTACTGGCGTAGGTGATCATGTCTCTCCACAACTTTCGATCTCGGCAGTTATTTATCATTTGTTGTTGACCTTCTGCCAAGCCATTCTCTTAAGCTGTCTGTTATTTTTTCTCTTTGTTTCCCTCTATCTCTTCGTCCCTCAATTTTTCCAGTTGTTACAATATATTCCAGTTGTTCTCTTCTCATTACATAGCCAAAAAATGATGATTGTTTCTTCCTAATATTGGAAATTATCTCTCTTTTTGCTTTGACCTCTCTCAGAACATCTTCATTACTCTTCTGAGCTGTCCATGGTACTCTCAACATTCTTCTGTAAAACCACATTTGTACAGACACCAGTGATTTTCTTGTCTGTTGTCCTATTGTCCATGATTCGCATCCATATGTTAGCTATGCTTTCCATATGTAAGCTAAACCCTCATCGTTGCTGACAAACTCCTTCCGGGACTGGTAGGTCTCGAGGCAAGACGCCGGCCTTGATACAGAAAGGTTGGGGGTTCAAATCCTGGATGCACCAGTTGGGATTTTTATTTATGATTTCTCTCTGCGGCAACCACCCCTAGTCTCAGCAGCGAGGCCCGGCTTGAAACGTCAATTATTCATCGACGGAAAAAATATGAGTACCTCCGAAGTCGGAGTTATCTGCCTGTGCGGCGAGGGACCCATGTGCACACGGCTGCCAGGGAAAAATGGATTAACACGTAAAATTCAGTTCCTAGTCTCAAGGTTCTTCGTCAGAGGTAAAAAAAGCTGGGGAACGAAAAAAACAAACAAAAAAAAACACGTACATTTTTTTCCCATAGGGCTCATTCAGATCTGGGCCCTTGGTGGCTGAGTGGTTAGTGTACTCGCATCCTGATCAGAAGGATCTGAGTTCAATCCCCAGAAATTGCGGATTTTTTTCGGATTGACAAGGCTCCGGGGTTCACCCAGTCTCTAAAAAATGGGTACCAAATATTCTTCTGGGAAGTAAAGGCCAGCCTGACGTGATGCCGACCACATCATCCAAAAATGTGACATAGTCATATATAAATATAGCCCTTTACAGCATATTCCCCACACGGGACTTCCGGTCAATATGGTGGATAAGTGGCAGGAACCGTTGAGGCACTGCCTGAAAAGTGTTCCTTGTTGCAGTTTCCTCATCTTACAAGTCCGGCTTGCTGCTGGAGTTACTGAGTTTAGTGATCTGTGCACCCCATGAACCTTTTTATTCGGATGGTATTTCTATATTTAGATTGCTTACGATGAATGATTATATCGTTTGACGAAAGACGGCTGCCAGGGAAAAATGGATTAACACGCAAAATTCAGCTCCTATTCTCTAGAGACTTCGTCAGTGGTAAAAGCTGGGGAACGGAAGGGGAAGAAACTCCTTCTTCAGTAGGTTGGATGTTGGTTTGACGTAGCAGTCTTTCCTTCTGGTAGGGTGGATGTCTTCCACTACTCCTGAGCCCACCCTGAAAGTGGATTCTAGTCTGGGTATTCTCCCACAGTTTTTACTTCTCTCGATGATAAAAGCTAGACAGTGGTGGTTCGTTTCCCGGTACGCTATTCCAACTTCGCATGCGGCTCTTACTCGCGTGGCTTACCCCGTCATTGGACACATCGGGCGTTCTGATGCAAGACTTTCATTTCTTAACCCATCCCATTCTGGTAAGAGAAGCCTTCCATCTGGACTTTAGTTCGTGACGTCAGAACTGCAGGCCCTTTGCCATTACGACATTTGTATCCTGTCAAGAAAGAGCCAAACATTTTTTTACCTAATGAAAGACTATAAAAGACACACACAGAAATATATATAATCTATAGAAATATGGAATAGCAATATAGAAATATATAGAAATTATGGAGATATCTGAACAGCAACATGCATGCCAGAGCTCATTATAATTATGTTTAAATACAAAAAAAAACCTCGGATAATTAAATAAACTGATCCACGTCTCATCTGTAATTACAGTTCTTGCATAAAATTTAATTATTTTTGAAATAACACTGCAGTTGACAAAAAGGTCGTTTATCTCTTACTGCAAGACTTGCACATAAAAATAAGTACCAATGAACTCACCAGAACCAACACAAGCGTAAGTTACTCGCGTCAGGATACCACAAGGGCGTCAGTCTACAGAGTTAATATTTACTTCTTGAATAAATATTTACACAAAGAAATAATTACACACAAAATGAGTATCTCCGCGACTTTCTGCTGTCTAATTGTCCCTCAAATAATTTTCTCTTACCTAATTATCTTACCTTTTCATCCAGTAACTAATTAAAAATAAGGACTATTTTTTGGTCGGAAGGAATAACGAAAAGAAGGTGTAGTAGTAGTTAATAACAGCTCAGAGAAAAAGTTCTAGGATGGGACGGCAGATGCAGAGATATCTCTTCTGGTCGATGAACTTCAGAGTGGAATAGTCGTCAATGCTAAACTACCAATTTGGGGACATATAATAATGTTGGCGTTAACAACGTATACTTTAGAATTAGGGGGTATGATAATTGGGACAGATCTTTTTAAAAATGTCAGATTCGTTCACAAATTCACTATCGTCATCATCATCTTCTTTCTTTTGTTCTTCCGCTTTTTATTATTGTACACTCGTAATTTTGTTCTTCAGCCTTTTACATTTCTGCTTATTTACCTTTTATTTTCGTCTTATAATTCAGATCGCATTCCTCTTTCATATCTTTATTACCTTCTTTTTCTTCTTCACCATCATCATGTTTTTCTTCCGTTATTTCATCGCAATCATTATCACCTTCTTCATAACATCATAATCAGTGTCATCTTCTATTATAGGCGTTGGTTGGTCTCGAGGCAAGACGCCGGGCTCGAAAGAGGTTTCGAGTTCAAATCCAGGCTGCACCAGTTGGGATTTTTATTTGTGATTTCTCTCTGCGGCAACCACACCTGGTCTCAGCAGCGAGGCTCGGCTTGAAACGCCATTTACTCATCGACGGAAAAAAAATATGAGTACCTCTGACGACGGAGTTATCTGCCTGTACGGCGAGGGACCCCTGTGCACATGGTTGCCAAGGGAAAAGAACTGATTAACACGCAAAATTCAGTTTCTAGTCTCTGGGGACCTCGTCAGAGGTGAAAGCTGGCGAACGCAAAAAAAATCTATTATTACATCATCATCATACTTTTCATCTATTTCACATTAATAATCCTGCCGTTTACCTATCCTTTTTTCTGTTTTATCATTCTCTTCTTTAACTATCCTTTTTCTGCTTTGTCATTCTCTTCTTTATCTATCCTTTTTCTGTTTTATCATTCTCTTTTATACCTCTCCTTTTTCTGTTTTATCATTCTCTTCTTTACCTCTTGTTTACCTCTCCTTTTTCTGTTTTATCATTCTCTTCTTTACCTCTTGTTTACCTCTCCTTTTTCTGTTTTATCACTCTCTTTTTTACCTCTCCTTTTTTCTGTTTTATCATTCCCTTCTTTACCTCTCCTTTTTCTGTTTTATCATTCTCTTCTTTACCTCTCCTTTTTCTGTTGTATCATTCTCTTCTTTAACTCTCCTTTTTCTGTTTTATCATTCTCTTCTTTACCTCTCCTTTTTCTGTTTTATCATTCTCTTCTTTACCTCTCCTTTTTCTGTTTTATCATTCTCTTCTTTACCTCTTGTTTACCTCTCCTTTTTCTGTTTTATCATTCTCTTCTTTACCTCTTGTTTACCTCTCCTTTTTCTGTTTTATCACTCTCTTTTTTACCTCTCCTTTTTTCTGTTTTATCATTCCCTTCTTTACCTCTCCTTTTTCTGTTTTATCATTCTCTTCTTTACCTCTCCTTTTTCTGTTTTATCATTCTCTTCTTTACCTCTCCTTTTTCTGTTTTATCATTCTCTTCTTTACCTCTCCTTTTTCTGTTTTATCATTCTCTTCTTTACCTCTCCTTTTTCTGTTTTATCATTCTCTTCTTTACCTATCATTTTCCTGTTTTATCTTTCCACTTTTCAACACCGCCGTCTTCTAAATCCTCGTCTAAATAGATGACTATTACATCAGAGGGATTGCGTGAAAACGAAACTTGCAGTCAGGTTGACCGACTCAAAACATTCGTCAGGTTTCTGCACATTTGGCCAAATCTGCCTTAGTCAATAACTGTGTGTATTGCTTAATGAAACAATCTATATCTTCCTGGCATTGAAGAGAAGAAAAAAGTTGGAATGCTTGGTTCATCATCATCAAGTACCGTGCCTACTGGCGTAGGTGATCATGTCTCTCCACAACTTTCGATCTAGGCAGCTATTTATCATTTCTGTTGTTGACCTTCTGCCAAGCCATTCTCTTAAGCTGTCTGTTATTTTTTTCTCTTTGCTTCCCTCTATCTCTTCGTCCCTCAATTTTTCCAGTTGTTACAATATATTCCCGTTGTTCTCTTCTCATTACATGGCCATAAAATGATGATTGTTTCTTCCTAATATTGGAAATTAGTTCTTTTTTTGCTTTGACCTCCTTCAGAACTTTTTCATTACTCTTATTAGCTGTCCATGGTACTCTCAACATTCTTCTGTAAAACCATATTTCTACAGACTCCAGTGATTTTTTTGGTTACCAACTTGGTTACCAACTGGAAAAGATGAAAGGAAAGAGAGATCGTGGACGACAAAGAGAGAAGATACTGTATCGTGGCACCGTAAACAACCAGCAGCATAATTGATACGATGTATTGTGGATAGAGGTTTGTGGAAGGACATTATCGCCTGCGCTAACCGGTGTGGCACGTGATGATGACCGGAAGTTTACAAAGGAACTTCCTGTCAATATGGCGAATAGGTGGCAGGAACCCTTAAAAGCTGTATCTGAAAAGTGTTCCTTGTTGCAGTTTCCTCACATTCTAAGTCCGGCTTGCCGCCAGAGCTACTGAGTTAAGTGCTCTGTGCACATTGTGAGCTGTGCGTTTCATCAGTTTTCATCATTGTTTGGATATTTCGATTGCTTACGATGAATGATGATATCGTATGACGGGAATCAGATAGCTGTATTAATTTTCTATGCGGTTTCGTCTTATGTCTTTTGGCGCGTGCTGAGACTGCTATGATGGCGACTGCAGCTACCTTTCTTTGCTTGGGAAATGACATGTCAATTCGGATGATTCTACTGGCACGGGCGGTTGAGCAATTATGGATTTTAATTCGTTTGCAGTGATACCGGGGCCTTCCATTTCCATAGCCGTAGTTTACAAAGTAAATATGAAATAATTATTACATTACCCTCAATTAAAAAAAATAATAACAATACAATCAATTTTTTTATGTTTGTTGAGAATGGAAAATTAATATTTTTACACTTTTATCACTTTTATTTATTATTATAGAGGGAAACTTCCGAGGCGATAATCAGCGAATCAATTCAGAGGAAGAGGTATGTTTACAGCACTCGGAAAAAATGACAAATAATCAAGAACAGAAAAAAACAAAGAACAATATATGGACCGAATATATAGCAGGATCGTTTCCGTACTCATTTAGCTGAGTGGCAGTGTTCCCTAGCGTTTGGCTACTCGTGGCAAGGCGCTGTGCCACTGAGAACGGGTTCGATCCTGCAACAGTACATATATTGTTCTTTGATTTTGTTCTGTTGTTAATTAATTGTCATTTTTTTCGAGTGCTGTAAACATACCTCTTCCTCTGAATTGATTCACTTTTATTTATGTTTCTTGAGAATGGGTAGATGTCACGAAGAGATTAATCATTCCGCAAGTTGACACGTTCTAACAATAACAACAACAACAAACCAATTATTGGTTTATTCTTTGAAGCACAACCAATAGGATCACAGCAAAAATTCTGTCCTTTCAGGGGAGCGAATCAAATTGATTGTTTATCAATCATATCTAAAAGCAGGCTCGTTTTCCCTTAGTTTCTAATAGTTTATTATACAATTAAGGGCACAATCAAACCTAGTGATGGCACTTTGTGCAACGGTATTCTTCTTCTTATATTTTTCAACTCCTTGTGGAGCAAATATCTTCAACAGACACTTTCAGCTCCCTCTGGAGCATAGATCTTCAGTAAATACTTTCAACACCTTGTTGAGGGTAGATCCTCAACAAACACTTTCAACTCTTTGTGGAGCAGAGGTCTTGAACATACACAATCAACTCCTTGTGGAGCTTATGTCTTCAAGAATTACTCTCAGCTCCCCCTGGAGCATAGGTTTTCAACAAACACATCTAACTCCAAGTGGAGCATAGGTCTTTAACAAACACTTTCAGCTCACTGTGGAGCATAGGTCTTCAAGAAACTCTTTCAGCTGCATGTGGAGCACATGTCTTCAACAAACACTTTCAACTCCCTGTGGAGCATAGGTTTTCAACAAACACGTTCCACTCCTTGCGGAGCATAGGTCTTCAACAACCACTTTCCAAGCTGTTCTGTTTCTTGCCATTCTTTTAAAACAATTTCACACATTCCACACCATCTTCATCTCTGCTTCCCTCTGTCTTCTCCAAGAATATTTTGGTCTTCCTCTTTGTCTCTTCCCCTGGGGATTCTAACAAGAGGGTTTGCCGTGCAATACTCTAATTTGGCTTCCGCAGTGTATGTTGTTTCCAGCACCATCGTCTTTGTTGTATGTCTTTGTCTACTGGTATTTGACTGGTACTTTCCCGTAATTCTATGTTAGTGATGTTGCCCTATTTCCAACTTTTCATTCTGCGCAAGCAGAATGAAGGTCTGTATCTTCGCGATTATCATTTTTGTTGTTCTCCATGTTTCACAACCATACAATAGCACTGAATTAATACTGGAGTTGAACTTTTTTTTAAAATCTGTGAATATCCACATGTTTTCTGGTGTAACGAATGCTCCTCTTACTTTTTGTATCATTATTTTGGTACCATTCTCTGTTCCTCCTTCTTTGTCTATATTACTTCCCAGATATATGTAAGACTGTATGTCTAGTAGAAGTAGTTCTCCTGCCGAAAGGCGTAGGAGATAATGTCCCTCCCTAACCCTCAATCTTGTGTGATATATAACAGTTCCATTGCTGATCGATTCCTGTGGAACAATAACTATAACACTGTATATTACAACCATAGCACTGTATATTGTAATTATTACACTGTATATTGCAATTATAACACTGTATATTGCAACTATAACACTGTATATTGCAACTATAACACTGTATATTTCAACTATAACACTGTATATTGCAACTATAACACTGTATATTGCAATTATAACACTATATTGCAACTATAACACTGTATATTGCAACTATAACACTGTATATTGCAACTATAACACTGTATATTGCAACTATAACACTGTATATTGCAACCATAACACTGTACATTGCAACTATAACACTGTATATTGCAACTATAACACTGTATATTGCAACCATAACACTGTATATTGCAACTATAACACTGTATATTGCAACCATAACACTGTATACTACAACTATAACACTGTATACTACAACTATAACACTGTATATTACAACTATAACACTGTATATTACAACCATAACACTGAATATTGCAACTTTACTAAAAAAATCAGATAAATATCGTTTCCCGTATCACGGCGGCAAACCATCCAATATCATTTCCTTTTAACTACTTCTATCTCTTTGACCTTCTATGTTTCCTGTTGCTTTTAAATATTTCAAGGGTCGCTTCACCACATGTCACGTAGATCAGGACTGCCTTTTCATAATTTCTGTTGCAATCCGCCTGTGCGGCGAGGGACCCCTGTGCACACAGCTGCCAGGGAAAAATTGATTAATACGCAAAATGCCGTTCCTAGTCTTCTTCACTCCAACCCATTCATTCATCCTTCACTCCATCAATCCCACCCATTCATTCATCCTTCACTCCATCAATCCCACCCATCCATTTATTGATACGTCCATCCGTCTTTCCTTTCCGAGCGCCAGTCGATTGCCCTACCGAGCACTTCGTGTCTATCCTTTCCACCCACTTTCCCACCCCTTTACCCGTCCACCTACCAACTCACCCATCCATCCTCTCATCCATTAATCCATTCATATTCCATTCATATTCCATCCATCCATCCACTCACCCACCCATTCATCCATTCACCCACACACACACATCCATCGATCCATCCATCCCTCTGTCTATTCCATCCATCCACTCACCCACCCACCCATTCATCCATTTACCCACACACACATCCATCCATCTATCCATCCATCCATCCCTCTGTCTATTCCATCCATCCACTCACCCACCCACCCATTCATCCATTTACCCACACACACATCCATCCATCTATCCATCCATCCATCCCTCTGTCTATTCCATCCATCCACTCACCCACCCACCCATTCATCCATTTACCCACACCCACATCCATCCATCTATCCATCCATCCATCTATCCATCCATCCACTCACTCACCCACCCATTCATCCATTTACCCACACACACACATCCATCCATCCATCTATCCATCCATCCATCTATCCATCCATCCACTCACTCACCCACCCATTCATCCATTTACCCACACACACATCCATCCATCTATCCATCCATCCATCCCTCTGTCTATTCCATCCATCCACTCACTCACCCACCCATTCATCCATTCACCCACACACACATCCATCCATCTATCCATCCATCTATCCATCCATCCATCCCTCTGTCTATTCATCCATCCATCTGAAACTTAGTTTACATAGCCGTCTGAGACTGTAGCCTTTCTCTCTCTCTAAGTCTATATATCTGGCTGTTTCATACCAGGCTCGCAAGTGACTGTCTTAATGATACCAAAATAAGGATATCAAAAGCAAGAGGAGCTTTCGTTGCACTGGGAAACATGTGGAAACCGAAAGAAATTAGGTTAAATACAAACATAAAAATGTTAAACTCCAATGTTAAGTCGGTCCTATTATATGGATGTGAAACACGGAGAACAACAAAATTGACAATCATGAAGATACAGACTTTCATTAATGGATGCTTACGCAGAATAAAAGGATGGAAATGGCAGGACAAAATCACTAACATAGAATTATGGAAATGTACCAGTCAAACACCAGTGGATAAAGAGATACAGCAAAGACGATTCGCTGGATAGAACACACACTATGGAAGCCAACTGGCCCTTTTTGGAATCCCCAGTGGAAAAGACAAAGAGGAAGACCAAAGAATTCTTGGAGAAGACAGAAGCAGAGATGAAGATGATGGGGAAGACATGGAATGATCTTAAAAGAATAGCAAAAAACAGAACGACTTGGAAAGTGTTTGTTGAAGACATATGCTCCACAGGGAGCTAAATAAGGCAGAAGAAATGACTGTCTGTCTGCACACACAAATATATTATTTTAATATATGGTTATCTGTCTATCTGCTTGTTTTGCTACATACCACTGATCTTAACTTTACAACTTTCTACTAGTCTGTGTATTGATATCTGCCTATCCTTTACTACCAATTAGTCTACACTATTTTCAAATAGAATGCAGACTCAAAGTGCGAAATCTCTTGCAACAAAGAACAAACATAAAGAGACAGACTACCCAGTCTGTCATTGACACGCCCTTATCAGAGACGGCCATCCTTGTTTAACGCATTTCCTCTGCAGCTCTGAAGCAGGCATGTATCGCTAACGATATTCATTGTTCCGGTTCTATGAATAATTGTACATCGATACCGCAAAACAACGATCCACATCTGAGAAATGATCTTACGTGAATGGCCTAGGAACGAGGTTTGCTATGGCAACAGAACGCTGATTGGATGTTCCACATGCTTGCACACATTGAACAAATATAGGCCTTGCACTTTACCGCCTCAACAAACTTTTCCGTTGTTGACTCTTTCATGGTTTATGAATGCAATACGATATATATTGCTGACTCATTCAACGTAGTAGCAAAACATAACAATAAACATTGATTACACACACTGGTAGTACTCCATTAAGACGGTACTCGATATAAACAAACCAAATTGCTAGATAATGACGGTATCACCACCTTGTAACGGTGGAGTCATTTACACACGCTCTTATCACAACGAGCAATGAGGCAGAAAGCAATGACACCAGAACAATTTAACCAATCGGTCTAATAGAATGGTATTAGACTTCACGATAGACACAATACCTGCAGAACGGGTAAGGAGAGGCAGTCAGTGGTTGGGCTGATTGATTCGTTTTTCCTCCTTCCATTCCTCTTTTACATTGGGGAACGGGCAGATAAATGTGGTGCTGCGGTAAAGCTGGTAACACAGAGCGAGTAGTGGGGTTGGGGTGTAACGTACACTCCTACAAGGTATGGTGACAGCTTTACAAAGGGAACACAATAAAATACTGACGTTTCGGCCTACATAAGGCCTTCTTCAGAAAACGAGAACGACAACAAACGATGAAACAGATAAATACTACTACATCTAGCAAGATTGGATCAGGTAGGTTAAGGAGAAGTGGACAGGGGAATACGAGATGAGAGAGAGAGAGAGAGAGAGAGAGAGAGAGAGAGAGAGAGAGATGTGCTACATGTTGGGGGATAGATAAAATGTGGAAATATGAAAGTATAAAGATATACAGAGAAAAATAACTATATTTAAAAATGAGACAGCTTGTAGGCAGAATCCGGCCGCTCATAATGTAGGATGGCAGTAAAATTTCAGTGGAAGGGCTTGCTGGGCAATGAGTCACGTGCTTCGACCGGAGGTTGGACGAGTTGTGAAGCAGTCAAGCGTGACAGGTAAAAACTAGAGCTCTATGAGAAGTGTGAAAGTCAACAAACTAAGCTGACATTCCCCCGGTACCCTAGTGATAAGTGAGGCGTAATGAGGGACCGGTACTGATTAGAGGTATTGAGGAGTGTGATAGCAAACAAACCAGCCATACATTCACAGACCGTAGCGATAAGAGTGGCGTGATATAGGATTATAAAGATATGTAGTACAGACCCAGCAAATAGCCATATAGGATCACGTCTACTGGAATGGTGCCAAAACCAGAGCAGGGGAGAGTAAAAGGGAGAGGAGAGACACGGGGAAACGGAGGAGAGAGGTGAGTGAAAGAAGGAAAAGGGGGATAAAAGGGGGAAAAGAGTGGTAATCCGTGAGGCAGGGATACATTGATGCCCTGTGTGGTGAGGCAACCCATATGGGCGATCAGACGTTGTTCTAACGTGAATCGGCTACGGCTGTCAGAAGACCATGACACCAGACCAATAACTAGAACATCCGCTTTACCCTGATGGTCCTGAGAGATGAACTGGGATGCTATAGGGGTGCTTGCATCCCGAGTGATGTCATACAGATGTTCTCGGAATCTTTTATAGAGACGGCGTCATAATTCGCCTATCTAGGTCAACCTACATCGCTTACACATGATGGCATAGATGTTACGCGATGTACCACTTACATTTTACATTACTACGCCATCTCTCTCTTCCTTCCGTTCTCCATCTTCCGTCCTTTATTCCTTCTTTTCTCATCTCCTTCTTTCCGTTCCTTATTATTTCCTTCCATTCTTTTTTTTCAACCCTCTTCCTCCATCTCTCTTGGATTCTGGCTTTCATTTCATTATCTGCTAAGTCTTAACGTTTTTACTTTCATTTCATTATCTGCTAAGTCTTAACGTTTTTACTTTCATTTCTGTATCTGCTAAGTCTTAACGTTTTTACTTTCATTTCATTATCTGCTAAGTCTTAACGTTTTTACTTTCATTTCATTATCTGCTAAGTCTTAACGTTTTTACTTTCATTTCATTATCTGCTAAGTCTTAACGTTTTTACTTTCATTTCTTTATCTACTAAGTCGTAACGTTTTTACTTTCATTTCTTTATCTGCTAAGTCTTACCGTTTTCACTTTCATTTCTTTATCTGCTAAGTCTTAACATTTTTACTTTCATTTCTTTATCTGCTAAGTCTTAACGTTTTTACTTTCATTTCATTATCTGCTAAGTCTTAACGTTTTTACTTTCATTTCTTTATCTGCTAAGTCGTAACGTTTTTACTTTCATTTCTTTATCTGCTAAGTCTTACCGTTTTCACTTTCATTTCTACAACATAAATCTTACAGACGGGCAACATTGAAAACTACAAAATCTTCATCCACTGCCCTCTAACTTCAGTTGCTCAATGGAAAGAAGTTCAATTACGGTATTAATTCAGGGCCGTGTGCTCTAGTATTTGTTTCTCGGGCAAGGCGCTATATATTTCATGTTCGGCACAAAATAGTTACATTTAATAGGCAGCGCACTCGAAAATAGTTACCTTACCTGTCTTGGTTTTAAAAACTTCTCTATAATTTTGTTTGCAGCACACAGAAAAGTGGTTTTTTTATTTTATTTTATTTTAATGGCGTGCAACTAAGTAAGTCGCGATAGCTCAGTGGTTAGTGAACTGGATTACTAAGGACAAGATGTCGGGTTCGATCCTGATCGACTGCTTCTGTGTTGACCCAGCCTTAAATGTGAACCGGATTTTTGTCTGGGAAGTAAAGCGCCATGGGCGTAATACCAACCACATTACCCCATAAATCATGTGCCGAAGGTCTGTAAAAATTAAGGTCACTAGCACCATACTCCCAATACGCCACTTGGCGTATACTTACTTTTTACTAACATTACTTAGTACCGCAGGTTTTTTTCTTTAAGGAATTGTGATTTATTGACATAGAAAGTATAGTAAATACACAGGTAAATGCTACTGCATAAAGAGCTTCAATATACGTATCGGCTTTTTCTTCTTAAAATAAAGAACGTTTTCAAATTAACCAAACATAATCTTTTGCAAGAAAAATTACTAATAACAGAGATAGATATCATTACAGTTGGAGAAAGTGGCGTTGGGTGGATTGTTCGAGTCTGTGTCAATGAAGGTACATAAGTTTGTCAGAGCTTGGACAAATTATGCTTGGCTCCACCTAACCTGCTTTTTAATGATTTATTGTTATCGTTACTTTCTCTTTTTTTTTTTCTTTTTTTTTTTTTGCTACTTTTGAAATACAGTGTACTGCGTGCTTTATATTGTTGCGTCACGGGAAATCGTTCCTCAGTACTCCCTCAACACCACTGGTGTGACAAACATACATTTAAAATGCTATAATCGGGAGTTAAGGGGTTCTCCCATCTACTCTATCCATGTAACCAGTTTCGCTGCAGTCAGAAATCCCCCATATCCGCTCCATTTTAGTCACAGCATTTTCCACAATTCATCTATAAATTCCGTTGACAAGGTCGCTCCGTGCAAGTCCTATTCGACAGCAAAGGCGACGACTCCAAGCCTCCTTAATAACCTCTTACGGCACTCGTCGTTGCACGGACCAGTGGCTCTTTCCTTTTCTCCCTTCACAGTAGGGGCCCCGGTTAGCAACATAACATTGGGGGCAGGGCATCAACTACTGGTAGAGGAACTCGTATTATCGTTCATTGGGGCTGGGGCATCAACTACTGGTAGAGAAACTCGTATTATCGTTCATTGGGGCTGGGGCATCAACTACTGGTAGAGAAACTCGTATTATCGTTCATTGGGGCTGGGGCATCAACTACTGGTAGAGAAACTCGTATTATCGTTCATTGGGGCTGGGACATCAACTACTGGTAGAGGAACTCGTATTATCGTTCATTGGGGGGGGGGGGGCGGGGCATCAACTACTGGTAGAGGAACTCGTATTATCGTTCATTGGGGGGGGGGGCGGGGCATCAACTACTGGTAGAGGAACTCGTATTATCGTTCATTGGGGCTGGGGCATCAACTACTGGTAGAGAAACTCGTATTATCGTTCATTGGGGCTGGGGCATCAACTACTGGTAGAGAAACTCGTATTATCGTTCATTGGGGCTGGGGCATCAACTACTGGTAGAGAAACTCGTATTATCGTTCATTGGGGCTGAAGATCTTAGTATCCATAACAAGAATCATAAGACATTACAGAAAATAACTGCTAAAGAAATTACTTAGACCCATCCCTGTAAACTGCACAAATCTTGATACATGTATAAGCCAGGAATTAAATATTAAGAGTATTTTATGACTGGCAATTTTACATTTCCAAGTGAAGTGAAGTACGAAATGGAAGTGCAGGAGTAAGATCAAAGAGATAAGGAGGAAGTCAAGATTTGTGTCTTGTGAAAGCACAAAACTTTTAGCGCATTTTTTTCCGATGATTAACTTCATTGTTTCGTGGTAAATTCTGTAAGGAAAAGAAACTTTTTCATTATTTGAAATAGTTCAATATCTACTGAGACGTTCTATTGGTTAATTAAAAAGTGGGCATGTGTTTCTATCTGAAGCTGAGTGTTTCTTATAAAATGTTGATGTCAAGTTGTTGTAAAGACCGATGTTCATCGATTGCAAATAATACCGCGTGTGTGCATGTACTTGCGAATGTGTGTATGAAAGCGAAAGTGTGTGAGTGCGTTTGTATGGGCGTGAATTAGTGTGTGTGTGATTGTGTAAGTATGTGTGTGAATGGGTGTGTGTGAGGGTGCGAGTGCGTTTGTATGGGCGTGTATGAGTGAGTGTGTGTGTGCGAGAGTGCGTGTGCGAGGGTGTAAGCATGTGTGTGAGTGGGTGTGTGCGTATTTGTGAATACGTACGTGTGTTTGTAAACGTGTGTGTGCTCACAAATGTGCGTGTGCATGTGTGTGTGTGTGTGTGTGTGTGTGTGTGTGAAAGTGTGTGAATGTGCGTAAGTGTATGAGACAAAGAGAAAGAGAGAAAAGTTTCTGTCTTAACTCTGTCTGTCTGCCTGCCTGCCTTCCTGCCTGCCGGTCTGTATGTCTGCCTGTCTGTCTGTTTCTCTGTCTTTCGTTCTCCTGATGTACTGTCTATATCTGCAATTTTTTTTTTTAGTAATTACAGAGACACATATAGTTTTGTCTGTAGTGTTGTATCTATGAGCCAAGGGTTTTCCTCCGCCTACCATATTCAGTACAGACTTGACGTATGGGTTCTCTTAAGCTGTCTGGTATCCTTCTCTTTGCTTCCCTCTGTCTCTTCGTCCCTCTATTTTTCCAGTTGTTACAATATATTCCAGTTGTTCTCTTCTCATTACATGGCCAAAAAAAATGATGATTGTTTCTTTCTAATATTGGAAATTGGCTCTCTTTTTGCTTTGGCCTCTTTCAGAATGTTTTCATTACTCTTCTTAGCTGACCATGGGATTCTCAACATTCTTCTGTAAAAACACATTTCTACAGACTGCAGTGATTTTCTTGTCTTTTGTTCCCAAGTTCCCAAATATTTAAATTCATTTACCTATTTTAATATTGTTCCACTGTCTTTATTTTGCACCGAGGTGATGTCTTTTTCTGTGTTGTTACCATTACTTCTATCTTTTTGCTATTAAGGCTGAGTCCTTTATTTTTGCTTTCTTTCACAATAATGTCTAACATTTCTTGTAACTCAATTTCACTCTTAGCTATTAAGACTGTATCATCACATACCTTAGATTATTTATATTGTGACCTCCAATTGTTATTCCAGGCATGCCCCTTATGGATCTTAAAATAATCTCACTATAAATATTACACAAATCTGGTGACAACACACAACCTTGTCTAACACCGTGTTTTATTTCTTGAGACATTCACAATTGGTTTCCAGTTCTTAAGGCCGCTGTTTGTTGCCAGTACATGTTCTTTATTATTCTTAAATCTTTGCTGTCTACGTTTATGCTTACTAAAATTGTGATTATTTCTTAGTGCTTTTCTTTTTCAATAGAAACATAGGCATGGATCTGTTTTCACCTCTATGGCTTTTTCTACTAAAGGTCTTATGATGTATATGGCATTGCTTGTTCCTTTATCTCCAACAAAAACCACACTGTTCATCACTAATTTCTGGACTGATTTTGTTTACTACATACAGATGTTAATTATAAAAGAAATTTAAAAAAACTGAAATTTGTATGAAAACAGAAGTATTTGACATTGTCATTAAAACAGCGGGACTAGCGGTAAATATGACGAAAACGGTACTGTTGAGTTCAAAACAGTACACGCTGTCAGTCTACCGATCCATGATGATGGTGTATTGTAATGTGTTTTACGCTTTGGCTTTTATTTCAATTCTGGGAATGTTTCTCACTGGTCTTGACAATCTCAGGACATTGTTAGTAGTCAGGGAGCTGTTCGGCTAAGGACGAAAGTACCAGAAGTATAGTGGAAGCGTACTCTTCTGGCGATAATATGAGAGTGGTTCTGATCGCAGTTTGACGATCTTCAGTCAACCGGGCTAAAAAAAAAATGTGTACCTGACTCGAAGAGAAATAAAAACCAGAACGAGTATTGCCTCCCCTCACTTTGAAATGTTCAGGCTTATTGCGGCGACTTTCTTCATCTTCAGCGTTCATCCGTTGAGTGGACGTTAATGTGTTATGACGGTAGTTTATGGCACGACGAGATATCTGTGCCCTTCTGCCTGATACGTCCATGGCAGAATTTGCTGAACAATTTTCTTCCGGGGCAGCGGCCATTTTGGTCTGCTCTTTTAGAATAATAACTATCACGTGTTCTTTAACGTGCGTCTTTGAATGCACATGACATCAATAATTATCGCTGTTATACGAGATGGCTTGACATCGGAACTCATTGCGCAGATACTGGAAGAGAATATATACAAAGAAACTATAGGTTTGAAGAGAAAATAAATTCTCAGAGTCCATAGCAGATTCAAATACGGGCCTTCTTGCCTAAAAGTCCTAGCTCAACATGACACAGTCCCACTGGCGAAGTTAAACACCACACAGTCCTACATCATTAAATATGAGGAGAAGAAGCTTGGGTCATTCTATTGACCAATCAGCTTCTCTGTTAACTCAGCTGTAAATAGGTAGCAGAGATTTATTTTGAGAAAGGAAAGGAAATAACCAATCTCCTAAAAAAAAAAAATCCCCATTGAAAAATAAAACAAAAATAAAATGTGTGCACTAATAACATGTTAAATGACAAGTTCCCCCCCCCCCCCCACTTTTTTTTTCTCTTCTTTTTCCTATATTAGTAACTGTAACAATCACTTCGTCATTCCTGTAAACTGCCCGAGGCACAGGCGAGTCCATGTTGACGTTTTAAAAGCTCTGGCCACTGATGGTGATTAATGAGTGCATTAATAATGAGTCCTCGGAAACAGGTCAAAATGAGATTATTTGCGTGTGGAGTAGGCGGTACTTTTGACCCTAGTGTCGTAAGGTTAAAACGCATTGTAGTGGAAGCGTGATCTCCTTGTGGTAACGTGAGAGTGCTTTTGATAGCAGTTAGACGTTCTTCTGTCAATTGCTTGCTTGCGTTCGCCCGACGACTAGAGGTGACCACCTCTTCATCATCCGCCCTTAAAAGGACGTTAAGTGGGCGTGTCTGCGTTGTGCTGACTCGAAGAGTTGGAAGAGATAAATGAAAGCGAGAACGAAGTCTCTACATCAACAGCAGCTGCACAGTCAGAACAGCAGCAGGCTACACGGACCACTTCGAAGTTAGATCAGGAGTAAGACAGGGGTGCGTACTGTTCCCCCTACTGTTTATTACATACATGGACTATATATGCAAGTTAGCCAACCCATTAGAGACAGAGGAGATCAACGAGCTTTTATTTGCAGACGATCAGGCATTAATATATGAACAAATAGAAGACCTACAAGAACACTTAAATAAACTCAACAGCACATGCACAAAATACAACATGAAAATCAACATGAACAAAATAGAAGTCATGAATCTCGCCAAAAATAAACATAACATAACTATAGAAGGCAGGTAACTAAAACAATTAAAGGAATTGAAATACCAGGAAGTTTAGTAACAAACAACAATTCACAAACAGCAAAGATAGACTCAAGATGCATTAAAGCTTGTCAAATCATTGGACAACTATCATCACTATTTGTAACCGTGAATGATGAAACATACATATTTAAATCATAATTAAGTGAGGACAAAACAGGATTAGACAAAATTAGCATAGGGATGACTAAGAGACCATGGTAAACCGCACTGACTGACCACTGGTTGTAAACTTATCGTAGCCTTCGGTAAGGAATGTAGAACTCATAAACTAAAGGTGCCAGATGGCTGGGTAATGACCTTAGCTGTTGGTGGGGAACGTAGAACTCATAAAAAATGGGCTAGTCACGCGGTATCAGATGATTGGAGAAGGGTCACTTGAGTGTAGAGAGGAGTGGAGCAGGTCAGATGCCATTTTTATCTGAAGAAAGAATAGTTGGCAGGAGAAAAAAGTTAACTGTCGGTCAAAGGACAGGGGTATACAAGTTAGAGGGCAGACTTGAGAAGGAGACTTCCACTTTGACATTTCGACTTGGGAACATAGCCACGCACTAGGGACCGATAGGAACTGAGATAGTAACAGAAGAACTTCCACTTTGACATTTCGACTTAGGAACATAGCCACGCACTAGGGACCGATAGGAACTGAGATAGTCACAGAAGAACTTCCACTTTGACATTTCGACTTAGGAACATAGCCACGCACTAGGGACCGATAGGAACTGAGATAGTCACAGAAGAACTTCCACTTTGACATTTCGACTTGGGAACATAGCCACGCACTAGGGACCGATAGGAAATGAGACAGTAACAGAAGAACTTCCACTTTTACAGTTCGACTTAGGAACATAGCCAGGCACTAGGGACCGATAGGAACTGAGATAGTCACAGAAGAACTTCCACTTTGACATTTCGACTTAGGAACATAGCCACGCACTAGGGACCGATAGGAACTGAGATAGTCACAGAAGAACTTCCACTTTTACATTTCGACTTAGGAACATAACCACGCACTAGGGACCGATAGGAACTGAGATAGTCACAGAAGAACTTCCACTTTGACATTTCGACTTAGGAACATAGCCACGCACTAGGGACCGATAGGAACTGAGATAGTCACAGAAGAACTTCCACTTTGACATTTCGACTTAGGAACATAGCCACGCACTAGGGACCGATAGGAACTGAGATAGTAACAGAAGAACTTCCACTTTGACATTTCGACTTAGGAACATAGCCACGCACTAGGGACCGATAGGAACTGAGATAGTCACAGAAGAACTTCCACTTTTACAGTTCGACTTAGGAACATAGCCACGCACTAGGGACCGATAGGAACTGAGATAGTCACAGAAGAACTTCCACTTTGACAGTTCGACTTAGGAACATAGCCACGCACTAGGGACCGATAGGAACTGAGATAGTACAGAAGAACTTCCACTTTGACATTTCGACGTAGGAACATAGCCACGCACTAGGGACCGATAGGAATTGAGATAGTCACAGAAGAACTTCCACTTTGACATTTCGACTTAGGAACATAGCCACGCACTAGGGACCGATAGGAACTGAGATAGTCACAGAAGAACTTCCACTTTGACATTTCGACTTAGGAACATAGCCACGCACTAGGGACCGATAGGAACTGAGATAGTCACAGAAGAACTTCCACTTTTACAGTTCGACTTAGGAACATAGCCACGCACTAGGGACCGATAGGAACTGAGATAGTCACAGAAGAACTTCACTTTGACAGTTCGACTTAGGAACATAGCCACGCACTAGGGACCGATAGGAACTGAGATAGTCACAGAAGAACTTCCACTTTTACAGTTCGACTTAGGAACATAGCCACGCACTAGGGACCGATAGGAACTGAGATAGTCACAGAAGAACTTCCACTTTGACAGTTCGACTTAGGAACATAGCCACGCACTAGGGACCGATAGGAACTGAGATAGTCACAGAAGAACTTCCACTTTGACAGTTCGACTTAGGAACATAGCCACGCACTAGGGACCGATAGGAACTGAGATAGTCACAGAAGAACTTCCACTTTTACAGTTCGACTTAGGAACATAGCCACGCACTAGGGACCGATAGGAACTGAGATAGTCACAGAAGAACTTCCACTTTTACAGTTCGACTTAGGAACATAGCCACGCACTAGGGACCGATAGGAACTGAGATAGTCACAGAAGAACTTCCACTTTGACAGTTCGACTTAGGAACATAGCCACGCACTAGGGACCGATAGGAACTGAGATAGTCACAGAAGAACTTCCACTTTTACAGTTCGTCTTAGGAACATAGCCACGCACTAGGGACCGATAGGAACTGAGATAGTCACAGAAGAACTTCCACTTTTACAGTTCGACTTAGGAACATAGCCACGCACTAGGGACCGATAGGAACTGAGATAGTCACAGAAGAACTTCCACTTTGACAGTTCGACTTAGGAACATAGCCACGCACTAGGGACCGATAGGAACTGAGATAGTCACAGAAGAACTTCCACTTTGACAGTTCGACTTAGGAACATAGCCACGCACTAGGGACCGATAGGAACTGAGATAGTCACAGAAGAACTTCCACTTTTACAGTTCGACTTAGGAACATAGCCACGCACTAGGGACCGATAGGAACTGAGATAGTCACAGAAGAACTTCCACTTTTACAGTTCGACTTAGGAACATAGCCAGGCACTAGGGACCGATAGGAACTGAGATAGTCACAGAAGAACTTCCACTTTTACAGTTCGACTTAGGAACATAGCCACGCACTAGGGACCGATAGGAACTGAGATAGTCACAGAAGAACTTCCACTTTTACAGTTCGACTTAGGAACATAGCCACGCACTAGGGACCGATAGGAACTGAGATAGTCACAGAAGAACTTCCACTTTTACAGTTCGACTTAGGAACATAGCCACGCACTAGGGACCGATAGGAACTGAGATAGTCACAGAAGAACTTCCACTTTTACAGTTCGACTTAGGAACATAGCCACGCAACATGGACCGATAGGAACTGAGATAGTCACAGAAGAACTTCCACTTTTACAGTTCGACTTAGGAACATAGCCACGCACTAGGGACCGATAGGAACTGAGATAGTAACAGAAGAACTTCCACTTTGACATTTCGACTTAGGAACATAGCCACGCACTAGGGACCGATAGGAACTGAGATAGTCACAGAAGAACTTCCACTTTTACATTTCGACTTAGGAACATAGCCACGCACTAGGGACCGATAGGAACTGAGATAGTCACAGAAGAACTTCCACTTTGACATTTCGACTTAGGAACATAGCCACGCACTAGGGACCGATAGGAACTGAGATAGTAACAGAAGAACTTCCACTTTGACATTTCGACTTAGGAACATAGCCACGCACTAGGGACCGATAGGAACTGAGATAGTCACAGAAGAACTTCCACTTTTACAGTTCGACTTAGGAACATAGCCACGCACTAGGGACCGATAGGAACTGAGATAGTCACAGAAGAACTTCCACTTTGACATTTCGACTTAGGAACATAGCCACGCACTAGGGACCGATAGGAACTGAGATAGTAACAGAAGAACTTCCACTTTGACATTTCGACGTAGGAACATAGCCACGCACTAGGGACCGATAGGAATTGAGATAGTCACAGAAGAACTTCCACTTTGACATTTCGACTTAGGAACATAGCCACGCACTAGGGACCGATAGGAACTGAGATAGTCACAGAAGAACTTCCACTTTGACATTTCGACTTAGGAACATAGCCACGCACTAGGGACCGATAGGAACTGAGATAGTCACAGAAGAACTTCCACTTTTACAGTTCGACTTAGGAACATAGCCACGCACTAGGGACCGATAGGAACTGAGATAGTCACAGAAGAACTTCCACTTTGACAGTTCGACTTAGGAACATAGCCACGCACTAGGGACCGATAGGAACTGAGATAGTCACAGAAGAACTTCCACTTTTACAGTTCGACTTAGGAACATAGCCACGCACTAGGGACCGATAGGAACTGAGATAGTCACAGAAGAACTTCCACTTTGACAGTTCGACTTAGGAACATAGCCACGCACTAGGGACCGATAGGAACTGAGATAGTCACAGAAGAACTTCCACTTTTACAGTTCGACTTAGGAACATAGCCACGCACTAGGGACCGATAGGAACTGAGATAGTCACAGAAGAACTTCCACTTTTACAGTTCGACTTAGGAACATAGCCACGCACTAGGGACCGATAGGAACTGAGATAGTCACAGAAGAACTTCCACTTTGACAGTTCGACTTAGGAACATAGCCACGCACTAGGGACCGATAGGAACTGAGATAGTCACAGAAGAACTTCCACTTTTACAGTTCGACTTAGGAACATAGCCACGCACTAGGGACCGATAAGAACTGAGATAGTCACAGAAGAACTTCCACTTTTACAGTTCGTCTTAGGAACATAGCCACGCACTAGGGACCGATAGGAACTGAAATAGTCACAGAAGAACTTCCACTTTTACAGTTCGACTTAGGAACATAGCCACGCACTAGGGACCGATAGGAACTGAGATAGTCACAGAAGAACTTCCACTTTTACAGTTCGACTTAGGAAAATAGCCACGCACTAGGGACCGATAGGAACTGAGATAGTCACAGAAGAACTTCCACTTTTACAGTTCGACTTAGGAACATAGCCACGCACTAGGGACCGATAGGAACTGAGATAGTCACAGAAGAACTTCCACTTTTACAGTTCGACTTAGGAACATAGCCACGCACTAGGGACCGATAGGAACTGAGATAGTCACAGAAGAACTTCCACTTTTACAGTTCGACTTAGGAACATAGCCACGCACTAGGGACCGATAGGAACTGAGATAGTCACAGAAGAACTTCCACTTTTACAGTTCGACTTAGGAACATAGCCACGCAACATGGACCGATAGGAACTGAGATAGTCACAGAAGAACTTCCACTTTGACATTTCGACTTAGGAACATAGCCACGCACTAGGGACCGATAGGAACTGAGATAGTAACAGAAGAACTTCCACTTTGACATTTCGACTTAGGAACATAGCCACGCACTAGGGACCGATAGGAACTGAGATAGTCACAGAAGAACTTCCACTTTTACATTTCGACTTAGGAACATAGCCACGCACTAGGGACCGATAGGAACTGAGATAGTCACAGAAGAACTTCCACTTTGACATTTCGACTTAGGAACATAGCCACGCACTAGGGACCGATAGGAATTGAGATAGTCACAGAAGAACTTCCACTTTGACATTTCGACTTAGGAACATAGCCAGGCACTAGGGACCGATAGGAACTGAGATAGTCACAGAAGAACTTCCACTTTGACATTTCGACTTAGGAACATAGCCACGCACTAGGGCCGATAGGAACTGAGATAGTCACAGAAGAACTTCCACTTTGACATTTCGACTTAGGAACATAGCCACGCACTAGGGACCGATAGGAACTGAGATAGTCACAGAAGAACTTCCACTTTGACATTTCGACTTAGGAACATAGCCACGCACTAGGGACCGATAGGAACTGAGATAGTCACAGAAGAACTTCCACTTTTACATTTCGACTTAGGAACATAGCCACGCACTAGGGACCGATAGGAACTGAGATAGTCACAGAAGAACTTCCACTTTTACAGTTCGACTTAGGAACATAGCCACGCACTAGGGACCGATAGGAACTGAGATAGTCACAGAAGAACTTCCACTTTTACAGTTCGACTTAGGAACATAGCCACGCACTAGGGACCGATAGGAACTGAGATAGTCACAGAAGAACTTCCACTTTTACAGTTCGACTTAGGAACATAGCCACGCACTAGGGACCGATAGGAACTGAGATAGTCACAGAAGAACTTCCACTTTTACAGTTCGACTTAGGAACATAGCCACGCACTAGGGACCGATAGGAACTGAGATAGTCACAGAAGAACTTCCACTTTGACATTTCGACTTAGGAACATAGCCACGCCTAGGGACCGATAGGAACTGAGATAGTCACAGAAGAACTTCCACTTTGACATTTCGACTTAGGAACATAGCCACGCACTAGGGACCGATAGGTACTGAGATAGTCACAGAAGAACTTCCACTTTGACATTTCGACTTAGGAACATAGCCACGCACTAGGGACCGATAGGAACTGAGATAGTCACAGAAGAACTTCCACTTTTACAGTTCGACTTAGGAACATAGCCACGCACTAGGGACCGATAGGAACTGAGATAGTCACAGAAGAACTTCCACTTTTACAGTTCGACTTAGGAACATAGCCACGCACTAGGGACCGATAGGAACTGAGATAGTCACAGAAGAACTTCCACTTTTACAGTTCGACTTAGGAACATAGCCACGCACTAGGGACCGATAGGAACTGAGATAGTCACAGAAGAACTTCCACTTTTACAGTTCGACTTAGGAACATAGCCACGCACTAGGGACCGATAGGAACTGAGATAGTCACAGAAGAACTTCCACTTTTACAGTTCGACTTAGGAACATAGCCACGCACTAGGGACCGATAGGAACTGAGATAGTCACAGAAGAACTTCCACTTTTACAGTTCGACTTAGGAACATAGCCACGCACTAGGGACCGATAGGAACTGAGATAGTCACAGAAGAACTTCCACTTTGACATTTCGACTTAGGAACATAGCCATGCACTAGGGACCGATAGGAACTGAGATAGTCAGAGAAGAACTTCCACTTTTACAGTTCGACTTGGGAACATAGCCACGCACTAGGGACCGATAGGAACTGAGATAGTCACAGAAGAACTTCCACTTTGACATTTCGACTTAGGAACATAGCCACGCACTAGGGCCGATAGGAACTGAGATAGTCACAGAAGAACTTCCACTTTTACAGTTCGACTTAGGAACATAGCCACGCACTAGGGACCGATAGGAACTGAGATAGTAACAGAAGAACTTCCACTTTGACATTTCGACTTAGGAACATAGCCACGCACTAGGGACCGATAGGAACTGAGATAGTCACAGAAGAACTTCCACTTTTACAGTTCGACTTAGGAACATAGCCACGCACTAGGGACCGATAGGAACTGAGATAGTCACAGAAGAACTTCCACTTTTACAGTTCGACTTAGGAACATAGCCACGCACTAGGGACCGATAGGAACTGAGATAGTCACAGAAGAACTTCCACTTTTACAGTTCGACTTAGGAACATAGCCACGCACTAGGGACCGATAGGAACTGAGATAGTCACAGAAGAACTTCCACTTTTACAGTTCGACTTAGGAACATAGCCACGCACTAGGGACCGATAGGAACTGAGATAGTCACAGAAGAACTTCCACTTTGACATTTCGACTTAGGAACATAGCCATGCACTAGGGACCGATAGGAACTGAGATAGTCAGAGAAGAACTTCCACTTTTACAGTTCGACTTGGGAACATAGCCACGCACTAGGGACCGATAGGAACTGAGATAGTCACAGAAGAACTTCCACTTTGACATTTCGACTTAGGAACATAGCCACGCACTAGGGACCGATAGGAACTGAGATAGTCACAGAAGAACTTCCACTTTTACAGTTCGACTTAGGAACATAGCCACGCACTAGGGACCGATAGGAACTGAGATAGTAACAGAAGAACTTCCACTTTGACATTTCGACTTAGGAACATAGCCACGCACTAGGGACCGATAGGAACTGAGATAGTCACAGAAGAACTTCCACTTTTAGACTCCGAACTAGTAACACACAGAGATAGGCATCGAAATAGAGAAGAGACTAGAAATAGAGAAGAGACTAGAAATAGAGAAGAGACTAGAAATAGAGAAGAGACTAGAAATAGAGAAGAGACTAGAAATAGAGAAGAGACTAGAAATAGAGAAGAGACTAGAAATAGAGAAGAGACTAGAAATAGAGAAGAGACTAGAAATAGAGAAGAGACTAGAAATAGAGAAGAGACTAGAAATAGAGAAGAGACTAGAAATAGAGAAGAGACTAGAAATAGAGAAGAGACTAGAAATAGAGAAGAGAATAAAAATAGAGAAGAGACTAGAAATAGAGAAGAGACTAGAAATAGAGAAGAGACTAGAAATAGAGAAGAGACTAGAAATAGAGAAGAGACTAGAAATAGAGAAGAGACTAGAAATAGAGAAGAGACTAGAAATAGAGAAGAGACTAGAAATAGAGAAGAGACTAGAAATAGAGAAGAGACTAGAAATAGAGAAGAGACTAGAATAGAGAAGAGACTAGAAATAGAGAAGCAGAACTATAGGAAAGCAGAATTATAATTACTAATCAGAATTAGAAGTCACACACCAGAACTACAGGGCGAGAACTAGAACGAGAGACGGAGAACTAAAGATAGGCACCGAAATAGCCATTGGAGAACGTTAGAAACAGAAGACACAGACGAAAGAGAAACAATAGATAGAGAGACAGCTAGAATATCCACTATACGAATAGCTGAGGTACAACACCGACGGTAGTCGAAATACTTCAGCGGCCAAGACTGTTAACAGATCGAACAAGCATCTACAGAAACGCTAGGAAGGATAGCCTGACAGTATCTATATGTATATAGATAATAAATGATGACTTATTTATTGCACACCAAGTTTGTTCATTCTTAAATGTGTGGTGTCGTGTCTTATACGAAGAACAATTAGAGCACGGCTGTATATTGTCCAACAAGGAAATAACTAGAGAGGCAAAACTGGCACAGCACAATACAATCTTCATCCCAACGATGTGCTACCAATGCCAGACCTGGACCCTAGATGCAAGAACAATAAGAAAAATAGCCTCTACTGAGATGAAATGTGTTAGACGAATGACACGAAACAGTCTGAGAGGTAAGATCAGAAATAAAGAACTGAGAAAAAAGTTAGGAATAGCCCCCGCCATATCAATTTAAAGAAACAACAGATAAAATAGTTTGGCAACGTGACAATGCAGAGTAATCAAAACACAGCAAATACTCCCCTCCACGCTGAAAGGCAAATGAGGAAGGAAAGAAGAAGAAGCTATGGTGTATCTTGCGTTTTTAGCTGCATTGGCTGGAGTAATCGCGCGCTTGTGGGCGCACCCATTGTTGTGTGCTCATGATCATTGAGTACCGTTTCCGCATAGAAGGTTGGCTACCATGAAGCGCTGTTCCACTCTGTGTCTTGCATTGAAGGTGCAGATTGTCATAGGCTGATTTGTCCATCTTTTGATGTTACTCATCCATGTTAGTCTTGGTCTGCCTCTGCCTCTATTACCTTGTATTTTCCCTTCCAATATTACTTTTAGTGTCCTTTAACATGGCCCAAAAATCTCATTTGTTTTGTTCTAATTGTGTTTAGTAGTTCTTTTTCATTTTTAGTTGTTTTAAAACTTTATCATTTGTTTTCTTTTCTTCGAATTCTACCTATTCTTCTATAAATCAACATTTCAAATACTTCATTTTTCTGTTCTGTTTTCTTGTCTAATGCCTACGCTTCTGCTTCATACAGGAGTATTGAGAATATATAACATTTTGCTATTCTTAGTTTTTGCCCTGGTGTTAATTATTTTGATGTTGGTATACTTTTCATGGCATTAAAATTATTTTTTGCCATTCCTATTCTTTTGTTTATTTCAATTTTATATTTTCCATCACTGGTTATAGTATGTCCAAGGTAGTTGTAGTTCTGAACTGTCTCAGGTGTATTCCCTTTTGATATTTATTTGTAGGTTTTGAGAACTTTCTTTCCTTATGATCATAGTTTTAGTCTTTATAATATTTACATCTAATCCATTTTTTTTTTGCTTGTGATGTTTATTTCATTAAGTAATCGTTGCAGATCTTTTTGATTTTCTGCTAGTAGTACAGTATCATCAGCATGACTTGGTTATTGATTATCTTTCCATTAATGTTCAGGCTTGCCATCTCTGGGATGTTTTTCTAAAGATTTGCTCAGTGTATAGATTGAACAAGCTTGGTGATAGGATGCATCCTCGTCTTACTCCTCTTTTTATATCAATGGGCGTAGAGTTCTCTTTGATATATTTTATTATTACTGTTTGCTCCCAGTATACATTGCATACTCGACATATGTCTGTGTCCTCTAGATTTGCATCTTTTAGGCAGTCTATAAGTTGATTATGGTGTATTCTCTCAAAAGCTTTGGTGTAGTCTATGAAGCAGGGATATATTGTTTGTTTACTTCTATGTACTTTTCAGTTAATGTCCTCAATCCAAATTGCTGCTCATCTAATTGAGTATTCAGTATTAATTTTATTCTGAATCCTTCATTGTATAACTTTTAGTAAAATGTGTGTTACCTGGCTCATTAAACTTATTGTTCTAAAATCACTGCATTCAAGTGCACCATTCTTTTCAAGCAATGCAACGAAAGTTGATGTTTTTAGTTTAATTGGAAAGTATCCTGTATGGTATATGTCGTTGCATATGTTTGCGATCACTTCAATGCCAAAAATCTTCTAGTGCATGTATCATCTCTC
The DNA here is from genome assembly GCA_032433765.1 of Megaustenia siamemsis. Lineage (NCBI taxonomy): Eukaryota > Metazoa > Mollusca > Gastropoda > Stylommatophora > Ariophantidae > Megaustenia > Megaustenia siamemsis. Next base: position 25,349,920 of record JAVIAB010000047.1, read on the forward strand.
TCTCTTTCTCACTCTCTCTCTCTCTATATATATATATTGTCAGGTCCTGTTGCTTTGTCCTTTTTTATTGTTTTTAGAGCTTTTTCCACTTCAGATTTTCCGATTATATAGCTGGACGTACATTTTATGAATGCTTTTGTCCTTTTCTTCATGAAATAAATCTGTTATATATTGGTTATTGGTTCTATTGGTTATGGAAGGCCTCGGTATCACTGCAAACGAAATAAAATCCATAATCGCTCAACCGCCCGTGCCAGTGGAATCATCCGAATTACTCACTCATCTCCCAAACAAAGAAAGGTAACTGTAATCCCCATCGTAGCAGTCTCAGCACACGCCAAAAGGACATAAGGCGAAACCGCGCAGAAAGTGAACACAGCCAACTGATCCCTGTCATACGATATCATCATTCATCGTAAACAATTGGAATATCGAAACATGATCAAAAACGGATGAGACACACGGCTCACGGTGTGCACAGAGCACTTAACTCAGTAGCTTCTGCAATAAGCCGGACTCGAAATATGAGGAAACTGCAAGAAGGAACACTTTTCAGACATAGCCTTCAATGGTTCCTGCCGCCTATTCACCATATACAAGAAGTTCACGTCCTCGCGAAAATGATGATCGTAATATTGAAAACAAAAAAGGTATAGCGCTTGATGATGTTAGGACATCGTTCTTGACACCAACCGAACATATAAACACACAGTTAGTCAAAGAATTATCCCCGTCACACATCAAACAACAGACCCTACGGTTAGCGTACAACGAACGAAACACGGTTCAAATTCCCCAAAGAGGAAAATCTTCGGTCGACTTGACGGAACAGTACTTATTAATGCGTTTCAGCATGTAAATAATTTGCGTCAACGTCAAACAATTCCAACGTCGGCCATTGAGCAGCACTCAATGTGACGTAAACCGCATGTCTGTTATATATTCTTGCCACATAACGATTATATCTTTGTTGTCTGTTAGCATTCTTCCTTTCTTTTTTGCGATACATCTGCTTCCTGTAGCTTTTTTTTTTTTTTTTTTTTTTTTTGTTTTTATTAGTCATTCTTTTTATTTCTGTGTGCATCCCTCTTAAATATTGTTTACTTTCCATAATTTCGACTTGTAAACATCTTTGGTTGAGCCAGTCTTCTTTTGCCTTTTGCACATTTTGCGTATTTCACTATCAATTTCCTTGTATTTGGCAGTGTTCTTCGACTTATATGTGCTACGTCATCATAATGGACGTTCGTATATCCCTAAATCGGCCGTAAGCACGTGATCTGTGAGATGATGGAGTTGTGTTCGTGACCTTGCATCCATGGGCTAAACTACCAGAATTTTATGTTAGTCAGGTTAGGATGTCGACTTGTGAACTAGTTGATCATTTCACAAATTCACATTGTGAGTACTGCTGGGGAGGGGATCTGAGCGATAATGGGTTGTTGTTCGATGAGGATGAATCAACGAACCAACTCATCATCATCATCATCATCATCATCATCATCATCATCATCATCATCATCATCATCATCATCGAGTGCCGTCTCCGCAACGATTGTTGGCTACCATGGATCGCCATTCCACTCTGTTTCTTGCTTTGATGGTGCAGGTTGTCATAGAATGACTTGCCTATCCTTTGATGTTACTCGTCAATGTTAGTCTTGGTCTGCCTCTGCCTCTTTTACCTTGTGTTTTCTCTTCCAATATTACTTTTAGTAGGCTGTTGTGTCTTTTAACGTGCTCCAAAAATTTCATTTCAACGATCCAACTAATAACCAACTAAACTAAACTAAACTAAACTAAACTAAACTAAACTAAACTAAACTAAACTAAACTAAACTAGTACTCAAAAATGACGTCTGAAGTTAGATGTAAATAAGCAAAAAATATAATATATGCAAAATACAAAATACTATGCTAGGTCGTGAGTAGAGCCACATAGAAGAAATAAAAGAAACATACCATGGTACCGAACAGCTAAACAAGTATAGAGACGAGACAAATTACGACATTTCGAAAAAGCCTTCATCAGGTACAAAATAACAAATGAAATTAGATGTGTTGGGCCATAACGCGTATATATTTAGGCATGCAATAAACCACGACACAAAGTAAGATACGTCCTATAGCGCTCATTCAAAAGCTGATGATGAATGAAGTGTTCGACGGCGTTCGCAATCTCATCGTGCCAGATGTTAATTAAAAGATGATCTTCTAAGTGAAAGATTGAAGTCGGGGTGACTAAGTGGTTAAATCGCTCGCTAATGACCAGGGTTCAATCCCTGAAGGGAACAGGCAAATAATTGCGATGCTGCGGTGAAGCTGGTAGAAAGGGGCCAGTGGTGAGGAGTGTAGAACACTCCAAGGTATGAAGACAGCTTCACAAGGGAGGAACACAACACAATACTGACGTTTCGGCCAGGGGCCTTTTTCAGAGTTCAAGGACAACGAAAACAAACGATGAAACACAATTATCTATAAATACATGATCAGAAGAAGAGAATAGAAAAGAAAAAGTAGGATGATGAAAAAATAAAAAAATAAGAGAGCTAAGATAAGAATATAGAAAGAATATGAGAATATATGTATAATTAAAATATAAAATACAGAATCACTTAGCTTAAACGACTGGTTAATCCGCCGGGAACCAAACGAAAGAATGACTACAAAAGGACCTCCCGAGGCGGGAAAATGGAAACGAGGCTATGACTGACCAGAGTTCATACACCTGAAGAAAGAACTAGAAACCCAAACAACAGCTTCTACAGCTAATGTCGTACAAGAAAAAAAGTGGGGGGGGGATATAAGGTAACAAGAAATAACGGGGCCTAACAAGAAGGGGGGGGGGGGAGAGAAATGAAAAGGACTGAGAGAGTCCGGAATGGGGAATATGAGGAGAGGAAGTGAAAGAAAGAAGGAACGAAAGAAGTAGGGCCCAGCGAGGAAAAGAAGTAGGGAACGGAGAGACTCAGGAGGATACTAGGAATATATATATATACAAAGAGGAGTATACAAAAGAGGAGGACAGGTAAAAGATAGGATGAGAAGCGGAGGGGATACGCAGACAATAATACGCTGGCAGGAGTGCCTGGAGAGGAAAGGAAGAGGGGAAACTGAGAAAGCGATGAGGAGGAGAAGGATAAAAAGGTAATACGCAGAAAGGAAAAAGAAGGGGGGGGGAGATGGAAGGGTACAGAAGGATAGGGGTGAAGACAAGGAGCAGATGAGCATAAATATCAGATGAGAAGAAGAGTAGGGTGGGAGAAGGATACAGAGGAAGATGGGTCCTCAGAGGGACTGGGATACATTGATGCCACGAGGGGTGAGGCAACCCCAACGAGCGATCAGACGGTGCTCAAGAGTGAGACGACTATAGTGATCAGAAGAGCATGATACTAAGCCCGTGACCCCGACATCGGCTATACCGTGATGGTCATCCGAGTTAAAGTGGGCAGCTACAGGAGTGCCAGCTATCTGTCTCCAACAACGCACTCAGTGGCACAGCGCCTTGCCACGAAACGCCAAACGCTAGGGAACACTGCCACTCAGCTAACTAAATTCCCCAAAGAGGAAAATCCTCTCAGTTAGCTGAGTGGCAGTCTTCCCTAGCGTTTGGCGTTTCGTGGCAAGGCGCTGTGCCACTGAGTGCGGGTTCGATCCTGCTTTGGTCAATATTTTTTTTTCTGTTGTTGATTATTTATCATTTTTTCCGAATGCTGTAAACATACGTCTTCCTCTGAATTTATTTGCTGATTATCGCCTCGGAAGTTTCCCTCTATAATAATATTCATTAGTAGATCTATAAGGGAGCCGCGATAGCTCAGTGGTTAGTGAACTGGACTACAAAGGACAAGAGGTAGGGTTCGATCCCAACCGACGGTTTCCGGGTTCACCCAGCATTTAATGGGTACCGGATTTTTTTCTAGGAAAGTAAAGCGGCACGAGCGTAATACCGACCACATTACCCCAAAAATCATGTGCTGAAGGTCTGTAAAATTTATGGTCACTAACACCATATTCCCTATACGCCACTTGGCGTGAGGGGAGTACTTTACTTTTTTTTTTACTAGTACATCTATAGTTGGCTCTGGATTAACGGTAATTTAGGTCACGTTTTGTTTATAAAAGGTTTTGACCTTGATATTAAAGACTTTTGTTGTTTTCTAGAAGTTTAGTTTAGTGTCATTGATTGAAAAAAAAAAAGAAATTTGTTAAACAAAAAACTTGGTTTTCACTTGTAAAGTGTTTCTATTTGAAGGAAAACCAGCCATGATATTGTCATTATTTATTTATTTTGATAAGCCAGGATCAAGACCCTACTCCACCTCTTCGCGGTACCCCTAGTAACAGATTAACTAGTTTAGTCTGGCCAAGTGAATAGGGATCGAGAGGGAATGTAACCCTGTCTTCTTCTTCTTCATCTACCTTTCAGCTCCCTGTGGAGCATAGGTCTTCAACAAACACTTTCAGCTCCCTGTGGAGCATAGGTCTTCAACAAACACTTTCAGCTCACTGTGGAGCATAGGTCTTCAACAAACACTTTCAGCTCACTGTGGAGCATAGGTCTTCAACAAACACTTTCAGCTCCCTGTGGAGCATACGTCTTCAACAAACACGTTCAGCTCCCTGTGGAGCATAGGTCTTCAACAAACACTTTCAGCTCCTGTGGAGCATAGGTCTTCAACAAACACTTTTAGCTCCCTGTAGAGCATAGGTCTTCAACAAACACTTTCAGCTCCCCGTAGAGCATAGGTCTTCAACAAACACTTTTAGCTCCCTGTAGAGCATAGGTCTTCAACAAACACTTTCAGTTCCCTGTGGAGCATAGGTCTTCAACAAACACTTTCAGCTCACTGTAGAGCATAGGTCTTCAACAAACAGTTTCAGCTCCCTGTGGAGCATACGTCTTCAACAAAAACTTTCAGCTCCCTGTAGAGCATAGGTCTTCAACAAACACTTTCCAATTCGTTCTGTTTCTTACCATTCTTTAGAGATCATTCCATGTCTTCCCCATCATCTTCATCTCTGCTTCTGTCTGTCTTCTCCAGGAATTTCTTGGTCTTTCTCTTTGTCTTTTCCCCTGGGGATTCCAAAAAAAGGGCTTGTTGTGTAATACTCTCAGTTAGCTTCCGCAGTGTGTGTCCTATCCAGCGCCATCGTCTTCGCTGTTTCTCTTTATCCACTGGTATTTGACTGGTACATTTCCATAATTCTATGTTAGAGAGTTTGTCCTGCCATTTCCATCCTTTTATTCTGCGTAAGCATACATTAATGAAAGTCTGTATCTTCATGATTGTAAATTGTGTTGTTTATCCATGTTTCACGGCAATATAATAGGACTGACTTAACATTGGAAAATTTTTACTTGTCCGTGTTTGTGAAGTTTTTTCGGCTTATTTTGTTTACAGTATGGCTTAGCCAGTCCCATGCCCAACCCTCCTTTCTCGCCTCTTACGAACATGCCTGGTAGGTTACAGCGGCAATATTTTTACTCCCTTTCGAGCCCCGGCAGCGCAGTAACCCGGTAACTGGTCGCAAAATATCTCAGTTTTACTGCAACATAAAAGAGCGTAGTTACGCCGTCTTAACGCCCTTTTAAAGGAGTGTGACGATGAGTTCTAACTACTCCTTTAGTCATCGGGGTGAGAGCAAGAGAGATAGAGAGAGGGAGAGTGAGAGTGGGAAGAGAAGAGAAAGAGGGAAAGAGAGAAAGCGAGAAAGTGAGAGTTAAAGAGTAAGAGAAAGAAAGAGAAAGAGAGAGCAGGAGAGCGAGAGAAGGAGAGACAGAAGGAGAGAGAGAGAATGAGACAGAGAAGGGGAGAGAAAGAGAGAGGAAGAGAAATAGTGAAAGAGAGAGAATGAAAAAGAGAGAGAGAGAGGAAGAGAGAGGGAGAGAGAGAAAGGCTGGGAGAGATAAAGAGAGAAAGATAGAGAGAGAGAAAGATAGAGAGAAAAGCGAAAGATAGACAGAAAGAAGAAAGATAGAGAACTGGAGAAAAAGAGAGAGAAAGTGATACAGAGAGAAAGCGAAAGAGAGAGAGAGAGAGAGAAAGAGAGAAAAAAAGTAAAAGAGGAAGAGAGAGAGATAAGAGCAAGAATAAAGAAACAGGAAGATACGAAAACCGAGTCGAGGGTGTTTACAGATGCTTCATACAATATTTATGTACCGTTGTATTTGCATCTGTGAAATTCT